>CM040128.1:110587806-111134453 GCA_022559845.1 Amorphophallus konjac | reverse complement strand
AGAGGATGCGAGAGCGCGCGGGCTCCTCTTTTTTTTGTTTGTTTGCTTGTTTTGCTGCAACACAGAGATGATAGAGAAGAGAGAAGGGGCCACCACGGAGATTGCTCCGGCGGGGCGAGTGGGACAAGTATACTATAGCAAGATATGGGGTTCAAACGGCCATAGCGGGAAGTGACTCGCCGCGACCTCGGGGGGACGGGAATGGTGCAAAAATTAAATAACAAGAATTGAAACGGCCATTGGGGAAGTGACTCGCCGCGGCCTCGAGAATATGAGCAGATAATAAGATGACAGAATATGAAGAGAATACAAAGTGCGGGAATTTAAACGGCCATTGGGGAAGTGACTCGCCGCGGCCTCGATGATAGGAGCAGAATATAACAGAATATAAAGAGAATATAAGAACGGAAATTTAAACGGCCATTGGGGAAGTGACTCGCCGCGGCCTCGATGATATAAGCAGAATATAACAAAACATAAAGAGATTATAGGAATAGAAATTTAAACGGCCATTGGGGAAGTGACTCGCCGCGGCCTCGATGATATAAGCAGAATATAACAAAATATAAAGAGAATATAGGAAACAGAAATTTAAACGGCCATTGGGGAAGTGACTCGCCGCGGCCTCGATGACAAGATGTGATCGCCAGGGGCCGAAAGACCCCAAAATAAGAAAGTGATCGCGCCTACCTCAAGAGCGGGAGATGGCGGGTTGCTTCTTCCTGTCCTTCCGGCCGGCCGACGGAGAGGGCTTTCCTCGGGTACCCTTGCAAAACAACGACAAATAAATGACAAGTGGATTAGAAAGATGGAGGTGTAGTATTCAAATCCTTGCGATAAAAATAACGAAATGATGGCAAGACACACACCTGGTTGGTGTTATCTTTTAAACCCCTCTCGGACTCGAGTAGGAGGAAAACGAGATGATGGATGCAAGAAGTATAAGAGAAGAAGCACCCTTGTGAAGGGGGATAGAGGATGCAATATGATGAATGTAAAGAACTATGGAGAAAAAGGGGAAGAAAAGGCTTATTGGATGAGCCGAGGGTGAAATCCGGCGGAGCTCCAGCAGCGTGGGGACGACGTGGAAGCGCGGTGGATGAAGACGACCTTCCTCTTGCGAGCGTGGGCACCCGAGAAGCCGACAGAACCTCCACCTACAAAAGACCCGACGGGTTAGAAAATGACTCCGTAGCCTCTGGGCTCCGGCAGCCTATCGGATCACTGCTTAGCTCCCCCAGAACTGAGGGGGTGGGCCTCTATTTATAGAGCTCCGGAAGGTGGAGGCGTCCAGGACCCTGGACACCTCCATCAGGGCCGAAATAATATTTTATTCTATTTTTATTGATTTTTTTAGAATACTTTTATGGGGGCGTCCAGGGTCCCGGACGCCTCTAACAGGTCCACCGAAAACCGACGACGGCCGCACGCGGTTT
Source organism: Amorphophallus konjac (assembly GCA_022559845.1). NCBI lineage: Eukaryota > Viridiplantae > Streptophyta > Magnoliopsida > Alismatales > Araceae > Amorphophallus > Amorphophallus konjac. Next base: position 111,133,017 of record CM040128.1, on the reverse strand, counting down.
GGCACAACGCGTGATTTTGTGAGCGGCGCCTCGTGATTCAGAAATGGGCGCGTCCAGTTAGCTGGACGTCTCTAAATTTGGCTTTTTTCACACACGACAAACCGTCGTTCGGTGGGCGGCGCCCGTGAGGGAATTTATGGAGGCGTCCAGGGTCCTGGACGCCTCCAAATATATATTATTATTATTATTATTTTTTGTCTTTTATGCTAGGGCTGGATTTTTGATTTTTTTATAATTTGTTTTTATGGAGGCGTCCAGGGGCCTGGACGCCTCCAATAATATATATTGATTTTTTTGTTTTTAATGCCAAGTGGCATTTTAATCATATTTTATTTTTATTTTAATGGAGGCGTCTAGGGGCCTGGACGCCTCCATTAATATATATATATTTTATTTATTTTTAGGGCCCTGAGAAAAAATTAAAATAAATTAAAAGATGGGGGCGTCCAGGGGCCTGGACGCCCCCATTAAGACCCACCCGGGTCTTTAAATCAGGCGTCGGCGGGCGCCCGGCAGACACCCTTCTTTGTCCCGGAACCTCTTGATGCGTCTGACTGGTGTTGATGCCGTCCGAATGCCGTGACGAGATGATTCCGGATGCCGAAAAAGGCGGAAGAAGACTCAGGAAAAGGAAGCACTCGAGCGATTCGAAATGCGTAGGCCATCGCGGGGCGTCGTATAGTAATATGAGACTTTCTATGAGACGTCAAGAATGGCGTGTCTACAGCTGCCCCGCCTTGGCGTCTGCTTTGCAAGGGAGCGACACGTAGTGGAATGGTATCGAAGTGGACTGAAATGAAGTGGGAGCGGACTGATAAGTTGATGCCAAGGTGTGATGAGACACGCTTGTGACGTTACTGTTTGGAATCTTTCCTGAAGTTTCAATGAGGCGACCTTGAAGGAGGTCTTACAAATATTGACGATTGCTTGGACGGAGATCAAATAAGGGAGGGTGAGATGTGCACTCAGGCACGAAACAAAAGAAGACCAACTTCTCGGTGTGGAAGTACCTGGGCCATAAACCGGAGGTTTCACCTTTGGGGAGCGGTTACCAGCCAATGTGGAAGTGCTGCGGCCAAGGTGGGTCAAAAAGGTAAAGGAATATCTGAGGGTCTGTCCAAACAAGGGTCTCCTTTGGAAGAGCAGCGTAGGGCTGTCTCAAAGAAACTCAGTATTTCATTCAGAGTGGAATATCTCATATTTGTAGGAATTGAAACACAACGGCTTTCACAATCGAATCGCTTGAATGATCTTCCGCAATAAATCAAAGTCCTATATGAATGCATGCTGGGTTTAAAGAAAAATTCAAAACAAACTAAAATAGAAAATAGCCAAGGATAATATTGTCAACTTGTGAAGAACGGGTCAGGATACCGACCCGGTGAGCTGATACTGGGCTGGGGCCCGTTTATCCGCGTACCAACTCACTGAATGGAACCGTCGTCCCCATTCTATCACAAATTGACGGCCTATCCGTACAACCCAAACTCTTCCGGGATCATCACCGTTTTTGTTGAAGGGGAACTCAAATCCCAGATTCGTTCGGGCCGCAAGGTCCTTGACATGTTCTAGTAGCGTAGGTATCATATACTATGATGCATGACATGGTGGGACCAACCAATGAAAGGTGGGACAGGAGATAGGACAAAGACGTCCGTTAGTAAAACCTGCACAGGCCAGCAAAGGTTAGCAACATCAAAAGGTAACAGAATCGCACCACAGTTCAAAGGAGATCCAGACAAAATCTTGACAATGACCACTGATGTGACATGTTCTGTCCTGTAGCACCCTTCCCTTCCTATAAGAACTCCCCTTAGGCTAGTTCATTCAAATGCACCAAGGTGGGTTTTGGAAGCTCAGGAGAGGAAGGAGAGGAGAATCTAGAGATCTTCAGGATGGAAGGAGAGTCTTCCCGCGTTATGAAGAGGAGCAAGCCTAGCAGCGAGATTAGGCGACTTTCCGACCTCGAGGGTCATCTGAGTGGGACGATCATGTCGCATATGGTAAGCCGACTCTTTTCAAATTTCTACACGTGAACCTTCTTCTTACTTCCTTCATTTCTTCTTCTTTCCTCTCCCAGCCATATCCACTCTTCCCAGGCCCGAGGAAATTTTCCAAGCTGCCATGGCTTTCAAAGCTGACTTCCAATATCTCCATTGGCATGAGGGCCATACTCTCGAAGTGGCATCTGCAGGGGCTCCTTATTCACGCCAAGCATTACGAGAAGATTCGTATGGACTGGGCGGCTATGGGCGCGCTAGTGGAGGTCTGGCATCCCCAGACCCACACTTTTATCTTCCCGACCTTCGAGGTGACCATCCTCCTCGAGGAGGTGGAACTTCTGCTCGGATTGAAGAAATTCAAGAGTGACGGGAAGGTGAAGGCTATGCGGATGCTGACACGGGGGACTTCTGAAAGCGTCCTTGGAAGTTTCATGCCGCCTGACGCAGCTAGAAAGGTCCATACTCAGAAGGGGATCGATCTCCAAAAGCTCGCGGAGTGGGTCATGGACGCCCTGAGAGGGTCACCAGACGATGACTATTTGGAGGGAATCATGAAGGGGTTCACTATCTGTCTGGCGGGTACTCTCTTGTTTCCTTATACCGACAACATAGTGGAGGAAGACCAGCTGAGTGCTATCTGCGGGATCTGGCGTGGAAAGAGGGTGGGACCCGCCGTCCTTGCCTATCTTTACAGCGGCCTTACCGCCTCGAGTATGGGTAAGCCTCCTTTTGGTTGTGCACTTGTCTTGAATTGCTGGCTTGATTTGCACTTCAAATTCGACCACCGCGAGGGAATGCCAACCGCTTCGAAGCTCTTCCAACAAAGCCCGCTTCACCACATAGCCGACGTGTTAGGCTTTGGTGGTACTGTAGTGAACCGCGTTCCGTGGCTGAAGAAACGTGAAGACTGGCGGTCTCACTTCCGCACCGTGACACAAGGCTTCTTCACTTGCGCACCGACATGTTTGCTTTCGCTTGATCTCCTCATGAGGCCTTCTCCCGAAGTTGATCTTCAACTGATCGGCGCGACCGAGTTTGTTCTTTACAACGCGCATCGGTGCTGCCTCCAGATTGGCATCCCACGCCATTCGTTCCCGCCACCGACTGACATTGTTCCTTTGAAGAAAAGGGAGTTGGGCACTGAAGCGGACGCGAAGGAAGCGAAGGCCATTAAAGCTCCCTGGAAGACAAGTGTTGCGGGAAAGGCCTTAGCGCACGTGGTGGAGGAATGCGAGCCGTGGAGGGCTTATGTAACCGAACTGGGGAAGTTAAGGCCTAAGGTGCCTAAACCCCTGATGTAGTTCACTCTGCTTTTCTGATGGAATAAAATTTGGCATTTGGATGTTTTGGACCCCCGTCCCCTTAATTATTATCTTTTTTATGGTTTTTCTTTTTCTTTATGTTTTTTTTTATTTATTTTGGTTGGGTTATATACATATTCTTGTCTTTTTTTTTTTACTTTTATCATATATAAATATATTTTTTTTTGAAAAAAATTTTTATTATGGGGGCGTCCAGGGGCCTGGACGCCCCAAATTTTTATTTTATTTTCATTTGATTTTTTGTTTTGGGGGCGTCCACGGTCCTGGACGCCCCAACTTTTATTTTTTTTTATTTGATTTTTTGTTTTGGGGGCGTCCAGGGTCCTGGACGCCACAAAATTTTTATTTTATTTTTTGTTTTGGGGGCGTCCAGGGTCCTGGACGCCCCAACTTAATTTTTTTTATTTTGTTTGATTTTTTTGTTTTGGGGGCGTCCAGGCGCCTGGACGCCCCAAAATTTTTTGAATTTGGAAATAAATAAAAATTAAGGGGGGCGTCCAGGCGCCTGGACGCCCCAAATAAGCTAATTCCTATTTATAAGGGTTGCCCTCCCCCTTTTGCTCATCTACTATTCAAACTGACGACCCAGTCACCCTAGACGACCTATTCTTAGTCCCCATGGAGCGAGGAGGATCGAGCCAGGGTCCAGGGAAGCGAAAACGACTGGCTCGTCGTGCGAGGAGGTTGAGGGATGATGCCGAGGAGGCTGCAGCAGAGGAGATTGCTGCGGAAGAGGGGATGGAGGTGCCTCTCCTGGCCGCGGAGGCTGCTGCGGATGCTGGTGACGCGAGAGAGGACGATCACGACCCGGTAAGTACTTCGGAATCCTCACTCTGTGGTTTAATAGGCTAGAACGGGCGTGCGAGAGGCTGTGAGAGAAGGCCGGGTAGTGAGAGAAGGAGGCGTCCAGGGGCCTGGACGCCCCCACTTTTGCTTTTTCTTTTTGTTTATTTATTTATTTACGTAAATAATAAAATAAATAAATTTAAAAAATAAGGAGGCGTCCAAGGCCTAGGACGCCTCCATAATAATATATATAATATATATTTTTTTTTTATTTTTGGTTCTTGGATTTTTTTTCGAAAAAAGAAATAAAGAAAATAGGAAGGAGGCGTCCAGGGGCCTGGACGCCTCCAAAAAAATATATATGTATTTTTTTTTTAAAAAAAATAAAATAAAATAGTATATACAGTGTTATTGTTGATTACTGTTCATGATGCTGATGTGTTCTTTGTTGGTTTTGTGGCTTGCAGGGTGTGATGAAGGGCCGGATCAGCTGGTCCTTGGTGGTGGCAGCATACCGTGGGCTGCCGGATTTTCAGAGGGCGCGTGTGGACGCCATGGGCTTTGGAGCTTTCCTTAGGATCGAGCCCTTCCGACTCGACCTTCCTCTTATCCAGGCACTGAGGGAGCGGTGGCACGCACCGAGCCGGGCGTTTCTGATGCCCTGGGGGCACATGGTGCCGTCACTGGAGGACGTGGCTCGGATCACCGGGCTACGAGTTGACGGAGAGGCAGTCAGCGGGGTCACCTACCCCGACTACCGAGAGAGTGCCCTGGACCTGCTGTGGTTAGAGACGAGCGTGACTGATAGAGACAGCAGGGTAGTCGGCCGAGTGGAGATCATGGAGGTGCTCGGATTCGTCGACCCGCGTCAGCGGGTTAGCGAGACTGGAGCAGAGTTCTTGGCTCGACTGGAGGGGGATGCTCGTGCTGCTTTCACCTAGGACCCGAGCGAGCGGGAGCTGGTGGATCTAGACCTTCGGAGGTTCCTTTTCTTCTTCCTGGGCCGCCTTCTGCTGGGGACGAAGGGGGATGGCATCCACTGCCGTTTCCTCGGGATCTTGGCGGATCTGGACAGAGTGGGGCACTATGCGTGGGGAGTGGCTTTGCTTGCCCATCTGATTGCCGATCTCTCCCAGACTTCGGAGAAGGAGACGACAGTCAGCGGCTTCGCACCTTTCCTCCAGGTAAACATTTTATTTATGCATTCCCACAGTTAAATATGCAATTATTGTACTAATGATGTATGATGGATGCAGGTGTGGAGCTATTACTATTTCCCGATGGGGAGGGCTAGGCATGGGAACAGGAGGGCCGTGCCTCTGGCGCGGCAGTGGAGGCCGGTCGTGGTTGCAGCACCCCACGGCTACCAGCTGGCGTCACTTCGTCGAGAGCTGAGGGAGTATCCCGAGGCCATGGTATGATGCGTATGATTTTTTTTTGTGTTTATGCATGTGACTGAATGGTAACTAACATGATGTATGTATGGTGATGCAGGTGGTGTGGAGGCCCTACCTGGGCATGGGCGATGCTGGCCAGCCCTGGGTTGTAGCGGGTCTTCCTCGCTTCAGGCGGGACGTGTGGGTCCATTGCCTGAACGAGATTGAGCCGCTGCGGCTTAGACTGGTCATGAGGACGTTGGGGCTGGCCCAGGAGTGGGTAGACGTAGATGCGCCGGCCCGCATTGGGCGGAAGACCAAGGGGAAGGCGAAGATCGTGGACTGGCGTACGCGCTTCCCAGCACAGTACCAGGACTGGCAGCAGGGCGGGGTCCCAGTAGTGTCCCACGTACAGGATAGCACAGACTACATGAGACGGTACCGAGCTACGTACGGGGACCGCCTCTCCTTGGGTGGTATGGCAGGGGTAAGTGAAATGAAACTGCTCCACCTTTCTATATGTATATGCATGGGATACTAACTTATGTGTAATGTAGGATGCTCGTGATACCATGATCGCCGACCTGCGGGCCCAGTTGGCGGACGCCAGGCGACAGTTGGTGGCCATCCGACAGGAGTTGGAGATCCTGGTGAGTTTATGCAATGCATTCTTTTGTGACCTGGATTTTTGATGCTTAGCCTTTGACTGACGTTTGTCCCGTGTTTCAGCGGGCCCACCAGACAGCGGCAGCCGCGATGGCTGGTGGAGCGGGTTCCAGTTCGCGGGGCCCTCCTCCGGAGGTTTCTGCCCTCCAGGAGCAGCTGGCGTACGCGGTGGCTCGGGCTGAGGAGGCCGAGCGTGACCGCGAGGCTCGAGTGAGTGCTTGCTTGGCCGCGACCCTTTTCTAGCTACTTTCCTTCTATCACTGTTCTCTTACGGTGCATGCGTGCCTTGACAGGTGGCCGAGATCCGAGAGGCCCTGGCGCGTGCTGTTCGTGCTGAGCAGGAGCGCGATGCCCGGGTGGCAGAGCGTGACGCCCGGATTGCGGAGCTAGAGGAGGAGCGGCGACGGGAGGCTGAGGAGCTTCCTCGCGACGTAGTGGATCTGCAGATCGCCCTCGAGCTGTCGAGGAGAGAGGCGATGAGGGAGAGAGAGGAGAGGGAGAGGGATAGGGAGAACGTGGAGAGAGAGAGGGAGAGCGTGGAGAGAGAGAGGGAGAGGGATAGGGAGAGAGAGAGGGAGGAGCGACAGCGGGATCAGACTGAGAGGAGGGCTCTAGAGGCCCAGCTGCTGGAGCTCCGATTGAGTCTTGGCACGGCGGAGGGGAGACTTCGGGAGAGTGAGGAGCGGTACCAGAGGGCGAAGGAACGCGGGGCGCGACTTCGTCAGTCTGGTTCTTTTTCCATGGGCAGCTATCTGGTCTCTTCAGCCGAGGAGCGTCGTCACGCCTTCGAGGCTGGAGTGCCACCGCAGGGTGAGGCGAGCACGGCTTCTCAGGGTTCGCAGAGACCCCCTAGGGATCCCCGGCGGAGGAGGGAGGAGAGAGATGACCAGGAGGGTGGTGGTGAAAGTTAGAGAGTTGCTTGTACACGTCACCCTTCTCACTGTATGATGTACTTTCGGCTATTATATGAAATGGAAATGGCTTTTTTGTGTTGTGTGTACTTTTCTCTCTCCCACACTTTCTTCTCTGCACTGAGTTGTCCTTTGAGGCGTGCTTCGCGAGACCTTGCCCTGAATTACGCTTTACACGGGGGGATTTTATTTCCTTTTTTTCCCCTTTTGGGCGCGTCCAGGCGCGAGGACGCGTCTTAATCCTTGATTTCAAATTTAAAGCGACGGGTGGTCCTTCTTCTCCCGTGCCTCACCCGCAAACGAGCCCGCCTTCCGCCGAAACTCGCTCGCCCCTTTTTCGTCTTCCTCCTCTTTTGATCGATGGAGTTCGGTGGGCCCGATCGTGGTGAAGGTGGAGAGGGATGAGGAACTCCTCGCCCAAGGAGGGACGCGCCCGAGCACGGAACGGCGTCCATGGAGGAGGAAGGGCCGCTTCGGGCCCCCGAGGGACCCGAGGGGCCCGATGGCGTGGGAGGAGGTGAACACGGTCCGGTAGGTCCTCCGATCTCTTCCTCTTTTAATTCATTTTGGGTTTTGAAGCGAGCCGGGCGAGGAGGAAAGGGTTCGGAGAGTGTTGCACTCAAATGATGGACGCGTCCTAGACAGGGGACGCGTTCCTTTTGACTGATATGGGACCCCTTTCTTGGTGCAGGACATGGCAAGGACCCTGGGCCTGGCCGATGAGTGGGCGAGTGCGGACGAGCCGAGCCGCGTCAGGAAGGAGAGTCGCGGCAAGGCGAGGCTCGAGGACTGGCCCGTACGTCTCCCTGGACAGCAAGGGGGTGTACTGGTGCAGGATAGTGCCGACTTCCTGCGGCGGCAGAGAGAGAGTTACGCGGGGCTTCCCCAAGCTGGGGACACGCGTGGCATTGGCGGCTCGCGCGCCCAGCTGTCAGAGACTAGGCGGCAACTGGCCGTCGCTCAACATGAGCTGTCGCTCTTGGTAAGTTACGTGCCGCCCTTTTAACTTCAGATTTTGGAGTTTCACTGACGGCCGTTGTTTATTTTGTTCCAGCGTGCCCAGCAGACAGTGACGGCGGGGATGATTGGTGGCACATCTTCCAGTTCCTCGGCCCCTTTTCTCGAGATTGCTTCCCTCCGGGAGCAACTTGCCGGTGCGGTGGCCCGTGCGACCCGGGCGGAAGAGGAGCGTGATGCCTGGGTGGCGACTGTAGCGGAGCTGCGGCATCGTGGTGAGGAGAGACCTTCTCCAGACATCCTGGAGTTAAGGGTTCTTCTGCAGATGATGAGGAGAGAGGTAGAGAGAGAGAAAGCCGAGAGAAGGTCCGAGCGACAGCGGGATCTGACCGAGAGGAGGGCCTTGGAGGCCCAAGTGAGGGAGCTCCAGCTGGGCCTTCAGGCCGTCGTGCAGAGGCTAGGAGGGATGGAGACGCGCTACGAGAGAGCGCGAGAGTTCGGGGAGCGACTCCGCCAGTCCGGTCGCTTTGCCGCCAGTGGCTTCTTCGCCACGCCAGGGGAGGAGCAGCGAGTCACTGCTGCGGAGCAGGCGCCCAGAGGCGAGGCAGGTGCTACTACACGGGGATCCTGGAGGCTTCTGAGGGACCCTCACCTCGGGGGAGAGGAGGAGAGTGCCCGGAGAGATGAGTGATGGTGAGGATTGGCGGGCTAGTGGACCCGTCACCTCTTTATGTTTATGATGTTTTTGACAGCTTATATAGAATTATGAATGGAGTGATTTGATTTTCTGATGCTTGTTTGTCCTCTTGTGCGTTCCTTCTTCCCTACACTTCTTCTCCTTTGCACTGTTCCCATGTGACGGATCTGTCGAGACTCCGCCTCGAGCGGAGAATCACGTCTTATTGTGACCATTTTCCACGGGAATCTGCCGTCGAAGTCAATACTGACGGCCCTAGTTCCTTTTCCCGGATGTTGTGCCAAATTTTGCGGGCATCCTCCAAAACATGATAGGGTATCCCTAGACAACATAGGGGCTATTCGTCCTATTCTTCGTCCAGTCAATCACCCTGTGCGAGCGGTGAAGCGACACATGGGGCCGCTTGGCCGGTGTCTTATTGCGAGGGCTACCATCGACAGGTGACGGAGGTAATCTTGGCCCGCACTCCTTCCATTTCTTTAAATTCTTGTCCCTTTTATCTTCCCAGGTATATCGAGGAATAACTCGAGGAGCACAAGTTCTTACGGGAGAGGAGGAGTTCAAAATTCTGAGAGTTGGATGGAGGGCGAATCTTCCCATTCCTCGAAGAGAAGCAGGTCCAGTGGTAGTAGTTCCAGGAGGCTTTCAGACTTTGAAGGGCACTTCAGCGAAAGGGCCCAATCACAACTCGTAAGCCAAGTTTTCTTGCCCTTTTCTCATTTTTTCTTCCTTTCTTCTGACCAAATCTCACCCCCATTCCTTGTATGTGTAGGTTGTGATGAAATCACAAATCTTATGGGAGCTGGTAGTAGCAGCGTACAGGGGCCTCCCAGATTTTCAGAAGGCGAGGCTAGACGTGATGGGATTTGGTACCTTCCTTCGGATCGAGCCGATCCAACTTGACCTAGTCCTGATCCAAGCCTTGTGTGAGAGATGGGACCCAGTGAGCCGGGCATTCCTGATGCCCTGGGGGCACATGGTGCCCAGCTTGGAGGATGTGGTCCGGATCACAAGCCTGAAGGTAGAAGGCGAGGCAGTGACCGGAGTCACTTACGCGGACTACAGAGAAGGTGCCCAGAAGTTACTGGGTTTGGACCTAGATGGTCGGAAGAACAGGTCGGTAGCTAGGGCGTCCCTCATGGATGCATTAGGGCTCACCGACACTCGGCGGCGGGACGACGAATCCTCAGAAGAGTTCATGGAAAGGATGGAAATAGGATGCCGTGCCGTGTACTGCACAGATTTCGGCAACTGGGAAAGATGTAACATAGATTTGAGAAGATTTCTCCTCTTCCTTTTGGGGAGATTGGTACTGAGCTCGAAAGGGGATGGTATCCAATGTTGCTTCCTGGAGCTGCTGTCAGACCTTGAAAGAGTAGGGTATTATGCCTGGGGAGCCGCCATGCTGGCACACTTGTTTGCAGGCCTATTCCAAGAAACGGATCGTGAGATGACTGTGAGTGGTTTCACACCATTCATCCAGGTATTTTTTGGTTTTGCTTGTTTTATATTTTTTTGTGTGGTTTTCGCAAGGTGCTGATGACCTGCGTCGAGCAGTTATGGAGCTATTATTACCTCCCTATGGGGAGAGCTCGACATTGGCGACCCGTGATGGTGCCGCTAGCCAGACGGTGGGAACCCGTCATGAGTGCGGCACCCCTAACCTACCAACTGATGGTGTTAAGGCGGGAGCTACAGGAGTTCCCTACAGCGATGGTAAACTGGAGACCCTACTCAGACATGGTCGATGCCAACCAGCCGTGGGTTCTAGCAAGTCGTGCCCGGTTTGGACGGGAACTATGGATGCATTGCCTGAATGAAATTGAGCCGCTTCGGCTACGATTAGTTATGAGGACTTTAGGACTGGCTCAAGAATGGGTGGATTCAGCTGCGCCACCTCGTGTCGGGAGAAAGACGCGGGGACCGGCGACTTGCATTGACTGGCGCGTGCGGTTCCCTGAACAGTACGAAGACTGGCAACGGGGTGGCACGATTGTAGAATCGCAGGCGCGGGACAGCGAGGACTACTTGCGTCTATATAGGACAAAGTACGCAGAACGGTTCCAACCCCGGGGACTTGTGGAGGTAGGTTTCCCCTTTTTCTCTTCTCTTCTTTCTCCTTTTCTTGGTTTTTCTGGTGAAAATGCTGACTTGTAAGGCTGCAGGATGTCCGGGATGCCATGATAGCGAATTTACGAACTCGCTTGGCAGAGATGGAACAACAGTTGGGTGATGCCCGCGGAGCTACGAGCGCCTTGGTAGGTGTATAGTACATTCCTAATTAAATCCCCAGATTCCAGATGTTGGCTGCTAATTCACATGGTCGTAGCATGCCCAGATTGGCGCGGCCTCCCCAGCGATGGGAGTAGGTGGTGCCTCTTCCAGCTTGTGGATTCCCACCTCAGAACTTGACTCGCTTCATGAGCAACTTGCTCACGCCACGTAGCGTGCTGCGGAGGCAGAAGGGATGCTCCATATACAGGTAAAAGTTTCAGCGTTGAGTTCTCTTTGTTTACGCCTTATCGCGTATCTAAGATGGTACACTCGGCAGGAAAAGGAGACGGAAGAAGCGCTTGCCCAAGCTGCGCAGAAGGAGGCTAGGATAGCAGAACTGGAGAGGGAACTGCGACGTCATCCTGATGACGACTCATCCAGGGATGCTATGGAACTGAGGATCACTCTCCAGTTGGAGAGGGAAGACCGTGAGAGAGAACGGGCGGAGAGGGAAAGAGACGCAGAGAGAGAAAGAGCCAACAGTTTGGCTGAAAGGGAGGAGCGAAGGGCCATGGAGGCCCAACTATTCGAACTCCGAATCGGCCTTGGTCTTGCAGAACAGTGGCTGAGAGATGGTGAGGAGCGCTACCGAAAAGCACGAGAGCGTGGCTTTCGTGTTGGTAGCTTCTCTGCTGCTTCCGTGGATCAACGCCGGGATGTGGGAATAGGAAGAGGAGTACAGAGCGGCAGGAGTACCGCTTTTCGTAGTTGGGTAGCACCTTTGAGAGTGTTTTGCCCGGAGAGTAGTGGGACGAGTAATGCAGAGAGAGAGGGCGGAACTTGATGTAAATTTTTTTGGTTTTTTGGAATAAAACACAAGGTTTGGTTTGTTTGTTTTTCACCTTTGCTTCAGTTACCTGAATCCCTGCACATATCACTGAAACAAACAAATCAGAATTTCTGTTCTGACTTGGCCCCTTGCTCAATAAGTAAATGGTCACTGTGACTGTCCTTGATAACTGGTCAAGGGGCGAAGCCTTTATTTAACGAAGGTAAGGGAAAGATGCGGTGATGATAAATGCGATAGGCAAGCACACGAATACAAGCGGTATTTAAAAGTGAGATGCTGCACGCAAATGTAATCATGCAAAATTGATTTGTTTTCTTTTTTATATTTGATATTTTTTTTGTTTTTTTTGTTTCATCATAAAAAGATTTTTTTTGTTTGCAAATATGTACATTTCTCTTTTCCATTTTTTTGTGCTTTTATCATTTCAATTTTTTTTATTGCTAACGCCCGGCAAGCACCCAAATGGCACCTAACCTACGTGAGACAGGGGTTTCTTACTAACCTCCCAGGTATCTTAAGTGCACATCTAGGTTGATTTGGGCCTCTAGACCCCTCGAATGACGATCCCGCCGGCTAAGACTTACCCTGATGACAATACCGTCATGCCATGCTTAGGCTCTCAGTTGCTTCCGACCACAGGGATTCACCCAAAAGGTGTTTGAGGTAAATGATTTGCCCGGCCCGGGTCTGTTTCCTCACAACTCTAGATGGTATAAGATGGAACACCCTGGAACCCTAACGACCAACCGCGCGACGTTGACCCGGAATCAGACGCCGTCGCACCCATAGGTGACGCGCTTGCATTGGCCTAAGCCCGAGGTTAAACAAGAAGACATCAAGGTGGTAAACAGGGGTCTTGACCAGCCAGAAACACGGAGACTCCTTCGCAGCGATAGCTTTTGCTTTTTCAAAGTAGGCAACCAAAATGTGTATATTAAAATAAGGTCGCAGACCCTGGGCAGTTTTCACCTTTCAGAAACTCCATCGAACCTTCATCTTTAGAGGGAGAAGGAAGAGTGTAGGGGATAAACCTCCTGAGAGGACCGGCAAAGCCGTTAACCCGGCGAGCGAATAAGGGCCCATTAACTCTTTCCTTTCGGACAACTTCGGACCAAATCTCGAGCATTTACATTCCACGGCCCCCCTTTGTGGATTCAGATTTTTACTTTGAGGGGTTCCGTTTATCGCACCAGGCACGGTCACGACCAGGCTTTTCTTTTGATTTTGTATTTCTTTTTGTGAGGGAGATATAGTCGTTTGACGTTTGTGGGATCCCTTTTCGTATGCCTGCGGGAACACTGCCCTCTTCTCGTGCTCTGATCGATGCTCGAGGAAATGGATCCTACTCTTGTCTTTGGGGTTTGAGTTTTGGTTTCTCATGCTCAGCGTTTTAAGAGCGCCGACTGTCTCATTTGGTCGAAGAGAAAAGAATAAAGATTACAGCTTCCGGAGATCTTCTAGGTGTGGCCCTACCGTAGGTGATGCTACCAACTTTTTTGGATAAAATACATAAGTGAACACATGTTAGCTTCCTTCGAGCGAGCATAGGCCGACGTGGCCGGACAGGGGTCTCCACGGTTCTGGCAAACCAAGACCTGGTGCCTACCAAGTTTTAATGGGCCCTATCCTAACATGAAGGTTAGATGCAGAGACTTAACTATATGGTGACTGCCGGGCATCGGCATTTTGAATTTTCCATATTTTTAGTGGTTTTCAATATTTCTTTATTTTTTGATGTTTTTATCTTTTCATCATTTTTTTGTTTGTGCTAAGGGTAGTATTTCTTAAGATAAAGCCCATTCCAAGGGTGGGATAACTCGGTCCCTTCAGCGTTGATTAGCTTGTAGGTGTTGCCAGGGTACACGGCTTGAATTACAAATGGTCCTTCCCAATTGGGTTGGAGTTTTGAACGCGGCCCTCCAGGTTTGACAAAAATTCTTTTTACGACCATCTCACCGACTTTGAATTTTCTCTCAACGACTTTCTTTTGGTAAAAGCGAGCGAGTCTATTTTGATACACACGCGCGTGTTCGGCGGCGGCCAGCCGCTTCTCATCCAAGAGTTCCAACTGGGCGAGGAGTGAATTACGACGATCGTCGAGGGGAAATTCCTCATCCAATTGTACCCTGAGAGAAGGGATCAGAGTCTCGTACGGGACTACCGCTTCCATACCATAAGTGAGGGCAAATGGAGTCTGCCCGGTGGGGGTACGGATTGAAGTGCGATAGGCCCATAGGGCTTCGATAAGCTTTTCTGGCCAGTCTGAAAACTTACTAGACTCGCAGGTTTTTTTGATGATTTTGAGCAATGTTTTATTGGTGGCCTCCGCTTGGCCGTTACCTTGTGGGTAATAAGGTGATGAATGATGCAATGCAATTGCGTACCTTTTGCAGAGGTCCTGTAGGTCTTGAGAAATGAATTGTGGCCCATTGTCGGTGACGATCGTGCTTGGGACGCCGAATCTGGCGAGGATGTTCTTCATGATGAACTTGCAGACTGTTGATGCCTTGATTTCCGCGTAAGCTTCGGCTTCGGCCCATTTGGTGAAGTATTCCGTTGCAGTAAGGATGAAGGATTTCTGCTTGGTGAGGGAATTGGGATCACCTAGGGGACCAATGATGTCGAATGCCCACATGGAGAAAGGCCATGGGGAGGATATTGGATGAAGTGAGGAAGATGGTGAATGGATTTTATCGGCGTGAAGTTGACACTTGACACACCTACGGACGTAGACAACACAATCTTCTTCCATGGTGGGCCAATAAAAGCCTTGACGAATGATCTTCTTGGCGAGCATCTGACTATTCACGTGGCCACCGCACACACCCGAGTGCGTCTCTTCTACACATTTCCAAACCTCATCGTCATCAAGACATCTTAACAGAATACCACTAAGGCTCCTTCTATAGAGTAGACCTCCAACCAATGTATATTTCTGAGCCACCCTTCTTATGGCTTTCTTGTCCTCTGTGGTGGCCCCTTCAGGATAAGACTGATCTTGGCAATATTTGACAATTTCATAGAACCATGGTTTCTCTTCATCAGCCAGTTCTTCTTCGGCCTCTGCCAACATGAGCTCCCTCTTCTCAAGGATATCTTCCTGCAGGATCTTCCTTGCTATCCTGTCTTTGATGTTTACGTAGGAAGCATCATCGATTGCAGGAGCATGAAGTTTGTAAATGGAAATGGACTTAAACCATCTTCCTAGAGGGAACCTTATGGATGATGCCAACGAGGCGAGGGCATCGGCGAGAATGTTCTGATGACGAGGGACATGAACAAAGATCAGTTTGGCGAACAGTTTGGCAAAGGCAGCAGTGAGTTCTTGGTATGACTTGAGTTTGGGATCGCGAGTGCGATACTTAGTGAGTACCTGGCGAAGGATGAGTTGACTATCACCTACGACTCGCAACTCAGTGATACGAAAAGAATGAGCGAGTCCTAGGCCAGCTAGAAGAGCTTCATATTCGGCTATATTGTTGGTAACTGGAAATTTGAGCTGGTATGCCAAAGGGAATGTGAGGCCTTCCGGCGACAGGAGGGCGATGCCGATTCCTCTCCCTTGAGAATTCAGAGCTCCATCAAAATATAGTGTCCACATTGGCTCATCTGATTGGTTGATGGACATTAGTTCCTCATCTGGAAACTCTGATTGGACGGGATCGAACTTGGGAAGAGGATGGTGAGCGAGATGCTCGGCTATGGCATAACCTTTAATCGCCTTTTGCTGGATGTAGGTGATGTCGAACTGAGAGAGAAAACTTTGCCAGCGTGCTAGCCTATCCGTAAGGACGGCTTTCTCCAGAAGGAATTTGATAGGATTCATTCGAGCAATCAAGTGGACTTCGTGAGCCAAGAAGTAGTGCTTCAATTTCTGCACTACCCAAACGAGGGCAGCACAGGTTTTCTCCATGCCGGTGTACTTCTGCTCACAGGGATTGAGAAGTTTGGACAAGTAATAGGTTGCCCGTTCCTTGCCTTCTTCATCAGCTTGTGCGAGGACGGCTCCCACGGAGTCATCCAAGACTGAGATGTAAAGGATCAGAGGTTTTTCTGGTTTAGGTGGAATGAGAACGGGTGGACTAGCCAGATATTCCTTCAACCCTTCAAAAGCTTTCTGACATTTAGAATTCCAGTGGAATTCTACTCCTGGCTTGGTCAACACGTAGAGAGGTCTACACCTTTGTGAATGTTGAGACACAAACCGACGAATAAACTGCAGCCTGCCGATTAAACCTCGGACTTCCCTCAAATTCTTGGGAGGCGGCATATCCCTGATAGCCTTGGCTTTGTCGGGATCTATCTCGATCCCTCTTTTACTCACAATGAACCCCAGTAATTTACCCGACGACACACCAAACACACACTTTTTCGGGTTCATTTTCAATTGGAACTCTCTTGACCTTTGCAAGACCTTAGCCAAAACTTCTGGATGTTCCATCCTGGTCCTTGATTTCACCAATAAGTCATCCACATACACTTCCAGATATATGTGCATCATGTCATGAAATATGACCATCATCGCTCTTTGGTAAGTAGCTCCAGCATTCTTTAATCCGAATGGCATGACCACGTAACAATATGTTCCCCAAGGGGTAGTGAATGACGTCTTTTCCTGATCCTCTTCTGCCAAACGAATTTGATTGTATCCTGAAAATCCATCCATGAAAGAGAGGGTTTCGTAGCCTGCCGTGTTATCAATCAACACATCAATGTGAGGCAAAGGAAAATCATCCTTTGGACACGCGCGGTTAAGGTCCCGGAAGTCGATGCAAATCCTGACTTTCCCATCTTTCTTCATGACTGGGACAATGTTCGCCACCCATTGAGGATAAAGAACGACTCTAATGAACCTGGCTTTGTGGAGCTTATCGACCTCTTCTTTCATTTTTAAAGCCATCTGAGGGTGGAAACGCCTTAACCTTTGTTTTACCGAGATGGACCCTGGTTTTAGGGTTAAACGGTGTTCGACCAAGGTTGAATCCAAACCCGGCATATCCTCGTAGCTCCATGCAAACGTGTCCTTATATTCCTTGAGGACCTCAATTAATGCCTCTTCTTCAGAGGGTGGTAGGTTGTCACTTATGAGGATGATCCTAGGGTCTTCCTCAGTCCCCAAGTTGACTTCTTTGGTGGATTCTTCTACGGCGGTTGACGGCTCGTCGAATCTCCTCATTCCGCTAGCGTATGCGCCCGCCGCGTCCTCATATTCTTCACCCTCATCTTCAGTGGGGCATTCTTCATTCGTGATCTCGTAGACTCCATACCCTTCATCAGACGCACAGTCGCCCCCGCATCCTATTTTGGGTAGCTGGATGGGATTTTCTAACAATTGGGGGATGGCAAGAAGGGCCTGACACCTGGCGGCCAAATCCAGAAGGAATCGATGAGGGATCTGCCTACCCTTGGATTTCTTCCTAGGTACTACCCTTGGCCTATCATTCCTAGATTGACTGACAATATTTACAGAAGAAGAGGAAGATGAGGAGGATGGTGTAGAATGTACAAGAGAAGACCCCTCAGAGGAGGGGTAGAAAAGGTCGCTCATCGGACCTTGGACGGGTGGTCCGCAAGGCGGTACGCACCCGTGGGAGATGTAGGAGGTTTCCTCAACGAAGATGTGTTGTTGGAGAGTTTGAAAATTGACGTTTTTTTTTTTCGTTTTCATTTTTAATGACAAAGCAGTGAAAAGAGATTGGAGGAGAGAGGAAAGTGGTTATGGCTAGAGGATTGTGGGGCTCGTAGAGCAGATCATGGTTGAAGACCTGGCGCGGGTTGAAAAGCCCGCGTAGGTATGTAAGCAAAGAAGGGGACCTGGGAAGATCATCAGACAATTGTCTGGCCCAGGAAGAAGATATCAGCAAAGGCTGAGACGAGTGGAGGGAGAGGATGGCGGCTAATGAGCCGTCGACGGCAATGTTGAGGGCGGATGAAGATCCGTCGATGACAGAGTCCTTCTGGCGAGGACGAGGATAGTTTGGAACCTTGGCAAGAGTGGTAATATTCTCTGGTATTTCGGAGATCAATGGTGGTCCTTCAAGCTGTGGAGATGAGAACATCCTTTCCAGTGCAACGGAAATGTCCCATATGTCGAACCATTTGTCCCACTCGCATTCCGGATCTTTGATCTTGCCTCTTTTGGTGATCCTCGGACATTTTTCAGCCAAATATACAGCATGTGATCCTCCATATGCTTCTCGTGGGTGATCTCCCATCTGAATAACGGGCCCTCTGTTGAAGTGGTTTGATAGAGTCCACGTGAGGGGCTTCCAATCTGCCTTGAACGGTCCTTTGAAGCCTAGGCCAAACCTACGGTTCGGCCTAATTTCTTTTGGCGGCTTGAGCATACCCTGTAACTGTGCGCCCAGACCTTTTCCTTGTTGATAGCCGATGTTCCTCATAATCTCCCAACCTTTGGAGTGAAAAGGGAGACAGGATGTTACGGTTGCCCTGACCGGCTCTTTCGGTGCTAGTGGCATGCGAGATGGATCACGCACGTCCAGCAGTGACAATATGGGCCGATGAGACGGCCAAACAGAGGGCAGAGAGGTGTTGATAGCATCCACTGTGTGAAGGACAGGTGTACTGACCACTTTAATAATTCTCCCGTTCTAAGGAAACTTCAGGCACTGATGGTTGGTGGAAGGCACAGCGTCCATGGCTTCAATGTAAGGACGACCCAGTATAGCCTTGAATGTGGGGTCCATGTCGAGGACATGGAATTCCGTGGGAATTGCCATGGGGCCTAGTTCTGCCTTCAGAATAATCATCCCCTGCGGCGGCCTTTTGCTATTGTCATAGGCCGTGACCGTGATCGAGGAAGGTCTTATTTGTTCCTCGTCAACCCCACACAACTGAAGAGTGCTCATGGAGATCACATTTATGGACGCACCCATGTCGACAAGACACGGGTTTATGGATATCCCATTAATTTTTATTGAAATACACAATGCATATTTCTGAGCTTCCTTGGGAGCGAGCTCGTAGTTGTGGAACATGATGGCTGGTTGTGTGTCTGTTGGGGTTAGGACGGTCGAAATCTTCTCCACGGGGAGGTCTTCATTAACCATGACCTTTTGAAGATATTCCATCAAGGCCGCCTGGTGGGATGTGGATCTTTGAAGTAGCTCTAGGATGGAGATCCGGGCAGGCGTCTTGTCTAAGTGTTTTAGTAGATCATACTGTGTTCCAGGGATAGCTCTTTCTGGTTGTTCTGCATCATCCTTCTCTGGCTGAGATTGCTCGGGATTCTGACTGTTGTGGGGGAAAACCCTGTGGAAAATCCTTCCACTCCGGAGCACCATTGCCTGCGGCTTTTGTACCTCTGTGGGGGTAGCAGTGGGTTTTAACAGGGGTTTGAGGGGTAGTAGTGGAGGAATGGTTGATGAAGCAGGGGTGATGACGGGAGCAGGGATTCTGATGAGGGGTTTGTTAGGTGGAGGCATGGCGGAGGTAGAGGGGATATCGTGCGGATTATGAAGGATAAGGGGTTTGGAAGGTGGAGGTGGAGGTAAGGTTTGAAACGGGTAAAGGTTTTGAGGCGGATGGTGGGTGATGAGTGGTTTTGAAGGCATTAGTGGTGATGTGGTGGAGTAAGACGGGGTTATGTATGGTGGATGGATGATAAGGGGTTTAGAAGGCGTAGGGGTAAATGTGGTAGAGGTGGATGGTAAAGTGGGGGAGTGGGAGAAGGTGAGAGGGTGTGAAGGCGTAGTAGAAAGTGTCGGTTGATAGGAGGTCGGGTTGCGGATGAGAGGGCGTAATGGTAGTGGAAATGGTGAAGGCGATACCGATGCGGGTTGATGAGAGAGAGGTGCTACCCGGGCAAGGTGAGGGGGTTGCATGACGATAGGGTTGGAGGTATAAAGGATGGAGGTACTTTCCTGGTGCCACACCTGCTCTCTCCCGACTTCCGGGAAGGAGGAGATGGGGTTAACCTGATGATTGGGCTGTTGGTGCTCCGGTAGTGGATTCTGGATTATGCCCATGTCGGGCTGTTGTTGTGGGGCCTGCTGAGGCTGCTGTTGTTGTTGTGGTTGCTGCTGCTGCTGCTGTTGTAACTGCTGCTGTGGCCTCTGAGGAGGTCTCCTAGCCTTGAGAGCCGCGACGTACCGTCTCATCTCATCCCAATCTATTTGATGTTCATCATTCATATCATGGATGTAATCTTTGAAATGGAAGCAGTAATCCACTGTGTGTCCCGGCTGCCTGTGGTAGACGCAGTATTTGGAGGTATCAACATTTGGGGGCCAGGCGGGCCTTTCTCTGGGTAGGGCGAGTTGGTTTGATGCCATGAGGGCATTAAAAATATCTGCTAAGGTTTCTGGCAATGGTGGATAGTAGGCTCTCTTAGGACCGAGCGGCCTCCTTTGTTGCTGTTGGGGACCATAGTTCCCCGGAGGTGGAACTTGGTTGTACTGAAGCGGTGGTTGTTGTTGTTGAGGTTGTGGTTGTTGTTGCTGGGGTTGGCGTAATGGAGGCATATTATCCTGGGGTGGATTATTTTGGGGTGGAGGACGGAGAGGGAAAGGACCTGATTGAAGGGGTAGTCGGGGCATTTGTTGAGGCCTTGGGTTGACTGCATAGTTGGCATTGTTGACCGCACTGACTTGCTCATTTGTCACGACCCCTTCTGTGGCTCCACCCGGGACACCAGCGCCTGTCTTTCTGACCACTTTGGGCTTCGGCGACTCAAACATGTTCATGATGGGGGAGTCTTTTAGCTGGGTTTGGATGTATCGGGCCCTTTCATAGAGTTCCTCCATTGTAGTAAGTTTATTCATGGCGAGGACGTGTCTGAACTGCGGGGTTGCATTAGACACAATCATCTTCACTTGTTCGGGCTCGGAGAGGGTATCCCTTATTCTTTCCGCCAGAGACCTCCATCTATCAGCATATCGGACAAAATCCTCGTCGGGTTTCATCTTTTCGGCCACTAGGTCGGTAATGGAGAGTGAGGGACCGACCCTATCCCTATATTTCTGCAAGAACCTTCTCTGCACTATTTCAAAATTCTCGGCCTCGCGGGGCTCCAGAGAATAGAACCACTCAAGCGCGGGACCATCCAATGATCTCCGAAAGAGGTATGCCAGGGACCTCTGATCGTTTTGCCAATAGGAGGACTCATACATGAAGTCCTTGAGGTGAATGAAGGGGTTGCCGGTACCATTGTATCTGCGGTACGTGGGCATTTCGGAGGGAGGAAGATGAATGACGGGGAGGATTGGCAAAGCAACCTCCGGGGTGGCTTTCACGTCCACCATTCTTCTCAGACTTTGAAACTGCTCGTCCATGCGATTGAACCTATTGAGGAGCGATTGGGCGAGCTCCTCTGGGGGTGAAGGTGGCACTTGCCATTGGGGGAGAAACTGTCTCCCGGAGACTTGAGGGGGAAACCCGGAATGAGATGGAACTGTCGGACCACCGACAGTTGGCCCTGGCTGAAACGGTGTGTGAGGAACACCGGGAGTTTGAGATTGTGACGGGAATTGGAATGAGGGAGGTTGTTGGCTCGCTTGTCCTTGAAGCGAGGGAGACTGGATGGCTTGCGCCAATGAAGGAGATGGAATGGCCTGCACGGACTCGTGGAGAGGTGCGATAGCCGGAGTTGACTCCTGGGACGTGGGGGAAACAGATTTCCCCTTTAGAATGGCCTGGAAGGCCCGGAGCTGTTCAGAGGTAAGCTCCGTGTTGGCGAGGACGCCCAGTAAGGAAGTGATATCCTGTGGCGGGGACGTGTCCCCGGCAATAACCTGCACCTCATGCGGGGGGTCATGAGAAGGACCCGAGTCCATAGCATAGACTCGCGGGTCGGCTGTCAAACCACGGCTAGGGTGGTTCTCCTCAGAAGGCTCGTGAGACATGCTCACAGTTCTCCCAGAACGCAAAAACATACACTAGCAAGTAGGTAGCAGAGATTATCAAACAAGTGGATGCCTTTACGCCTTTTTTTTGTTTTGATTTTGATGATTTTTTTGTGTGTTTTTAGCGAGATCCGAAGTTCACACAAGATAGGGACCCTAGTTTATTTTTGTTTCACCGCCGTGTCAGCTAGGGTCTCTCGTCTCACCACGAATGAAATGACTAACTTCGGGGAACCTCAATGGTACAACCAGCCCAGTGAACGAAGAGGAGATTCTTCGATGTCGGGGACTTACGGAGGTCCCAGTGTAGGAGATTCTAGTCCGTTGAGAGGAATTCCCAAACGGAGAGTCCTTCCTTCACCGGGAAAGGGTGATCCTCAAAAAAAATGAAAAAAAAGGATAGAAAAGAGGAATGGATGTATGCAATGGAATGCTGACAGATATATGGAGTGGGAAAACAACAGAAATAACAAACATGTAATAAACAAAGAACCAATCAGAACTGACGGTGCTGCCGTGAGCACAACGGGGGCGCGCGTGGGCGCCAAGGTGGAGAGGCACGGGTGGTGCCGAACTTGCAAGGGTAGCCGGGAGGAAGCAGTAGACGTCCCACCGTGATCGCCAATCTGTGAGCGACGTCACGCGGTTCGGAGTTCGATGGTGCGGGGAAGAGGATGCGGAGAGCGCGCGGGCTCCTCTTTTTTTTTGTTTGTTTGCTTGTTTTGCTGCAACACAGAGATGATAGAGAAGAGAGAAGGGGCCACCACGGGAGATTGCCTCCGGCGGGGTGAGCGGGACAAGTATACTATAGCAAGATATGGGGTTCAAACGGCCATAGCGGGAAGTGACTCGCCGCGACCTCGGGGGGAGGGGAATGGTGCAAAAATTAAATAACAAGAATTGAAACGGCCATTGGGGAAGTGACTCGCCGCGGCCTCGAGAATATGAGCAGATAATAAGATGACAGAATATGAAGAGAATACAAAGTGCGGGAATTTAAACGGCCATTGGGGAAGTGACTCGCCGCGGCCTCGATGATAGGAGCAGAATATAACAGAATATAAAGAGAATATAAGAACGGAAATTTAAACGGCCATTGGGGAAGTGACTCGCCGCGGCCTCGATGATATAAGCAGAATATAACAAAACATAAAGAGATTATAGGAATAGAAATTTAAACGGCCATTGGGGAAGTGACTCGCCGCGGCCTCGATGATATAAGCAGAATATAACAAAATATAAAGAGAATATAGGAAACAGAAATTTAAACGGCCATTGGGGAAGTGACTCGCCGCGGCCTCGATGACAAGATGTGATCGCCAGGGGCCGAAAGACCCCAAAATAAGAAAGTGATCGCGCCTACCTCAAGAGCGGGAGATGGCGGGTTGCTTCTTCCTCTCCTTCCAGCCGGCCGACGGAGAGGGCTTTCCTCGGGTACCCTTGCAAAACAACGACAAATAAATGACAAGTGGATTAGAAAGATGGAGGTGTAGTATTCAAATCCTTGCGATAAAAATAATGAAATGATGGCAAGACACACACCTGGTTGGTGTTATCTTTTAAACCCCTCTCGGACTCGAGTAGGAGGAAAACGAGATGATGGATGCAAGAAGTATAAGAGAAGAAGCACCCTTGTGAAGGGGGATAGAGGATGCAATATGATGAATGTAAAGAACTATGGAGAAAAAGGGGAAGAAAAGGCTTATTGGATGAGCCGAGGGTGAAATCCGGCGGAGCTCTAGCAGCGTGGGGACGACGTGGAAGCGCGGTGGATGAAGACGACCTTCCTCTTGCGAGCGTGGGCACCCGAGAAGCCGGCAGAACCTCCACCTACAAAAGACCCGACGGGTTAGAAAATGACTCCGTAGCCTCTGGGCTCCGGCAGCCTATCGGATCACTGCTTAGCTCCCCCAGAACTGAGGGGGTGGGCCTCTATTTATAGAGCTCCGGAAGGTGGAGGCGTCTAGGACCCTGGACACATCCATCAGGGCCGAAATAATATTTTATTCTATTTTTATTGATTTTTTTAGAATACTTTTATGGGGGCGTCCAGGGTCCCGGACGCCTCTAACAGGTCCACCGAAAACTGACGACGGCCGCACGCGGTTTGGCACAACGCGTGGTTTTGTGAGCGGCGCCTCGTGATTCAGAAATGGGCGCGTCCAGTCAGCTGGACGTCTCTAAATTTGGCTTTTTTCACACACGACAAACCGTCGTTCGGTGGGCGGCGCCCGTGAGGGAATTTATGGAGGCGTCCAGGGTCCTGGACGCCTCCAAATATATATTATTTTTATTATTTTTTTTTTGTCTTTTATGCCAGGGCTGGATTTTTGATTTTTTTATAATTTGTTTTTATGGAGGCGTCCAGGGGCCTGGACGCCTCCAATAATATATATTGATTTTTTTGTTTTTAATGCCAAGTGGCATTTTAATCATATTTTATTTTTATTTTAATGGAGGCGTCCAGGGGCCTGGACGCCTCCATTAATATATATATATTTTATTTATTTTTAGGGCCCTGAGAAAAAATTAAAATAAATTAAAAGATGGGGGCGTCCAGGGGCCTGGACGCCCCCATTAAGACCCACCCGGGTCTTTAAATCAGGCGTCGGCGGGCGCCCGGCAGACACCCTTCTTGGTCCCGGAACCTCTTGATGCGTCTGACTGGTGTTGATGCCGTCCGAATGCCGTGACGAGATGATTCCGGATGCCGAAAAAGGCGGAAGAAGACTCAGGAAAAGGAAGCACTCGAGCGATTCGAAATGCGTAGGCCATCGCGGGGCGTCGTATAGTAATATGAGACTTTCTATGAGACGTCAAGAATGGCGTGTCTACACCGTGCATACGCGATGTTGCATCTATATTCCCCCTTCAAGGGACCGTCGGAGAGCATGTAGGGACATAGCTCCGTGGGCCAACGGGGTTGAGAGATAGGACATCATAGCTACCTGGCAAGGTATGTGTAAATTTCGGCAGCATGTCCCCTCAACTTGGATTATGCCAAGAGAGGATAGGTCATCATCCACGGAGTGCCGGGATGGCAACCGAACGAGGATGGGCGTCGGGCCTTGGGACATCGCTTACCTTTATTCCATCGTTTAATATCCCCTTGAAATCCCTCGGGACTCATGTAATGACATGACCCTTCGGGTTCATAAGGGTGAAATCTGGATCGGGAATGAAGACTGTAGGGGAGACCTTCCCCACTACTATGTCCTCTTAGGGCATTCATGACGATCTCTAAACATCCCCGGGGCGTATGTGTATGGAGACCAAAGATTGAAGGATATCAGTGTAGAAGAGGGCCTCTGACTGGGTTTCATCGGCCGAAGAAGGAAGGGCTCTCGGCGTGGCTTTATTGGCCAAGAGGGGGGCTTCTCGGCACGGTTTAGTAGGCCAAATAAGGATCTCGGCGCGGCCAGATAAAAAGGGGGGAAGGCCCTCGGCGTGGAGCTTCCCGGCGCGCTCCTGGGCGCGCCGGGAAGGTGGCGCCGGGAAGGGCCAGCAGGTTCGAATGGCAGGGGGAAAATGGCTAGCAAGGGCAAGGGGTTCTCGGCAGAAGGGTTCTCGGCGCGTTCCTGGTCGCGCCGGGAACCTGGCGCCGGGAGCTGGACTAGGAGGTTCTCATGACGAAGGCTCTGGACGAAGCTTGTCGTGTAGCTGAGGGGAAAGACCTCTCGGCAGAGGGGTTCTCGGCGGGCAATTTTGTGCGCCGAAAAGGCAGATTTGCTACAGGGTTTCATCATTTTCCAGAGCTCGAACGATGCTCTGTTTCAGGGATTTTGAGTTTCTGAATGCGATTGAAGCTGAATTTGGAATACGAAAAAGGGGATTTCATGGATGCTTCTGTTAGGAGGATGCCAAGGAAATCTGGAGGGTGGAATTGATGGGGAAATGAGATCGTCGTATAGCCTTCTGAAGGATACATTTCTTCCTGCTACCGGCCGTCTGGGGGAAGATCAAACATGGGGTTTTAATGAACTTTGAGAATTTTGGCAGCATTTCCCCTGCGGTCAGCATTTGCCAGGAGATGATAGACAATCACCCATAGAATGCCGGGGTAAAAGCCAAACGGAGGGGTACTGGACCCCTGGCCATATACGTGCCTGCAGCACCATTTGGATGTTCCTTTAGAGGTCAACGAAGCTTATGCAGTGGCATAGCTCCATCACCTCGTAGGGTTATGCAAAAGATTTTCTCTGATCATCTGATGTTCAACCGGTCAAGAGATTGCTGTCTCTGACCCTGAACTAGCTATGAACTCGATAGAAATCTATGATGTTCCGGGGGGTCTATCGTACCATGGAAGAAAGGAGAGGGACGGAACCCAATAACCCATTGAACGAGGGTTGGGGTTCCGCCTTCATTCTTCACAGGAGAACCGACTCCGAGATATGAAGCACCGGCCGAAAAACAAAAGCATCTAAGCAATGGACGAGCGGATGCACAAGAAATAACGGAGGAGGATAACATCAATTTCAATCCATCAGTACCCAAATAGGCCACTGTAATATTCTATTTCGATGCATTTTTCCAGACTTACATTGCTCATAGGGAGGGAATGAGGAACAGGGAGATACAAATCGAGGCCGGGATTGTCCGGTTACACTCTATCAATCGAGATGAAACTCTAAAGATTACATGAAGAAAAAGAGAAAAGAAAGCATGGGGGAGGGCGGAGCATTGACTCCTCTCCCTCCCCAGTGCCCACCTGGAACCTTCCTTCTCCTTCTCTTCTATTTCTTCTCTTCTCTTTTGGTTGAGGGGGGGCTCTCGCTCTCTGAGCAGGACTCCCTCTCTATCTTTCTATTGCTCTATCTTTTTCCTCTTTTTTTTTCTTCCGATCGATCCCCTTTTCAACCGATCCCCTTTTCTGTTCAAAGGGAGGGGGCTTTTATAACCCTTTTCTCCCTCTCAGCAGGCCTCATCTCGGCGGCCTCGGCTTGAGCTTCCCGGCGCGCCTTGGACATTCAGCCTTTCGGCGCCACCTCCTCACAGGCCCATTTGAGTCTTTCAGCTGCTTTCACAGGCCCACTTGGGTCTTTTCAAATGCTTCATCACCCGAAAGGGCCCTCTATTGGTGACATATCTTGTATTGAGATCATCATTACAGTTTTCATCAGTCCGTAGACCGGGATTTCATCAGTCCGTAGACAAGGGTTTCATCAGTCCGTAGACAAGGGTTTCATCAGTCCGTGGACGGGGGTTTCATCAGTCTGTGGACAAGGGTTTCATCAGAATGGCCATCTGAACGGTGACAAGATCGGGTATTATCTCATCGATATCGTCACTTGAATGGTGACAAGCTCGGGCATCAGCTTTAGTCCGACAAGACTTTCGCCGGGTGTATAACCTGTAGAGACCATTCTTCTTCTGTTCTGACTTTGCAAAGCCTTTGCCATCTTCATCTGCCGGTATCGGCTTCATCTTCATCTCATATTACATCTGTCAGTAAGCCGACATCTGACTTACCTTGACATATCATCCGTGGATTCTTGGGCGAAACGGTAGTACAGCTCTCATCAAAGGGCTGGAAGGTCTCATCAGTCGAGTGACGGCTGCTTTATCAGTGCCGCCGTCTGAGTGACATTGACATCGGGCATCAGCTTTGCCGACAAGGGCTTTAGCCGAGCAGACAGCTGATGAGCTTTATCATTGGTCTTTCACTGTTGGTCCGACCCTCTTTTCAATTATGTTTTCACCCTTGTTCATTTTCCAGGTGTCAACAGCGCCCGAGTTCGTACCCGCTCATTGGAATGACACTGCGGGTCGTGTCGACCGAGAGAAGCCCGTATTTGGTCTATTTCTTGCCCCGCTGAGATAGGGATATAGAGAAGAATCTTTCTTGCTGGACTGCCTGGCGGTCCATTTCAAGCATCAGATCTCTGTAGGGTGGTTTGCTGAGTTGAAGGTCACCGATGCCCACGCATTCAGACCCGGAGCAGTGGAGTTCACGGACTATGTCCTTCAACATTACGCTCCCATTCTAGTCAAGGCCGGCGTATATCATAGCGTGTACGCCTCAAGGTATCGCTACCCTATCTCAAGGGGTTTGTGCTGCGGCATGATCGAGGTATTCTGCCCAGAGTATAACACTTTCTACACTTCAGAGGGAGAAACATCTTTAGACCTTTGGAGTCTTTCATAGCTTAGCGGCCTGCTGATTGATGGTGAGCCATATGAAGAAGTCTACTGGCCAGATTGGCTGAAGGATTAGACTGACGGTGAAGGCTGATATCTAGCGGGCTTTGCCTATCGGTACCTGATGAAGACGTACCTTATGCTTTGTGTTGGGTCCCACGATCAATGACACCCAAGAGGGGGGTGAATTGGGTGATTACAAATTTTATGGAAACTCTTCCAGTTTTAACAAGTGTAATGAAACAACAATTAAAATATCAAATCTGTTGAATAGCAAGTTAGATAATAGCTTACACTAATCCTCACACTAGACGACAAGATGAATGCTGCGTGGTGGAGTAAATTCCTTTCAACAAGATTAAGGAAGTTAATTAAGCCAAGAAACAGATTCTCTCAATCTTACCGTTCCCACACGATCATATAAAAGGGTTCAACAATCAAACCAAGACAACGCGCAAAGCAAACCATAATACACATGGATTTTAAGGTGGTTCGGGACCACGACGGGCTCCCTACGTCCACCCCTCACCAAACTAGGTGAGGCTTCATTCGGGGATAAATCCCCAAATGGAGATGACGCTACAACCACACACGCAGGACGACGCCTGCACACACACACGGGGACGTGCCCCAATGCACACACACACACACACACACACACACGCACGGAGACGTAGTCTCCAACACAATCCAACAGGCGGATCAACAAAACGCACACACGCTGCGATAAGTGCAGCAAACCTCACACACACGTAGATCTAAGAAGACCTACGCACACACATGAATCCAATACAACACACACAAATGACCACGGATCCAACAACGATCCACACACACACACAAGTATGCACTTTATAAGAGATACAAATTTGAAACTTAAAACACAATAAGACTCAGTTGAGAAAAACTCCTGATTTGGCTCCCCTTTGAATCTATGTTGTTGATCTTGAATGTGGCTTCAATCTACACTTGAACGGAGGTTTAATCTGTGCTTGCTTGGCTCTTCTTTTCTTTGGACATCACTCTCTTTATCTCCCTTGGATCTTTCTTGACTCCCCTTAGATCGTTCTTGAAGGATGATGAAGGATTCTTGCACAAATGATGTTGTAGCTTGATTCTCTATGCAACTTCTGGTTGAAGATCGATTGAAAACTTGTTTGCAGCTTCATCCCTTCACATTCACGGTCAAAACATGGTGGAAGAACCCCTGGAGCTGCTACCTGCGACCTGCACACACAAAGTTGAAGAAAAGATTAGTTTTAGGGTTCATCCCTTAGGGTTTTCACTCCAATAAGATGTTTTATAGACTTAGGACGGTTAAGAGACAGCCTATGGACCAGATCCAGATATCCTGGAGTGATTTGGGGCTCTTGGACCGGATTGGGAGGACTATTGGCGCACTTATACGAAGGTCAAATATGACGGCGTCGCCACATACCGAAATGGGTCGACCCTTTGGGTCGACCCTCGGGCAAACAGAACACAAACCAGAATGATTTCTGGTTCAGTTTTATAGGGGTCGACCCTTGGGGGAGACCCTCGGGCTAAACAGAACCCAAAACAGAACCAAATCTTGGTTCTGGTTTACAGGGGTCGACCCTTGGGGTCGACCCTTCAATGGGTCGGGTGCACAAAAACATGTTCTGTTTTGGACAGAACCTCAGAGGGTCGACCCCTTCTTGTTTGGACCTGAAAAACAACTAGAACCTCCATCAAATCAATGGGAAACAATTGATTAAATATTACCATAATCCCATGAAGATCAACCATGATTTTTCATCCAGAAAAACATGATAAAGGAAGAGGTTAGTTCAAGATCAAAATATATGGGTTATGCATTAACATATGAAGCTAGTTTTGAGACCGAGACCCAAATGACATGAAGTATGATTATGAAAGCACTAGCATGAGACACATAAATGCTTTGATAACATTTTCATCTTAAGAACCTCCCCAAGAATATGCATAAGACACTTTGAAGCCATTAAGTCTTTAACTATCCAATGAAGTCAATTGAGTGCACGACTAATGAATCACTCCCAATCTATGCACATGTAAGCAAGAGTGGGAGCTTACCATTGACTCCAGAGAGGTTTTGGAAAAGTGAAACTTACACATCATATCAAAGTATTGATCATGCATTTGAAGGGGCATTTCCAATACAAATCAATCAAACCTCATATGAGTTCCAACTTCAGTCCAGAGCAATATGTATCCAATCATCATTGAGTCATGATTTTGTATGAGTAAGAGGAAGATGGTGATCCTTTCAACAAAGACAAACAATGAAGTGGAGATGATTTTACACAGTGACAAGCAACAAATTCATATCAACGAATACTCAATGAATCTACATTAGTATGGGCAAAAAGAACAAGAACATTAGTCTTAACATTCCCACACTAAAACATGCATGAAGGCGCATGCATTCTAGTCTAGTGGCAGTACCTGCAAAGCAAGATAGCAACATGTGAGTTCGTTTGTCATGAAGATATTTTCCATTAATCAATCACACAATATGTCACATAATATATTGGGATTATCAAAACCACTATCATCACACATGAAGTTTAGTTATCATCAAAACCATCAAAATCATAGCTCAACAATCTCCCCCTTTTTGATGATGACAAACTTAGTGATGAATGATGACAATCTTAGTGAAGATGGCAAACGAAATAATTTTTCTCTTGTCACAGGCAATCATGTATCACATGAAAGTTTTGAATCTTTTTCTCCTCCAATCATGAATCCAGCAATCAGCAATATCTATCATGAATCACATGAAATGTTTCTCCCCCTTTGACATTATCAAGAAGCGGGGTAATGCTAATCATTCTCCCTCACGAAGAAGAAACAAAAGAGGTGTAAATTATAGCATGATAAATGTGCAAGGAACAATAACCCACATTGGAAATTCTGATGAAGCAGTAGCAAATTATAAATAAGTGGGTTCATGGAATGTATGGGTGGCACCAAATCATTGATTTGTATTGGAAATTCTGATACCAAATGTTGACTAGAGAGGATACCAATTGATGATTACTTGGACGTGCCAAATCCTTCTCTCCATTTGCCAATCAAACACAAAGATTTATTGAGCAAGTAAATAGCATGAAGAGACCACTCAATTTTCAATTTTCAGTATTTTCTAGATTTTTAATTTTTGATTTGTGGTTTGAAATGCATGAGATGCAACTTATGCATGTGATGGCATGTAAGATGCATACACAAGCAAACAAATAGATACATATATATACATGCAACACAGCTCCCCGGTACTTATTTAAGAGGGGATGGGTATAGGAAAGATGCAAGAGAGTCATGACAATCAGAATACACATGTGTAGCACATAAGAGATTGTGCAATCATATAGGAGATTAATGCAATCAATCAACTTTCTGAATACATATTAAATCAAATTTTCAGATGTGTAAGTGAGTAACATGAAAAATGATAGTTTCAATATGGATATTCAGATTTTCAGATCAACACAGGGAGACATTTTACAGACTGCACTTCAATTTTGAGAACAGCGTATTGGAGGCTTCGCTCTACCTCAACAATTTTTCACAGATAAATAGAATTTTTCTAAGAATGATCAAGTTCAAATAATTCCTTTTTACGCGAGTAGACGCATGGAGCTCTTGCCAGAATCCCTAGTTACTCAGAATACTGAACCATTTCACCTCATTTTGAACAGAGGTACCAGTCCACAATTTTCAGATATGAACCACATCACGTCTCAGGTGACATGTGTCCAGTTTACTTAGTGAGACCGAGCATTGCTCTACCGTTCATTTTCATTTCAGATTTTTCAACAAAGATAGGTAGGCAGCTTTTTCCTCAACTGTCTCTTCAACATACTTGCAGCAAATTTAACATCTCTAGAGTGTTGAAAAGAAATTCATATATCCTTATCCTTAACACTCATTTTCACATTTTGTGTATGAAGTGTGCGAATTTGATCCAGCATGTATACCGAAAATATCATGAATACATAACAATACAACTCCCCATAAATAGATGCACTTTACTTCCCCCATAGTGTACAACATGAAGCACACCGTTAATGACTCAATTACAACATTATTTATCAAGAAGGCATAAGGTCATAGACATTTCAAGGATGGGGGTGAATAGCATATAATAACACACAAGCACACATTGGGAGTTTATGCAAATGCACTATGACATGCATGCGAACAATGTGATGTCAATTTGATACCAATTGAATGGATAATTTGATACCAATTGAATGGATGCCAACAGAATGAACTAAGTGCCACTAAAGCATGAGTTCTAATGCAATGTAGAAATTAACATGGGTGCAAGGTGTGTGTTTTTGATTTTTCATTTGAGTGAACTAAATGCACCTATGCATTGGATTCTGATGCATACAACCTATAACTGTATGAGAATGAAAGACAGGATGCAGAAATAAGATGAGAACTTTGATTTTCAAGCTAGTGTGACAGAAATCTTATTGAGATCATCCACATTCAATCCATGAATCAGCAAACATTATTTATGTCAAGATCTTTATGAATAAGGGTGCATAAATGATCAAAATTAAGCAATGCAACCCAAATTTCAGAATTGTTCAAAAATAGATTTTCAAAGGTCTTTCACAAGATTTGAAATGAGAATTCATCCAAAAGTCAAATGTATGGATCATTTAATCACAAACATATTTTCAATTTACATAACTCAGCTCAAGGATTCATTCAAAAATCAATCAATCACATGCCAGTCAAGATCTGGTACGAGGCGGAGATGTTAGTCCAAAGACCCAACTCAACGCATAGGGAATACTTCCAAGTGGATATAATCCACTCTTTCACAAACGCCATTTGATATACCAGATATGCAATTCAATTCAAGTGTCATTCAATAACTAACCACTTCATGCACATCTCTCAAGGTTTTCATTTGGTTAAATCAATTAACTATGCTCATCACATCAAACTAGATTCAACCAATTTGTCACAGCATGCTAGTAAATGACAACTCAAGTTTTTAGAATCAACACTTGTCATCTGAGGGTATCACCAAGTGACAAAAAGACCATTGCATGATTTAACAAGGTTGAATTACCTTGATTCAGGATACAAGATTGGAAGCCTTCAATCACTAAGATTGCCAACCTCACAGAGGTTGATATTTCAGATTTTGCTTTCTTACCTTTACCTTGAGAATCCTTTTTCTTCCAAGTCTTTCACCTATTGAACCCATCCTTCGTTAACAGAGATGCGCACTTTTCATACCATGTCTTGGGTACTATCAAGATCACTTCCTATCTCCCGGTGGTGGATTGAGGAAATTTTTATCATTTTCATCCTTGCAAGGTATTCCTCATTTGATTCAAGCTTGGTCACGACCAGCCCATCAACATTTGGATTTTGGGAGTGTAATCTGCATTCAAGAATAACAGAGTTGATTTGTCAATTTCGATTCAAATTGATTAACAATGACATGACAAATTCATTTTACAATTGGCATCTCCTAGACAGCTCTAGATGTAATGCATGACTTATGTATGAACGTTAACATTAATCCCATATGATGAATGTGGTTGCTCCCCCTTAGTGTGTACATGAATGTAAGATGTTCAGTAACAATCCAATGCCATATGCAGCTTGTAACTAATTGACTCATACTACTAGGCGGAGAACTTAGATCTGAAGATCACCTCACGCGTAGTGATAGGTTTCAGACATGTAAAATCTTCCCTTCCACATGTCACCATTTGATATACTATGTAGTCAAGGGTGATGAAGGTAGGAGGATTGCTATGCATTATGACATGAATTCTGAATGTTCAACTTATGCAAGACAGTGCGTGAAAGTGTATGCAAACTCAAAATATGTAGTGAAATCATGATCTGAAGAATCTTCAAGCTCTCCTACAACAAGATGCTATATGACAAGTGATATGCCCACAAATATGCAAACAACTATGAATGAAATGCATGTGCCACATATGCAAGATTACATAACTATATGATCCAGAGTAAGTCAAAACATGACAGAGTCACTACAGAAAGTAGGAGGGATATCACCTGATCTTCAAATTCAATTTTTGATTTTTATTCCAACCTGACTTATGCCACTTGGCCCATGTGCCTTACCTTCTTGATTGAAAACAGATTTCATACTTTACACTCCA
This sequence comes from Amorphophallus konjac, assembly GCA_022559845.1. NCBI lineage: Eukaryota > Viridiplantae > Streptophyta > Magnoliopsida > Alismatales > Araceae > Amorphophallus > Amorphophallus konjac. Next base: position 111,099,061 of record CM040128.1, on the reverse strand, counting down.
TGGCACACCTGCAAAACAGATTTCTTATTTGACATTCCTAGGTACCCAAACCATCTTGGGTCCTTGTGGGTTAGCAGCATCTTTGGCACGTGGCTTCCACTTCTTAACAACACTCAAATCATCATTTTCCTTTAGAAAGCACTCATGCATGTTATGCCCAAATTTACCACAGTAACAACAATATGGCTTCAAGAGCTTAAAGGCATGAAAATCATTTGAAGCATGTGACGTCACATTCACTCTTCTCATTTGGTTGACCATTTTGTACATTTGAGCATGATGTGTTGAATGAAACTTCTTTTTCTTTGTTAGTAGTCAGCAGTGTGAAATTGTATGACCTCTTTTACCACAATGATTGTAATACATGAGAGATTTTGTAGTAAATGATTGCTTTGAATTTGTGGAGCCAGTTCTGTTCCTACAAGCTTTGAAATCATCATTTTTCATAATGAAACAATCTTGCATCATGTGTCCAAGTTTTCCATAGTAAAGACAAGAGACATTTCTTTTCTTAGATGCATGGAAGTTTACATGAATATTTCTAGCATGCACATTCTGGACATCCACACTCTTTTTCAGATTTGATTGAGTTCTTGACATGGTGTGTTCATGGGAGCGAGATGTGGAGGTGCTGGGTGCACAAGTGGTATGAACAAAAGAAGTGTGTAGCTTACTCTCAAATTTCTTTTGTTCACTAGATTAAAACTCATCCCTTCTTTTTGAATGTTCACTTTCATGCCCAGCAATTTATCCAAGTTTTCTTGGTCATTCACAAATTTTGACAATGAAGCATTCAAGACAGAAATTTCTTTTTCAAGAGATGAAATGTGCAATTCAGAATTGGTAAGTTCTTCTTCACAAGTGGAAAGACTAACATTCAACATGGCATTGGTACTTTTGAGGCATTCTACTTCTTGCCTAAACTCATCCATATTTTTACATTCTCTAACGACCACAGATTTTCCTTTTTCAAGTCTCAACAATCTTTCAGACATGGCATTGTTCAACTCCTTTAGTTTCTCATTTTCTCTTTCAAGTTTCTTATCATGAGCAAATTCAATTTGGGCAATGTCCATTAGACTCATTCTCTCTTTCGGCTTCTTATTTTCATTTCTTAAGGAAGAGATTTGATCTTTGTGAATTTCAATGTCAAACATGTAACCATCAATCAATTCCTTAAGGTGTGAGCATTCTTTGCATGAGGAATCACTTTTATTTTGACCAACATTCTTTTTCAATTTTTTGTTTTCATATTTCAACTTCTTGTATTTTTCAGCAAGCTCTTCATAGGCATTCAACAACTCTTCATAGTTAAAATCATCTTCATAATCAGAGTCAGAGTTTACCTTTGAGCTCGATTCACTTGGCTGATCACTCACTTGTTCACTCGTGCCTGCTACAAGACATCTGTCTTTAAGCTCCTCCTTGAGATCTGCTAATCCATCCAATATTTCCTTCGCGGATCTGCAATGGGAGACAAAAAGAAAATAGTTAGAATCAACTGCAGCAGTAAGCAACTTCAAAACCAAGCAATTTTGATCATGTATGTGCTTTTAATTTTCAGTCCAGACATTTTTGTCTTTAGGCAATTCATGAGGACCATGTGAAATAAGCTTCCATAGCTTAAGATCATATGAGTTGACTAGACTGCACATCCTTCCTAACCACAACTCAAAATTACAGTCATCAAACACGGGTGGAGAAGTCAATGTGTACATCATGGTAGTCATTGATCCGGATCACTCTAGATCGTTAGATCTATGAAACTAGAGCCTTAGCTCTGATACCAATTGTTGGGTCCCACGATCAATGACACCCAAGAGGGAGGTGAATTGGGTGATTACAAATTTTAAGGAAACTCTTCCAGTTTTAACAAGTGTAATGAAACAACAATTAAAATATCAAATCTGTTGAACAGCAAGTTAGATAACAGCTTACACTAATCCTCACACTAGATGACAAGATGAATGCTGCATGGTGGAGTAAATTTCTTTCAACAAGATTAAGGAAGTTAATCAAGCCAAGAAACAGATTCTCTCAATCTTACCGTTCCCACACGATCATATAAAAGGGTTCAACAATCAAACCAAGACAATGTGCAAAGCAAACCACAATACACAGGGATTTAAGGTGGTTCGGGACAACGACGGGCTCCCTACGTCCACCCCTCACCAAACTAGGTGAGGCTTCACTCGGGGATAAATCCCCAAATGGAGACGGCGCTCCAACCACACACGCAGGACGACGCCTACACACACACACGGGGACGTGCCCCAATGCACACACACACACGCACACGCACGGAGATGTAGTCTCCAACACAATCCAACATGCGGATCAACAAAACGCACACACGCTGCGACAAGTGCAGCAAACCTCACACACACGTAGATCTAAGAAGACCTACGCACACACATGAATCCAATACGACACACACAAATGACCACGGATCCAAGAACGATCCACACACACACAAGTATGCAGTTTATAAGAGATACAAATCTGAAACATAAAACACAATAGGACTCAGTTGAGAAAAACTCCTGATTTGGCTCCCCTTTGAATCTATGTTGTTGATCTTGAATGTGGCTTCAATCTACACTTGAACGGAGGTTTAATCTGTGCTTGCTTGGCTCTTCTTTTCTTTGGATAGCACTCTCTTTATATCCCTTGGATCTTTCTTGACTCCCCTTAGATCGTTCTTGAAGGATGATGAAGGATTCTTGCAGAAATGATGTTGTAGCTTGATTCTCTATGCAACTTATGGTTGGAGATCGATTGGAAACTTGTTTGCAGCTTCATCCCTTCACATTCATGCTCAAAATATGGTGGAAGAACCCCTGGAGCTTCTACCTGCGACCTGCACACACAAAGTTGAAGAAAAGAATAGTTTTCAGGTTCATCCCTTAGGGTTTTCACTCCAATAAGATGTTTTATAGACTTAGGACGGTCAAGAGACAGCCTATGGACCAGATCCAGATATCCTGCAGTGATTTGGGGCTTTTGGACCGGATTGGGAGGACTATTGGCGCACTTATACGAAGGTCAAATATGACAGCGTCGCCACGTACCGGAATGGGTCAACCCTTGGGGTCGACCCTCGGGCAAACAGAACACAAACCAGAATGATTTCTGGTTCAATTTTACAGGGGTCGACCCTTGGGGTCGACCCTCGGGCTAAACAGAACCCAAAATAGAACCAAATCTTAGTTCTGGTTTACAGGGGTCGACCCTTGGGGTCGACCCATTGAAGGGTCGACCCTAAGGGTCGACCCTTTCAGGCAGGGTGCACAAAAACATGTTCTGTTTTGGACAGAACCTCAGAGGGTCGACCCCATGGGTCGACCCCTTCTTGTTTGGACCTGAAAAACAACTAAAACCTCCATCAAATCAATGGGAAACAATTGATTAAATATTACCATAATCCCATGAAGATCAACCATGATTTTTCATCCTGAAAAACATGATAAAGTAAGAGGTTAGATCAAGATCAAAATATATGGGTCATGTATTAACATATGAAGCTAGTTTTGAGACCGAGACCCAAATGACATGAAGTATGATTATGAAAGCACTAGCATGAGATGCATAAATGTTTTGATAACATTTTCATCTTAAGAACCTCCCTAAGAATATGCATAAGACACTTTGAAGCCATTAAGTCTTTAACTATCCAATGAAGTCAATTGAGTGCATGACTAATGAATCACTCCCAATCTATGCACATGTAAGCAAGAGTGGGAGCTTACCATTGACTCCAGAGAGGTTTTGGCAAAGTGAAACTTACACATCATATCAAAGTATTGATCATGCATTTGAAGGGGCATTTCCAATACAAATCAATCAAACCTCATATGAGTTCCAACTTCAGTCTAGAGCAATATGTATCCAATCATCATTGAGTCATGATTTTGTATGAGTAAGAGGAAGATGATGATCCTTTCAACAAAGACAAATAATGAAGTGGAGATGATTTTACACAGTGACAAGCAACCAATTCATATCAACGAATACTCAATGAATACTCAATGAATCTACATTAGTATAGGCAAAAAGAACAAGAACATTAGTCTTAACATTCCCACACTAAAACATGCATGAAGGCGCATGCATTCTAGTCCAGTGGCAGTACCTGCAAAGCAAGATAGCAACATGTGAGTTCATTTGTCATGAAGATATTTTCCATTAATCAATCACACAATATGTCACATAATATATTGGGATTATCAAAACCACTATCATCACACATGAAGTTTAGTTATCATCAAAACCATAGCTCAACACTTTGTCGCTCATCGTATGATGCCAGGGAAGCACACAAGCCTGTGGAGAAGAGGCGTGTGCGGATGGGCGCTTGGCTTCAATATTTCTTTAGTGGGGAGCACAAGTATGAGGACTTGCCCACAGTAACACCAATTGCCTTTAAGCGGAAGAAGAGGGTCTGGCGACACGCCGCTTTCCCGCCTGTTTTGAGGGAAGGGCAGCAAGGAGGCCCGAACCCTACCGGTGTTGATGCAGTCACACACTATGCTGCATATCTAACTTACTGGATTTGTTCATTTGCTCTCCTGCAAGGCGACGAGAGCGTAATTAGGGCAGAAGCCATCTATCCTGCTTGCCTGATGGCTTGGAGAATGAAGCTGTCCCTCTGCCCGGTGGCTTTATGCCTCATTTACAAGATGTTGGGGGACTTGCATCGAAATCGTCTCCCCGGGAATTTGCGGATGGTTGGTCCGCTACATTTCTTCAATGCATGGGTCTACACACTATTCCCAAAAGCTGCTCCTCGGGGGTTACAGTTTGCATACCTCGTTTCGAGGATGATCGAATTTGCTAGCGCCGAACCGTCATTGACAGCGGAACAACTCTTTGCCATTCGGGGGAAGTTGACGAACGCCCGCATGAATGTGCCTGGGGCTCTGCATTTTTGGAGTTTGGCTGCTATTCAAGCTCGCTGGTGAACACGACGCGGCAGTGCAATCTTTTCGAGGCAGAGGAGTATATCCATCCAATCTCTGGCGCCAAGTGTACAAGGCCAATCCTAGAGCCGGAACCATATTACCCATTCTAATTTAGTTAGAATTTTGGCTATGATCAGCACATTCCTCCTCCTTCTTCGTAGTTTGCATTGCCGAATAAGCATAGAGCTGGCCAGGTAACAAATGACGATGCCCGAATATGGTGGGATTACTTCCACCTCCGAGAGGAGTTCATTCAGAGTCCCGGCTCCTACTCGTTTTCCCCGCGTTACCCCTGAATATATCAAATGGTGGAACGTGCGGACGGGGTTTTACAAGAGCTCCCGTCAAGACTGTTGGGCTGTTGCAGAGCACAGATTCCTGGACTCCCAGCCAGAGCCGGTCCTGGACATTGATCCTTCTTACTTGAAGAAGTTGCGATCTTGGACCAATACGGAGGTGATGGCTTATCTGGAAGCCCGAAAGGATGTGAAATGTTGCTCGCCTAGGGCTGACCCGAAGTTGCCCGAGATTAGCAGGGATGACTTTGTGAAGACACTTCGGGGGCTACGCCGTGTGAGCAGTGAGCGGGTGGTCCTTCGACAAATCCTTCTACCAGTGGAGGAGCCTATCCTGTCCGTGGCCGACTGGCGTCCTGAGCGCGACAGCTTGCACCCTTACTGGACTTTCATTAGAAGGGAAGACAGGCGGGACACACTGTATAGCAATACCCCTTGGCTGTTTGCACTGCTCTGCTCCCATAAGCTCTCAGTGGGTGGCCCGAGCGAGGCTATTCTGGACCAGCCCCTTTTCATTTCTTTCAAATATGCCGACGAATGGGGGTTGGACCATCTAGGCTTGTATTATCACTTGTCTTCTCGTGGCCAAGCGGACTTGGCGTCGATGGTCGAGTAAAGCGAGAAGATAGGAGATGTGTGTTGGCTTGTTTGCGAGGCAGCTTGAAGAGACAAAGTGCCCTTGCTGTTCTATTGGCCCCTTTCTCCTTCATATACGGGACCCGTGATAGTTCACACAATAGGTGAGCTAGAAGGCGGTGGATGAATAGATCACCCCCAATTTTAAAATAATTCGAAGACGGACTTATGTAGTTCAGAAACGTAGTAGGGAACCTTCTCTAGTCTAGCAACATAGCAGATAGATAGACTGATGCTTAAGGAAAACGAGAGCTATGATGTGCAACAATCGAACAGCTGGCGTGCTGAAAATAGTATGAAAGACAAATATGCAAACCACACCAATGGGACATAGAGTTTTAAGGGGGTTCGATTGGGATCTGCAATCTACGTCCACCCCTTACTCCTCCGAAGTAAGGCTTCCTTGCACTAAGCAAATCGAACCGCAGGCTCAGTTTGCAACATCTGCTATCTTACAGCTTGCCCCGAGGAACAATCTCCTCGATCTTCCTATGACCAGAAGAAACACTGGAGGTTAAACCTCCCTTCCTTTGCACAGCGCAAAGGGAACCCCGTGAATTTCTCCCAGCAACTCACGAGCCAGAGGATCGATCCTCTCTTCCTCCAAACATGATGGAGGGAAACCACGAGTAGCACACCACTACTCGCAACCGGAGACAGTCTCCCTTCCTCCAACTGAACTTGGAGGGTAACAGACAGGTATTGAGAAATGGAAAACAAAACTTGAAGATGAAAACAATCAGAAAAACAATCGTTCAGAGACAATAAGAATGTAGCTTCCGTGGAAGCAAGCTTTCAGACTATAATCCTGGCGATCACTCAAACTCTTCTATTTCTGGACTGACTCTCTTCACAAATGGGTAAAATTCAGTACAAGCTCTAGCTTCAAATACTCTCTCTATTTCTATCTTTAGCTTTTTTTCTCTCCCAACCTTTGATCCCTTTTTATAAGTAGATGATGGGCGCGTGGGTACCACGATTCCTGCCCAATCCTTTCATGCAGTTCTGATCCTTTTTGATTCCACGTGTCAGAATCGTAGTACTGTAGCAGTCCACGTGGCAGGATCAACTGTTCCAATCCTTGCCTTGGATCACGAGCCATCGACCTGGTAGTTTATATAACACGTGCAGTTTGCTCAGTAGATGCTCGACTATATAACTCACCTGGCAAAGACAAGTAGTAAGTGTTAGCCAGTTGATAATAAGCACTGACCTTAATGCACAAAGACAAGCACTGACATCAACGTTAGATGCAGATATGCACAGACCTCGTATGTACAAGGCGAAGGCTGCACAGACATGATAAGCAATTGAACAAGGAATGCACTAACCTTAATTCTCGAAGATAGAAATATGCACATACTCTAAACAGTGAAGTGCACGGACTTTATGTGAAGGAGAAAAAACATGCACAAACTTTGAAGACATATAAGCACAGACCTTGTGTATGCGCAGGCAAAGTATGCACTGACCTTGGTATGTGCAAAAAATAACCTGCACCAACCTTGTGTATGGTCAAGATAAAATCTGCACATACCTTATGCGCATAAAACTTTAACTAGCACGGACCTTAGATGCACGACCCTACAAACTAGCACTGACCTTATGTATGGTCAAGACAGAATCTGCACAGACCTTACATGCAGTTTTAAGAGCTTGCACCGACTTGATATGGCACGAAGCAAAAGATGCACCGTCCTTATATGTGTTTCTACAGGAACGTGCTCGGACTTTGGTCTCCTATATGCATTAAGAGAAAAATATGCACAAACCTTTACGCATGAATAAACAAGACTTGCACTGACATGTCTGCATGGTGCGAAAAGGTGCACCGACCTTAGATGTATGAGAACTTAACTAGCACTGACCTTGTATCCACTACACATTGTGCTAGCATCGACCTTGGGTATGCATGAAGCATAGCAAGCATCGACCATATATGCGCGATGATGCACACTAGCATCGACCTTACTAAACATGCAAAGCAACTAACACTGACCTCGCTATATGAGCAACGCTACTAGCACCGACCTCACTTCATGAGAAACACAACTAGCATCAACCTCACTATGTGAGCGACACAACTAGCATCGACCATGTTTATGCAACAATGGCGACTAGCACCGACCTTACTTAGTGAGAGACACAACTAGCATCGACTTTGTATGCAGTATGCTTAGTACTAGCATCGACTGCCTTTATGCTAAACTGAACACGTTGACGTTATATGACTACTAAGGCAAAATGTGCTTAGACTCGAAAGCAACAAACAGTGACTTCATGCAGACACACTGATTTCAATGACTCAAGTGTACAAACTCCAATGCACAGACTCATGAATGCTTCAGACATATTCTGTTTGATTTAAGGTGCTTGACTTTTTATGATGTCTGACATTTGACTTATGGTGTTTGTCATCATCAAAATCATAGGGACACAACAGTCTCCCCCTTTTTGATGATGGCAACACTATGAGCCAAACAAATTAAATGCTATCATTAGAAAATGAGAGTATTTAAGCATGCAAACTATCAGACATGCAATCAATCAAACATGCAAACAATGTCACACACTGACTCCCCCTGACACACAGACTCAGACTTTACTCAAGACACACTAACTCCCCCTGACACTATGACTTTCAACCAGAAAATACTCCATGCCCAAAAACATTCTCAAAGCTATTCTCATAAGCCATTCTCCCCTTAAACTCTCAGACATCTTCTCCCCCTTTGACATCATCAAAAGGAATGTAGGGAGAAACAAGGTACTATAAAGCTTGAGAGACCATAGACAATTAATTCACTTAGTAGATAAAACATCTTATAAGCAACTCTTAAAGATCCAAGGAAGGTAACTGAATAGATCTGAGATACCTCATAGCTAATAAGTAGGAAAGGCATAGAATAAGAGTGAAGATTATCATGTTACAGAAATAAGAATGAGGCCCAAGGTGAAATAGTTATGCCAAGAGAAAGCTGTCTAAATGCTTTACTAATCAAGTAAATGGAGGCTCATCGAATGTTGGATGGTCCAGAGGTATTGAGGACAAACAGTCTACAAAGATTTTTGGAAGGGTGAGAAAAAAAATTTCTTTGTTAAGCAGTAAAGTCACTGAGTAATTTTGGTAAGTCACACATTGATATGTGAGAAGACGCCTTGATTAGAGGCTAGAATTCCTAGATTCTCAGTGTGATAACCGTATTACTTCTCTTTAGAGAACAGAGTTAGCAATATAAGTGTCTTTTGACATGAGGAAACACCTTGATCAAAGGCCTTAATCCCCAGTTACTCAACACTGTAATGCCATTGCTCTGCCATGAATTCTTAAAATTTTCAGAAACTTTTTAATCAGTGTTATTCTGGCACTTCATGACATAGAGTATGATTCATTTCTTTGATGAAGTATCTAGTTTCTTAGAAACCAGAATATTACTCTGAACAGTTGAAATTCCCCTAAACAAATAGATTTTATTTGTTGTATGATGTTTGAAGACAATACCAGATGTACTGATCCTCAAAGAGTTTGCTTCCAGAAATTTAAGTTTCAGGCATTTAGGAGATTTCATGACATAAGAGTGTCAACAATGATCCACGTTCAATAATGATGTAGGAAGATAGTCTTCAGATTCTCTATCTAGGTCTTTGCAGGATTATTAGAGAGAAGCTTTTCGGCTAATTTTAGTTAATCAAATTTGAAAGTTTAAGAGAGTTGAGAGCTTCTAGCTTTTATAAAGAAGACTGCTTTAGGTTCTCAATGAGCTTGGTGCAGTAACGGGATCTCTCAAAATCCTTTGAATCAGTCACCTAAGACATCAAACTGACAAACATGAAACTCACCCTTACACCTACACTGACTGATGGACTCCAACCTATCAGCTTAACAAATGCAAGTGCCTTCTATAGAATACATATTGAAAATACCTCCCCCTCACAAATTTAATTATATGAGCATGCAGGTGAGATGCAAAAAGTATGGAAATGCAGAAATGAAAGTTTATGGACTTGAACCTGATCTATATGGAAATGACCATGTGGTACAAGGTGGAGAACGTAGGTCAGAGGACCTCCTCACACATGATGTGGGTTTCCAGTTAGAAGAAATCCGACCTTCTCTAGCTTATCATTTAATATACCAATAGGTTATGCATGTCAAAAAAAAATATGACAAACACAGGATGAAAATTCATGCAAATGAGGACAGAATGGAAGCATTTTATTCCAACATTCCAAAATTTAGGGGTTTTTAAAGATTCCCAGTTCTCTCCTTAAGGTTGTGAATTTGTCATTGTCCAGAGGCTTAGTAAAGATGTCAGCTATCTGATGCGTAGTTGATGCACATAAACCCATCGTTGAGAAGCCGTGCTACAATTTCAAAATATTCGCACTCACTCGCTTTTAAAGATTAAAAAATCAAGTATAGTGGTAAGTGGAGTCGATCCCACAAGGAGAAAATAACATTTTGGAACAAGTTGGAAAAATATCCTTATGCTTTGAAAAGTCGAGTTTTGAGTGAGATTAATCTAAGGAAAAATAAATTGCATGAAAATAAACTCACTAAAGAAGATGAGAGGGGTAAAGAATAGAACTTAGAAGAGATAGAAAGAGGAACTAAAACAACCACAATTTGTAAAGATTGACTTTTATTAAGATGGAAGTGAAAAGTACACTATGAAAATGGAAAATTACAACTCATAAAATAAAGAAATGGGGAAAGAATATAGCCAAGATGAAGATGAAGATCGTCGTGGAAAGAGGTGAGAGAAGAAGCCATCGTCGTCCACGTCACAAGCCTTGGAATGTCGCCCGCCTTGATGTGCACGCCGCCGTAGAAGGAGAGTTGTGAAGGACACACTTTGGAGAGAAATATAGAGAGGAGTGTGGAAGGGTTTGTGTGGAGATGAAGAAGGAAGAAGATGAGAAAGTAAGACAGTGGAAAAATAAATATAACTCTTAAATGAAGAAGGATTGAAGGAAGTGATAGAAGAAGAAAATATATATCTATAAGATAGGAAGAACTTTGATGAAAAACTCAGAGAGAAAAGAAGAGTGGAAGGGCTTCAAAATGAAGGAAGAACAGATGCTAGCATCTCGGATGAACAGTACAAACGGGAAGATAGCACCTTGAAAAAGAGAATATAACATTAAAACTAGAAGAAATTATAAGATGATGTAGAATAAGAAGTTGTAGAGTATTTAAAAAGGAAGAACGTTTGTGAAGAAATGAAGAGGATAGGAGAATCATAAATGGGGGAAATAAGGGGAAGAATCAGAGAGAAACACTGGTTCGTAGATGAACATGATAGCATCGTGAAAAATATGAAACAACTTTAAAACAAGAAGGAATTAGAAGATGATGTAGAAGAAGAAGTAGCAGAGCATTTAAAAATGAAGAACTTACATGAAGAGTATAAGAGTAGAAAATGAACCGAAGAGGGAGAAATCGACGACCTAAGATGTGAGAGGGAGAGGGAGAGTGAAAAATTGCCAAAAGAAGGACTCCCCTTCTCCTCCTTATCATGGGCTATTTATAGAAATAGTTGGGTCAATGAAGGGTGGAGATTGTATCAAAAGGAGATGGATGGCTGAGATTTAGGTAGAAGATGATGTATGGGGAAAAAGAAAAGGAGGTGGGCACCCCCTTTCTTGGACTTTAGAGATCCCCTTTCCCAAGGCTCATCATGTCTCTCCTTTATTTCAAACTTTAAATTTAATTATCCTTCCAACCAAAATATGTGTTTCATTTCCTCAATTTTGAAATTTCTTTTCCCTCCAACCAAAATATGTGCTTTTGACTTGGTCAAAGCGGTGATGACAGTTTTACCCCCGACTTCTTTTGCATTTACCTTTGGTGTCCTACACACATATAATTATGATTTAATCCATAAAAATTATCGTAATATGCACATGAATCATAATTGCTCATAATTATGCAATGGAGAATTAATGTTCATGACTCTCAACTCCATTTTATTAAATAAAATTATTAAATTAATTAATTTACGTGAAATGTTCAATTTACATGAGATAGATCCTGCATAATTACCTAATTATATGCATATAAAATGGTATACATGCGATGAATTGCCATAGAGAATGGACACTTATCACACCCCCCCAACTTACTCATGGCTAGTCCCTTAGCAATATAAATAAATAAAAATTTAGGACTAACAAGAGTTTGTAAAATTCATACTCTCATATCCAGCTCTCCCTTCATAGAATCAACAAAAGATTAAGAATCTGGAATCATTAATGCACACTAACCTTATGTAGGAACTTAATAGTACATGATTACGAATTCAAATCAAAGTTCAATAGCGCTTGTGCATGTGTAACTACCAAATTCATACCTTAGACAATTACATCCCCTATTTACTATTCCAAATAAGTACCTTTCAACCCTACACCTCATAATCAGAGCATTAAGCATATTAGCTTTTTATCTGCCTTATTGTTTCATCCCTTAGGGATCTTTTTTTTTATTTCATTTTTCTACACACATGATGCTGCACTACCCTTCACAGTTTAACGCGAACCTCGAAGCAAGTCCGGTTTCGCAGATCAAGGTTCCCTTATCCTTTTGATGTGAACCTCAACACGTCTTAGGTGAAGTAGGCCCGGTTACTCAGATTCGGAGCATTTTTCATGGTGTTTTCTTTTCTCATTTTTTTTCAATTGTGCTTTTATACTAATTTTTGATAGATAACTTCACAGAAAGCTTATAAAAGATCTCTTCTTAACAAAGTGCAGAATGTCAGGAACCATACCAAAAATAGCAGAAGGTTTGTCCGGTCATGTTTCATTAGCGTGCAAGTGATTTTCATTTTCCTAAAGTGCACATAAACTTTAAAGAGATTCTTAGATCAATTTTTCATGGCTAGATTAAATAAAATTTTCATCATCCTTCTCCCAGTCTTTTCTAATCCAGAATTACTTTCAATGGAAGCATGAATCATGAAACTCCAAATGTATTTTTTTTATTATAAAAAAATGAGGTTGTATAAATGAATGCAACATGTGCAATGGCATGATTTTCGTCCTCCCAACTTAAATGATATTATCCTCAATGGCATGAACAATATGAAATAATAGAACAATGTGGACATAAAATATGTGGAGGAACGGGACAACCTGACGGAAGTGAACATCGACGGGCATCCTTGCTGGAATGAAAGGTGGTACTTGACTTTGAAGATTTGGACAACAGAGAAAGCAATCTTCTCTCCCCCAACTTATCCTTTATTCACACCTGCAAAAAAAACACAAGAAACACTTGGGTTGCCTCCCAAGAAGTCATTTATTAGCACACAAAAATCATAAAAACTATGGGTTGCCTCCCAAGAAGCGCTAAGTTTAACGTCTTCAGCCAGACGCAGGTAAGCTCTATAACCAACGAGTTGATTTTAAAATGAGCCACTAGAGCATTTTATCCTTGTCAAAATTTTCTTTTTCATGCCTTGAGAGAAACAACTGTAACTGGTGAGTATAAGGGCAAAGCATATATCGGGGTGGAGGCATTGTAAAAGGACCATCCTGATCCGAGAATGGAGGAGGAACATTAGTAAAAACCATGTCATCAATTATGAAATATTTCTCCTGAAGGTCTGAAGAAGGTGTGAATGAATTAATGCAGACCTTATCATCTCTCAAATAATTATTTTCCACCTCAATTTTGGGAATTTCATGAATGTTATCGAGATGAGAATAGATTGGAGGGTGACGGGTTCCCATAAATTGATCAATGTCAAGGAGATTATCAATCTCAGGAGTCAAAGAAACATGCTCCTCAACATAATGGTCGTGAGAGTCAATGGGATATGCCAACTTGACTAGAGCAAAATCACACCAATCGATTGAAAGAATGCCAAAAGAATTACTGTGGTTATGAATTGACAAAAGTTCTACCCTTTCCTCCAGATTGAAATTATCATGTGACACACTCAATTCATTCAATTCCTCATTAACCCCAACTTCATTGTTCAAATAAATGTTCAATTCTTGTTCCATCTTTACTTCTTCTTCCTTCCCATCTTCAAAGGGAATTATAGCAAATTCGGGGAAAGACATTTGATCATAGATTTGAGATTCATTATTTTCCGCCTCTCCTCCCAACTTGAGATCATCCACCTCGATAGCATTCTCCTCACAAGGATAATCAAGCACAAGCTCCTCAAATTCAATTTTTGGAGGGGGAATATGATCATTCATTAGTTCATCACCTTCCTTTATTTCTTTTCCAGCAAATTCTTCAATCCCCTTAAACTTTGTAGGTTCCTCATTCAAATTTTCCTGACAAGATCTCTCCATAATTCCTTCATCTTCTAAGTCACAGTGGATCTGAATGTTATAATAATGGGAATTCAAGGATTGATCATAGTCAGTATCAAGAATTTGATGAGTAAGAGTGTGTCCATAGTAAACAAAGAATTGATCTCCCTCCATATTTTTGACTTCCTTGGTCAGCCTATTGGTTTACTCTTGGAGGGATTGACTTTGAGAATTAACTGATTGAATTGATCATCTGGGTTATCATCCGAGGGTGAAAGAGATGAATAGAAAGGAGAAGAATGATTTGTATGTCGGGCTGCATCATAATAGTCATTAGAGTTTGGGGCCCAAATTTGATTTTCATTTTTCTCTTGTTCTCCCCCCAACTTAGACTCCTCATTATTCTCCTTGATCATTACAAATTGAGATTCATTAGCTCCCCCCCAATTTTCCTAATATGGCTGCTCCATGTTATCCTCATCATCAAAAATTATTTGAGAGTTGTTGAATTGATGATTGATAGATGGATCATTCAATGTGATATTATACTCGTAATCAGAAAATGGATTTTCAAAGTTTTCATTGGGGAGGCTAGCACATTGGTCCATTTCAAGCACTCTATCATGTTGGTCAAGCTGGGCTTGAATAATTGGCTCTGAGCTTGAAGGGATTGCTGATTGGCCAAGATGAGTTGAGTCATTTGATTAAACATTTCCTCGAAATTAGACTTTGGAGGAGCTGAATAGGTTGGGTGGCACTCAGACTGTAGTGAGTAACAATCAGAATAAAAGTCAGTCTGGTACTGAGGTAGTGGGGAGTAGATGGGTTGTCCTTGGGAATGAGCTTAATTGTAAGGATCATTGGAATATGAAGCCCAATCTGAAAAGTGTAAGTTTTAAGGATTTTGCATGGGGTCTTGGTAATATGCCCAAGAAGATGATTGTTGGTTTTCCCACCTACGATATAGATTTATGTGAGAGAAATAGGTGGAAAAATTTATGACAATTGATAAGGTTCTTGGGTGAAACATGAATTATTAACCTCATTGTGAAAGAGTGAAGGAGTTTGATGACAATGGACAAATGAAGGATTTGAATTCAAATAGCCCGTATGGTTGAACATGAAAGAATCTTTTAATGGGCCTGAACAAAAGTGGATATGGCAATGTAAAATGCCCAAGAAAAAGGGAAGCTTTTTTATTTTTTTATTTTTATTTTTTTGTTGTATTTTGTAAAAAAATATTTTTTTTTATTTTGTTTTATTTTTTTACATACACAAACAAGTTGACACAGAATTTACCTAATGACCTAGATGTGACATAAACCTACAAATAGGGTTTCACAAAATAACTAAAGTGTAACTTAAGTTCACCCTCAATATTTTCACAGGCCAGGTAAGGGGTGGGGTAGTGGGAGGCTCCCCCTACTTTCGTAGGGACCTAATTATGTCAAACCGTAATTCCGCTTAAGGCGTTTGCCGTCTGACCGTCTTGCCTTAGGCACCGATTTCTACAAGAGAGTAAACTCAAATCATACTAAAATCACAGTGTGATCCTAGGGCCAATGTCTACTGACTTTTATTTAAGGCTTAGGTGATGCAAAGATGCAAGGGAAAAATGTGGTTTGTGGGCTAAGGAAGGGTGATGAAATCTCCACCTTATGTTATTTAGGGGTGTTGCCTTTAGATTATTTTGAAATGAAATGCTCACCACAATTTCAAACAAGAGGTTCTTATGCAATATGCATGTTAGAATAGGATAAGTAGAACGTACCTTGTCCCTTGCAATCTCCAAAATGCAATGACAGAAATTAAATAAAAAGGAAAAATCACATGCTAAATGAAGCATGACGTAGAACATGGATAGTGTGGTTTCTACTCTTGAATAAAATCTTTTATTTTTGGTGCAAGTGATTTGTTCTTTTTTTTAGTTGATGAAACTATCAAGCCAGCATAATTTTATTATTTTTGTTTTGATTTTTTTAAATTTTTCAATAAGAGATGAATACAAGAAGCTATAAATAATAAAATGACAAAGACATACAAATTTATTACAAAATGAAGCCTAAATGATGTTTTTATATGTTCTAATTTTTTCTAATTTTTATAGATTTTTCAGTAATTTTTCAGATTTTTTTTGAAGATTTTTCAGAAATCGGAAAAATAGAACTTGCTCCTACGTTACAGCCCTTTAGCGACGCTTGACTGCTATAGTTCCAGGCTTTCAGCGACGTTTCATTTTCTCCGAATTTCAGGTCTGATTTTTCTCTTTCTTTAATTTGATTTTCTGAATTTTTTTTTCCTATAAAATAAAAATAGAAAAATTAATATACAAATATACATATCAAACACAAGAATATCTAACTATGAAAAATAATTTCCTCCCCGGCAATGGCACCAAAAATTGATGCACACAAACCCGTCGTTGAGACGCCGTGCTACAATTTCAAAATATTCGGACTCACTCACTTTTAAAGATTGGAAAATCAAGTATAGTGGTAAGTGGAGTCGATCCCACGAGGATGAAATAACATTTTGGAATAAGTTGAAAAAATATCCTTATGCTTTGAAAAGTCGAGTTTTGAGTGAGATTAATCTAAGGAAAAATAAATTGCATGAAAATAAACTCACTAAAGAAGATGAGAGGGGTAAAGAAAAAAACTTAGAAGAGATAGAAAGAGGAACTAAGAGAACCACAATTTGAAAAGATGGACTTTTATTAAGATAGAAGTGAAAAGTACACTATGAAAATGGAAAATTACAACTCATAAATAAAGAAATGGGGAAAGAATATAGCCAAGATGAAGATGAAGATCGCCGTGGAAAGAGGTGAATGAAGAAGCCATCGTCGTCCACGTCACGAGCCTTGGAACGTCGCCCGTCTTGATGTGCACGCCGCCGTAAAAGGAGAGTTGTGAAGGACACACTTTGGAGAGAAATATAGAGAGGAGTGTGGAAGGGTTTGTGTGTAGATGAAGAAGGAAGAAGATGAGAAAGTAAGACAGTGGGAAAATAAATATAACTCGTAAACGAAGAAGAATTGGAGGAAGTGATGGAAGAAGAAAATCTATATCTATAAGAGAGTAAGAACTTTGATGAAAAGCTCAGAGAGAAAGGAAGAGTGGAAGGACTTCAAAACGGAGGAAGAACGGAGGCTAGCATCTCGGATGAACAGTACAAACGGGAAGATAGCACCTTGAAAAAGTGAAAATAACTTTAAAACTAAAAGAAATTACAAGATGATGCAGAAGAAGAAGTTGTAGAGTATTTAAAAAGAAAGAACTTTTGTGAAGCAATGAAGAGGAGAAGAGAATCAAAAATGGGGAAAATAAGGGAAATAATCAGAGAGAAACACTGGTTTGCAGATGAACATGATAGCACAGTGAAAAACATAAAATAACTATAAAAAAAGAAGGAATTAGAAGATGATGTAGAAGAAGAAGTTGCAGAGCATTTAAAAATGAAGAACTTATATGAAGAGTTCAAGAGCATAAAATGAACCGAAGAGGGAGAAATTGACGACCTAAGATGTAAGAGGGAGAGGGAGAGTGAAAAATTGTCAAAAGAAGGACTCCCCTTCTCCTCCTTGTAATGGGATATTTATAGGGATAATTGGGTCAATGGAGGGTGGAGATTGTATCAAAAGGAGATGGATGGCTGAGATTTAGGTAGAAGATGATGTATGGGAAAAAGTAAAAGGAGGTGGGCACCCCCTTTTTTGGACTTTGGGCACCCCCTTTCTTGGACTTTGGACACCCCCTTTCCCAAGGCTCATCATGTCTCTCCTTTATTTCAAACTTTGAATTCAATTTTCCCTCCAACCAAAATATGTGTTTCTTTTCCTCAATTTCAAACTTTTAAAATTTCTTTTCCCTCCAACTAAAATATGTGCTTTTGACTTGGTCAAAGCAGTGATGACAGTTTTGCCCCCGACTTCTTTTGCAATTACCTTCAGTGTCCTGCACACATATAATTATGATTTAATCCATAAAAATTACCATAATGTGCACATGAATCACAATTGCTCGTAATTATGTAATGGGGAATTAATGTTCTTGACTCTCAACTCCATTTTATTAAATAAAATTGCTAAATTAATTAATTTACGTGAAATGTCCAATCTACATGCGAAGTTGAGATTAACGATATATCATGCATAATTGCCTAATTATATGCACATAAAATGGTGTACATGCGATGAATTACCATAGAGAATGGACACTTATTAGCAGTGTCTACATGGATCAATTCAAAATAGTTTTTAGACACCTCATCTCTGATAAAATGATGTCTGATTTCAATATGTTTGGTGCGAGAATGTAAAATAGGATTTTTTACAAAATTTATGGCACTAGTATTATCACAGTATATGGGTGTGCAGTCCAGTTCTACTTGGTAGTCCTGAAGCTGTTGTTTAATCCAGATCATTTGTGTACCACAGCTCCCTGCAGCTACATACTCAGCTTCTGCAGTGGAGAGGGCCACATAATGTTGTATCTTGGAAGCCCAAGAAACAAAACACCAACTTAGAAATTGACATTGGCCACTAGTGCTCTTCCTATCTAGCTTACATCCAACATAGTCTGCATCCGTATATGCAACCAGATCTAATTTATGTGATGCAAGAAACCATAAACCTAGATTGTGTGTAGTAGATATGTTTCTAAAAATCTTTTTCACAGCAGCTAGATGCAATTCAGTAGGCCTAGATTGATACCTAGCACACATACCTACACTGAATTGTATATCAGGTCTCGAGGTAGTTAGATAGAGTAGGGATCCAATCATACCTCGATATGATTTTGCATCAACTTCTTTACTTGATTCATCTGCATCTAATGATGTGTTGGTACCCATTGGAGTTGAGATGTGCTTCAGATTAGTCATTCCAAACCACTTGAGGATGTCCAAGGTGTACTTGGTCTCGTTGATAAAGCATCCATCATCCAGTTGTTGTACCTCCAAGACAAGAAAGTATTTTAGTTCACCGACCAAACTCATTTCAAATTCAATAGACATCAGTTGAGCAAATTCATTACATAGTTCAGAACATGTTGAAACAAAGACTATGTCATCTACATATACCTAAACTATGATGAGATATTTATTCAAACTTTTGGTGAACAAGGTTTGATCCACCATACCTCTATTGTAGCCCTTGTTGATCAGAAATTCTGTCAGCCTCTCATACCAGGCCCGTGGAGCCTACTTTAGACCATATAGAGCTTTATTTAACCTGAAAATCTTGTTAGGATGTGAAGACAATTGAAATCCTGGGGGTTGTTCTACAAAGACTTCTTTTTTAATAAAACCGTTTAAAAATGCACTTTTGACATCCATCTGATGAAGTTTTATGTTTTTAGAACATGCAAAAGCTATTAAAATTCTTATTGCCTCCATCCTAGCAACATGTGCATAGGATTCACCAAAATCAACCCCAAATTCCTGACAGTAACCTTTGGCTACTAGTCTGGCTTTATTTCTTGAAATTATTCCATCCTCATTCATTTTATTTTTGAAGACCCATTTGGTTCCAATTATATTTGTATTTTCAGGTCTCGGGACTAATTCCCAGACATTATTTCTTTCAAATTGACATAGTTTCTCACTCATAGCATTAACCCATGATTCATCTTTCAAAGCCTTATTAACAGATTTGGGCTCAATCTGTGACACTAAAGTAACTATATCTTGATGATTTACATTTTTGAGATAAGACCTAGTCATAGGGGGATCTCTTAGGTTGCCTAAGATATTATTCATAGGATGGTCTTTCAAGAATTTAACATTAGTTGAGGACTCACCTGTTTCAGCTGGGCTTACTTGACTTGGAGCAGTTGAAGCTTCAGGTGATTCAGGTTCTTCCTCCACTATCTCCTCTAGAAAGTTTCCATCATGCCTTGAGCTCTTGTCATCATCATCCAAGTCAGTGACAGTGTTTGTTTCATCGAATATAACATGAGGAGATTCTTCTACTATTTGGTCTGAAACATTAAAAACCCTATATGCCCTAGTTGTTTCAGAGTATCCTAGAAGAATTCCAAGGCTACTCCTTGCATCAAATTTATCTAGGTCCTTTTTATTATTGTTATGAATGAAGCATTTTGAACTAAAAATCTTAAAAAATGACACATTTCGCTTCTTACCTTTCAAGAGTTCATACGGGGTTTTCTGATGGATGGGTCTTACCAAGGCTCTGTTGATGATGTAGCAAGCTATGTTAGCTGCCTCTGCCCAAAACCTTCTGGGAAGCTGACTCTCCACCAGCATAGTTCTTGCCATTTCAATGATCGTACGGTTTCTACTCTCCACTATGCCATTCTGCGTCGGAATTCTAGGAGAAGAAAATCTGTGAGTTAGTCCTTCATTGTTACAGAATTTAGAAAATATAGAGTTCTCAAACTCTCCTCCATGGTCAGATTGAATCATGGAAATACTGTGAGTTCTTCTTGTTTGACTTTATTGAAAAAATATTCAAACTTCTGAAAAGCATCACTTTTATTTGCTAAGAAAAATAACCATGAATATCTAGTAAAATCATCTACAATCACAAACCCGAATCTCTTCCCATTAAGACTCTGACTCCTGGTTGGGCCAAAGAGATCAATATGTAAAAGCTCCATTGGCTTGGAGGACAAAGGCTCAGATCTGAGCTTAAATGATTTGTGGGTTTGTTTGCCTAGAGCACAGGCATCACAGACTTTTGAAATGGAACTAAATTTGATCTTAGGCATGCCTCTAACTAAATCATGCTTGACCAGTTTATTTAATGTAGTGAAATTACATTGACCTAAACGTCTATACCAATTAAATGCATTATTTTCAAAATCAGTAGCCAAACAAAGATTTGATTCAGATTTTTCATTTAAATCAACAATGTAAACATTATTGACTCTATGTGCTTCAAACTTGACCTTGTTAGAATTTATTTCAACTATTTTGCATGCATTATCATCGAACACAACTCTGTGACCCTTGTCACATAACTGACTAATACTTAGCAAGTTGTGTTGAAGACCCTCTACAAGCAAGACTTTTTCAATAAAGTTTGTGGAGGACTTACGATGGGGACATCAGAGCAAGAGCACTGACATTTTAATTTGCATTTGTGTCTTTTAGTTTATTTTTATATCCTTGGGAAAGCATATGTGCAATTGTAAGGCTTTATAAGCCAATGTGTCATTCCCTAGGATTGTTTGGGTTTTTGTGCAAAATGTCAGTAGGTCCAGCAAGGGGGCCCTCACTCCTTTCCCATTGGTCCACCTAAGCCATTTGGGTCCATGTGGGGCAGGTCAACCATCCTAGGTGGCTTCTAGATGCTTGGACTTTCAAAGGGAGACAAATGGACTAAAAAGTCCAAGATTGCAACCCACCTACTCAAGGGGGCGCCCCTCCCCTTTAATGTATTTAATTGTGGTTCCAAACCACATGGGATAAAAATAATTGAACTCCCTCTTTTACCCCTCCTAATTCTAGATCTAGGGTTATTTAGTGTCTTTTTACATTTATTATAAATAGCTTGTATTTCACATTTTATTGGAATTAATGAATGGAAAATTTGTGAAATTTGGTTGGAGTCCCCTTGGAGGGTGCGCCCCTCTCTCCTCTCTCCCTGATGTTCTTCTTCTTCATCCAGCAATCCAGGATGTGAGACCCATTCTACCTCCTCCTCTGATTCTCTGAATTCTATTTCTACTGCAGCCGCCATCGCACCGCCATCGCGCCGCCGTCATCAACATCGAAGTTATGTCTACATCAGGATAGGTCCTCAAAGCTTGAATTTTAGCTCTCCATCAGGGGCTCAGATCGAGTCCAAACTTGGAGGGTGAGTCATCCACGTCCACCCATGCCTCCACAAAAACAATCCAGTCATTTACCCGTCGTTAAGTATTTTTCCATTTTCGTGTCCCTCAGTATTTCAGTTCTGTCTTCTGTTCATATCCTGTCATAGCAACACTGTATTTCCAAGTTTCGAACCCATTTATCTTATTTTCTTGAGTCACCAATTTTATTAGGAGCTTTTTCCACCAACCCCATCATCCATGAATTTTCTTGGAATTTTTCGAGTCCTTTTTGTATTTTTAAAAATTGCTGTCTTTTCCCAAATCTGTTCTGTCCTGTGCAGTTCAGATCCGATCCCCAGTCAGTATAAAATCCTATAAAAATCGAAACCTCCACCAAAAGTCCAATAAAAATTATCCTCGTCTTCCTTGTTTCTACCTCTACAACTTTTGTGAAGTGTCCAAGTTCCAGATCTGAGATTTGAGGCACGGTCAACGCCAACTCTCAGGAAAACTTAGCTCTGTCCAGAGATTTCAGGTTCTGTCCAACAGCAGCTTATAAAATCGATCAAGGCCAGATCCAAGAAATTCAAAATTCTTTCTCTGGCCATAGATCGAGGTATTTTAAAAGAGCTTTCCAATGATACCTCTTGCGCGTCGATCCGACGTCGGAAGTGATCGCAGTAGCAGATCTCACCGGGTCGCGCGCTGTAAAATAGCAGCTTCAGATCCGTGGGCAGCAAGGTCAACTAGTGAAGACCAGAGCCGACTCGCCTTCCGCGAGGTGAACCGGCGTGCCGCCGTCCCAGGGAGCGCCTCTCCAGGAGCTAACGTCACAGCGGTACCACTCCAGGCCAACTCGGACCTATGGATGAGCACGTGGGCCCCACGTTCGTAAATACGCGTGCCACTGAAGCTACATCAAAATGCTGGCCGTCAACCTAAGTTCGGTCCTCCCGGGTCCCATTTGTAGCCCGTTACCTCCCTGCATGTAGTGGACAGTAGAAACCATTTCTATAATTATTGTAATAATTGTTTAACCGGGAGTTACTGTCTTGGCCGGGATCATCTTCCCCATGCCCGGAGCATGGAGGTAAACTCGCTCCCACTCTTTACCGCATTTGCTTATCTCGTATACCTTTTGAATGCTGCTGCATGTGATAGGTAATTAGCTCGATATCTATTTTTATCACCGCTGTGAGAGAGTGAGTGTAACCCGTCCCGTGGCTCGATCCGAGTTCACGCGAAAAGGCCGATACCCGAGACTCACTGCCGGTTTCTCAACCGCGCACAGTCTACGTCTTCCCTCGTATAGGGACGATCGTGAGCTAGAGTCCCAGGTCGCGTGTCCGTCCCGCATCAATTTGATATCAGGGCGTCCGGTTGAGTCTTGGGTAGAAAACAAAACAAAAAAAAGAGTCGTTTAAGTCGGTCTAAGTGTCACATTTGCATACCATTAATCGGTATATCAAAAGGTGTTATCTGAACGTTAGGCTATGCCTATCGGGAAAGCCACACAATTGCGCGAGTGATCCTCGGATCGATTAAATCCGTCACGTACCGAGTCTTGGTTTAAGTCTAGGGTCCTTAGTGTGCATTAGTTAGTGCATTCAAACTTTACATTTGCATCGCATTCTAAGTCGTGTCTAGGTGCTTGCATTAGTTGCCATAACATTTTGCTTATAAAATTAAAACAAAAAAAATGGCCTTGCATATCCATTCCTAGGGATCCATTCCCATCTTTTGGGCACCTATGGCCAACCCGTGCCAACCCGTCCAAGGTGATAGGTCCGTGTCCGAGTACATTCGGGACTATGATAGGTACCGGTTGGAATATGGAGTTGGAGAGGAGAGCACCATGATTGCCTTTCAATTCCGGAGAGGTTTGCGGCTCCACTTCCAAATTGAATGTCTTAGCCGCGATGCGTTCTCTTTGGCGCAGTCTTATAAGGTCGCTCTAGAGGTCGAACCATTTGAGTCTCAGTTTTCTCGGTATGCTGCCCTTCGGCAAGCATCTACCTCCTAGCCGAGTCCCGATCCGGTCGGACCGCCTACACCACGGCCTTCCCCACCTCAGTCGGGGAACCCCTTCCCTAGAGCTCCATTGCCATCTACTGCCGATCTTTATTCAGAACCATCTCATTTGGAGCCACTTCATCCCGAGTCACCCGTATTTTTAACGGGTACGCCTTTCGTAGCCGAGCCACTTCTTAGCTGGCTCAAACATGGCTTGGTCCCACCTTCATATCCATCCATGGACCCCACCCTGCCACTAGTACCCGTCAACTCCTACGACACTACCTTTCGGTCTAGTCACCATGTTGATACATTGGATGACCTTATTGTGGGATTAGACTCGCAAGGGAAGTTGACGCACTCATTGGCCCGAGGCTTCGACCAACCCGCTAGTCTTAGCTTCACCCATCCGGCCTTAGGGTCCATTACTTCCGTGTGCACCATGGGTTGTGTCACCACGGAGATCCTCTTATTCCTCCCCATGTCGGCCGAACCCGACTTCATACCCTTTCACCCGAGGGAGGAACCATACTTCCTACATATGATCACCATCCCACCTACCACACTGCATGAAGGTGACCATCTACACCTTCAAGACTTCCATACGTGGGACCGTGACTTGTGGGAACCCACCACAAGGGGCCATACCTTCTTTGATCCCTTTGACCCATTCCTTAGTGGGCCCCTTGATTCACCATATATACTTCACTTCTTCGAGGGAGTCCACTACCATACCCCTACCCCACGGGTCGGGTCATCTATACCCACCAAGCCCATTTTTGATACACCCATACCCGGTTCTCCTAGCCCTTCCAAGTCTCCCAAATCCCATTGAAAGTCCAATGTGTATGCATGGTCCACTTTAGGAGGTCTAGGAATTCCCCATTCCGCCAACCACTGATTGCATCTAGTGTATGCATGGCACATATTCGGATGTCCTGGTCCACCATCGCCTATGCGTAGGTCGGACTAACATTAGGTTTGTTTAGGGTCTTTGTGAGTCTTTGTTTCGTTTATCTATCTTGTGTCTTTGCATATGTCAGGTCGAGTCGGTCTTTTGTACGCTCGCATTGTCAGTCCCTTTCGGGTGCGATACTTATCAGACTTTGGGATCGGCTCTACTTCATATCGGATCTAGTCACTTAAGGGATAAGCGGTGATTCCTAGTGAGTCCTCGAGCCGCCTTCCACCCTTTGAGAGTGACCCCACCCCGGAGTGTCCACCTCTATCCTCTTCCCCAATAGCGTGTGCATATCAAATCTATACGGGATGAGCAGGTGTCGATTACTTGGAGTGGAGCGTACTCCACGCTTCCAGGTTCGGTGACTCATCCGCCGGAGCTACTCGAGTAGCCACACCCCTTACTCGATGGGGTCGAGTTCTTCCCACCCAGGGAGAATTGATGGGGACATCAGAGCAGGAGCACTGACATTTTAATTTACATTTGTGTCCTTTAGTTTATTTTTATATCCTTGGGAAAGCATATGTGCAATTGTAAGGCTTTATAAGCCCATGTGTCATTCCCTAGGATTGTTTGGGTTTTTGTGCAAAATGTCAGTAGGTCCAGCAAGGGGACCCTCACTCCTTTCCCATTGGTCCACCTAAGCCATTTGGGTCCATGTGGGGCTGGTCAACCATCCTAGGTGGCTTCTAGATGCTTGGACTTTCAAAGGGAGACAAATGGACTAAAAAGTCCAAGATGCCAACCCACCTAGTCAAGGGGGTGCCCCTCCCCTTTAATGTATTTAATTGTGGTTCCAAATCACATGGGATAAAAACATTTGAACTCCCTCGTTTACCCCTCCTAATTCTAGATCTAGGGTTATTTAATGTCTTTTTACATTTATTATAAATAGCTTGTATTTCCCATTTTATTGGAATTAATGAATGGAAAATTTATGAAATTTGGTTGGAGTCCCCTTGGAGGGTGCACCCCTCTCTCCTCTCTCCCTGATGTACTTCTTCTTCCTCCAGCAATCCAGGGTGTGAGACCCATTCTACCTCTTCCTCTGATCCTCTGAATTCTATTTCTGCAGCCGCCGCCATCGCACCGCCATCGTGTCGCCGTCATCAACATCAGAGTTCTGTCTACATCAGGACAGGTCCTCAAAGCTCGAATTTTAGCTCTCCATCAGGAGCTTAGATCAAGTCCAAACTTGGAGGGTGAGTCATCCACGTTTACCCCAGCCTCCACAAAAACAATCCAGTCATTTACCCGTCGTTAAGTATTTTTCTATTTTCGTGTCCCTCAGTATTTCAATTCTATCTTCTGTTCAGATCCTGTTACAACAACCCTATGTTTCTAAGTTCCGACCCCCTTTCTCTTATTTGCTTGGGTCACCAATTTTATTGGGTGTTTTGTCCACCAACCTTATCATCCAAGAATTTTCTTGGAATTTCTAGAGTCCTTTTTATATTTTTAACAATTACCGTCTTTTCCCAAATCTGTTCTGTCCTGTGCAGTTCAGATCCGACCCTCAGTCAGTATAAAATCCTAAAAAAAATCGACACCTCCACCAAAAGTAAAATAAAAATTATCTCCGCCTTCCTTGTTTCCACCTCTACAACTTTCGTGAAGAGTCCAAGTTACAGATCTGAGGTTTGAGGCACGGTCAACGCCAACTCTCATGAAAACTTAGTTCTATCCTGAGATTCCAGGTTCTGTCCAACAGCAGCTTGTAAAATCGCTCAACGCCAGATCCAAGAATTTCAAAATTCTTTCTCTAGCCATAGATCGAGGTATTTTGAAAGATCTTTCCAACGGTACCTCTTGTGTGTCGATCCGACGTCAGGCGTGATTGTAGTAGCAGATCTCACCGGGTCGCGCGCTGTAAAACAACAGCTTCAGATCCGTGGGCAGCAAGGTCAACCAGTGAAGACCGGAGCCGACTCGCCTTCCGCGAGGCGAACCGACGTGCCGCCGTCCCAGGGAGCACCTCTCCAGGAGCTAACGTCACAGAGGTACCACTCCGGGCCCACTCGGACCTGCCGATGAGCACGTAGGCCCCATGTTCTTGAATACGCGTACCGCTGAAGCTACATCAAAATGCTATCCGTCAACCCAAGTTCAGTCCTCCCGGACCCCATTTGTAGCTCGTTACCTCCCTACGTGGAGTGGGCAGTAGAAACCATTTCTGTAATTATTGTAATAATTATTTAACCGGGAGTTACTATCTTGACCGGGATCATCTTCCCCACGCCCAGAGCGTGGAGGTAAACTCGCTCCCACTCTTTACTACATTTGCTTATCTCGTATACCTTTTGAATGCCGCTGCATGTGATAGGTAATTAGCTCGATATCTATTTTTATCACCGCTGTGAGAGAGTGAGTGTAACTTGTCCCGTGGCTCGATCCGAGTTCACGTGGAAAGGCCGATACCCGAGACTCACTACCGGTTTCTCAACCGCGCACGGTCCACGTCTTCCCTCGCATAGGGACGATCGCGAGCTAGAGTCCCAGGTCGCATGTCCATCCCGCATCAACTTACCAATTGTTCCTATTCCAACAATCTTACCTCTATTCTTTCCTCCAAATTTGACCAGACCCCCTACCTTCATTTCCAGTTTGCTGAATTTTGATCGATCGCCCGTCATGTGCCTGGAGCAGCCGCTATCTAGGTACCACCTATTGTGCTCGGCTGCAAGGCTAACATGTAGAGGGCAGATCAAGCAGAGTTGTTTAGAACCCAAGATAGATTGGGTCCAAAGACATTGTTTAAATCTCTAAGTAGAAATTTAGGAATCCAAAACTGTTTCACAATATTTTTCTTTTCCATGTTGTTGATAGTTTTGTTGAAATTATAACTAGAGTTCTGTCCATTTGGTCTAAAGGTGTGGAATCTATTCCTGTTATCGGACTGTTCATTCGTTGGGTATCTTTTGTACCCATTCTGTCTAGGATAGACATATTCATTAAAGAATTTCTGTGGAACATGATTTCCCCAGTTTTTCTTATATTGACCCATGTATTTATAGAAGAATGAATTTCTGTTCTGGGTCATGTGTCTTGACTTGTGAAAGTTCTTGTTCTGGGGGGTACACGTAGGGGCTTGCCTAGGTGTGTTCTTTCTAGTTTTAGGTTGTTGTCCAGCAGGATTTGATGAATTATTTCTTGGTGGCTGGACATTCTGATCACTGTTGGAGCTGGATGGTGTGTCAAGCTTTTCCTTCCCTTTTTCTGGATAGAATGTTACTATTGTGAACTCAAAAGGTTTCTTGTGTGTAGGGTCATAGCCTAAACCCTCTTTGTTGAAATTGATCCTAGTACCTAGAATGGTATCCAAGTTTGTTTTTCCTTGAACAAATTTTTCTAGGGTTCTTTGTTTGTCTTCCAGTTCTTTTTGTAATGTTTCACAATTTCCCTGAAATTCAGAATTCACCTTCCTAACAGCTTCATACTTTTCAGTGATTAAACAATTTTCACTTTGGCTTTCTTGAAGTTTTATCTTGAATTGATCAAGTTGTTTATGAGCTTCCTTGTTTTCAGACTTAAGATTTTCATTTTCTTGTCTGAGAGAATTCATCTCTTCTAATTCTTCCTTAACCTTCTGATTTTCTTTGTCAGTTTGAATTTGTTCTTCATTAGCAGCATTCAGTTTTCTCTTTAACACCCTATGATCTTTACTCAAAGCATTAAACTTAGCTAACAATTCTGCATAGGCATCTTCCCAGTCATCAATGGTGAAATTTTCAAAAATGTTGGTTACCTCTTCGTCACTATTAGCCATAAGGCATATTCCTTGGTCATCTTCTTCTGAAGAGTTGGCCTCTGGGTCTTCCTCCTCGTCACTCCATGTGCAGACCATGGCCTAAGGTTTCTTCTTTTGCACCTTGGAGCTTTTCTTCTGGAGATCAGGGTAATCCCCCTTCATGTGTCTAGTCCTCTTGCAATGAAAGCATGTAATCTTCTTAGTATTCCTATTTTTATCCTTGTTAGAATCAAAATACTTACCAGAAGGATACGGCCTCTTTCTTCTAAATGTTTTTCCCTTGGTTCTCAGAACTTACGAAACTGTCTAGTCAGCATAGCTTGCTCCTCTTGATCAAGATCTGTGAACCCGTCAGACTCCCCACTACTACTGCTATTGCTACTCCCACTACTGCTACTACTACTGCGGGACACCTTGAGAGCAATGTTCTTGCCCTTTTTGTCACTTCTTTCACCATTTCTTTTGAAATTCATTTCGTAAGTCATTAGGGATCCTATCAGCTCAGTGATTGTCAGTTTTGACAGATCCCTAGACTCCTCTATCACAATGGCCTTGGTGTGCCATGCGGGGGTTAACGACCTAAGGATTTTCTTGACTAGATCCCCTTCTGAAACTTGTTTCCAAAGCCCTCTATGATTGTTAGTGATCAGCGACAGCCTAGCTTACATTTCTATAATATTCTCCTCGGATTTCATCTTAAATAATTCATATTCAGAGGTGAGCATATTTACCTTGGTGGCCTTGACTTGGGATGTACCTTCGTAGATGAGTTCAAGTTCATCCCACATCTTCTTGGCTGTATGGCAGGCTGAGATCCTGGCGTACTCTTCTGGATGTACTGTGCATTGAATTATGTTTATAGCTGACCAGTTGACTGTTGAAAGCCTGATGTGATCCTTTGTCCACACATCTTCATTTGGTGGTAGATCATATGGTCCTGTGGTGATCACTCTCCAGAGTTCGTGGCTCGACGCTCCCAGGAATACCTCCATCCTATTTTTCTAATAAAAGTAGTTATTACCATCGAAAAAAGGAGGGCGACTAATAGACTGTCCCTCAGCCATGAAACTGCGAGGAGTACTAGATCTAGATTTACCTTGGTCGTTGGACCACATGTTGGGTAACCTGCGCTGATACCAATTTATAGTTCACACAATAGGTGAGCTAGAAGGGGAGGATGAATAGATCACCCCCAATTTTAAAATAATTCGAAGATGGACTTATGTAGTTCAGAGACGTAGTAGGGAAGCTTCTCTAGTCTAGCCACGTAGCAGATAGATAGACTAATGCTTAAGGAAAACGAGAGCTACGATGTGCAACAATCGAACAGCTGGCGTGCTGAAAATAGTATGAAAGACAAATATGCAAACCACACCAATGGGACAGAGAGTTTTAAGGTGGTTCAATTTCGATCTGCAATCTACGTCCACCCCTTACTCCCCTCCAGAGTAAGGCTTCCTTGCACTAAGAAAATCGAACCGCAGACTCAATCTGCAACATTCGCTACCTTACAGCTTGCCCCGAGGAACAATCTCCTCGATCTTCCTATGACTAGAAGAAACATTGGAGGTCCAACCTCCCTTCCTTTGCACACCGCAAAGGGAATCCCGTGAATTTCTCCCAACAACTCACGAACGAGAGGATCGATCCTCTCTTCCTCCAAACACGATGGAGGGAAACCAAGAGTAGCACACCACTACTCGCAACCAGAGACAGTCTCCCTTCCTCCAACTAAACTTGGAGGGTAACAGACAGGTATTGAGAAATGGAAAACAAAACTCTAAGATGAAAACAATCAGAAAAATAATCGTTCAGAGACAATAAGAATGTAGCTTCCGTGGAAGCAAGCTTTCAGACTCAAATCCTGGCGATCACTCAGACTCTTCTATTTCTGGACTGGCTCTCTTCACGAATGGGGAAAATTCAATACATGCTCTGGCTTCAGATACTCTCTCTTTTTCTATCTTCAACTTTTTTTCTCTTCCAGCCTTCGATCCCTTTTTGTAGGCAGATGATGGGCGAGTGGGTACCACGATTCCCGCCCAATCCTTTCATGCAGATTTGATCCTTTTTGATTCCACGTGTCAGAATCGTGGTACTGTAGCAGTCCATAAGGTAGGATCAATTGTTCCAGTCCTTGCCTTGGATCACGAGCCATCGACCTGGTACTTTATATAACACATGTAGTTTGCTCAGTAGATGCTCGACTATATAACTCACCTGGCAAAGACAAGTAGTAAGTGTTAGCCATTTGATAATAAGCACTAAGCTTAATGCACAAAGACAAGCACTGACATCGACGTTAGATGCAGATATGCACGGACCTCGTATGTACAAGGCGAAGGCTGCACAGACTTGATAAGCAATTGAACAAGGAATGTACTGACCTTAATTCTCGAAGATAGAAATGTGCGCATACTCTAAACAGTGAAGTGCACGGACTTTATGTGAAGGAGGAAAAACATGCACTGACTTTGAAGACATATAAGCATAGACCTTATGTATGCACAGGCAACGCATGCACTGACCTTGGTATGTGAAAAACATAACCTGCACCGACCTTGTGTATGGTCAAGACAAAATCTGCACAGACCTTATGGGCATGAAACATTAACTAGCACGGACCTTAGATGCACGACCCTACAAACTAGCACCGACCTTATGTATGGTCAAGACAGAATCTGCACAGACCTTACATGCAGTTTTAAGAGCTTGCACCGACTTGATATGGCACGAAGAAAAAGATGCACCGACCTTATATGTGTTTCTATAGGAACGTGCACGGACTTTGGTCTCCTATATGCATTAAGAGAAAAATATGCACAGACCTTTATGCATGAATAAACAAGACTTGCACTGACATGTCTGCATGGTGTGAAAAGGTGCACCGACCTTAGATGTGTGAGAACCCAACTAGCACTGACCTTGTATGCACTACACACTATGCTAGCGTCGACCTTGGGTATGCATGAAGCGTAGCTAGCATCGACCTTATATGGGTGATGATGCACACTAGCATCGACCTTACTAAGCACGCAAAGCAACTTACACTGACCTCGCTATATGAGCAACGCTACTAGCACCGACCTCACTTCATGAGAAACGCAACTAGCATCAACCTCACTATATGAGTGACGCAACTAGCATCGACCTTATTTATGCAACAATGGCGACTAGCATCGACCTTACTTAGTGAGAGACACAACTAGCGTCGACTTTGTATGCAATATGCTTAGTACTAGCATCGACTACCTTTATGCTAAACTAAACACATTGACGTTATATGACTGCTAAGGCAGAATGTGCTTAGACTCGAAAGCAACAAGCAGTGACTTCATGCAGACACACTAGTTTCAATGACTCAAGTGCACAAACTCCAATGCACATACTCATGAATGCTTCAGACATATTCTGTTTGATTTAAGGCGTTTGACTTTTTATGATGTCTAACATTTGACTTATGGTGTTTGTCATCATCAAAACCACAGGGACACAACAACCGGCAGGTATCTTTCATTCTTTCATTTCAGCCTTTCGACATGTTTCCTTCCTCTATCGCAGCATGTGTCATTCTCACCCTTGTGCTTGTTCAGTTCGACTCACTTCAGAGGAGACCCGGCACTTTAGGGAGTTGATAATAAAAGCTCAGAAGCAGACATACTTTAAAACTCCCAAAGCGGCCCCGACCACGAAGCCACTGCCCTCTGGTGATTCGCGGAAGCGAAAAAGTCCCGGGTGAGGGAGGCTATTGGCAAGGCCAAGGTGGCGGTCACGCGAATGATGCGGGCCCACCGGAGGCAGGCTGCGGGGTAGGAACCAGTGATTGTTCCTCCACCGGCAGTATCGTTTAAAGAATTTGAGGCCTCTTGTGCGCAGGGGCCTGGAGTTGGAGGTATATTCTTCATTTTTGTGCTCTATTCTTTGTTCTGGCCGCATCGGCTGATTATTTCTTTACAGTTGCTGCCACTCCTGGTGAGGTGATTGGACAAGAGGCAGCAGCCAGTGCCGCGATCGGAGAGAAAGAGGGGGCAGCACCGACTGCTCCTATGGAGGGGAATTTGCCTTCTCCGACACCCAACCACGAGACGGAAGGTAATTTGTAGTTCATTCATTGGACTTCTTATAGCTCATTATGTTTTCAGTCTACTTGACTGTCTTTTGTTTGAACTTTAGTTGAGCTACGACCTTCCTCGCCTCCCGCTACCGAAGTTGCTGAGGAAGCCTTTGTTGGGGAGAAAGCCATTACAGGGAGTGATCCCACCCTTGAAATTCATTCGACTGGCACTCCTATCACAGGATTGGCCGAACAAGCCTTCGTTGAGGGAGATGCTCCTCCTGTGGGCCTTGAAGCTGGAAAAGTGCCCGCTTCGACAGAAAAGCATCATGTACCAGCGGAAAGCTCTTCCTCGTCGGAGCATGTTGACTATGGTGGTGACTCCAATAACGAACAGTTCCCACCCGTGGGGGCAGAAACCGAGGATGCTGATGCATCCTCAGCTTATGAGAGTGATTATACAACTTTCAGCCCGCCCCGGCTGGCATGGAGCAGTTTCGGACCACTTAGTCCACTCACAGATAAGGGGGCCGGACTGACAAAGGCCATAATTTCTACTGTTGGGAACCTAAGCTTAGTGCCGGCTGAGGTAGGGAATCCTCTATCGCTTTCACTCCACAGCTCTTCTGATTATCTTCTATATCAGATGCCTGATGCGTGTTGTATTCATGGTGCAGGCTGATGTGGTACTGCCAACTATAACTGTGCAAGTACCTCTCCCGGCCTTGGGTGCGGGTCAATCGACATTCCCACCAGTCTTGCGGCCTATCGCTTTGCGATATCCCAAGGATTATGTTGCGGCAGTAGGCTTGGAGGTTTCAGGGGAAATTGTGGGCGCCGCTAAATCGACTGAAGCTGCGGAATCCCAGCCACCCATTGTCGACAGAGAGCTGCTCCCGGAGGGGAGGAGTCTTCTCGAAGTAGAAGCGGGAGAAATTATTGAACAAGAGGCTGGAGCTCCTAGGGCTTTAACCCTCATTATAGAATCAGCCTTGGTGGAGGCCAGTCAGGCAGAGCGCAAAGAGCAAGCATCCTTAGCTGTTGAAATTCTTGGTGCAGCTGCGCCGTAAGAGGTCGGAGGGGAGGTTGCTGTTATCGAGGCTTCCTCTCCCATGTTAGCTGCGGGGGTCGGCTCCAGTGCGGGCGGCTTACAAGTTATGCCGTTGTCATCTTTCGAACCGAGCGATGACATCTGGGCTGCTGTTGATAGTAGAGTAGATTTTCAACTTCCCGACACATCACCACTTGGTCTACAGTCGTCGAATGACCTGGTGTGGCAGTTCTTGGGAACCCTGCAACAGACTGTAACAGCCAGCCGAGATTTAACCTATGTGCAGCTGAGGGGCTTTGTAGAGCACCTTTCCCGTTCGCTGCTGGCTTTTGGCTGCCCCATGGACGACTGGATGCCACGGGTGGTCTTGTTGCTAAAGTATGTGAACAGAAGGGAATTCCTTGGCCAAGAAGTAGCTGACCGGCTGACGGCCCTAAAGCTTGAGAGGATAGAATGCCGGGCCGCTCTTGCCTCCTTGAGAGGGACCGCACAACAAATGAAGGATGCGGCCAACACGTCTTCACAGCGTTGGGTCTCTTTAATAGCTAGGATAGCTGAACTGCGTGCTGAGCTCTCTAGGGCCGAGGCCAAGCTATAGGAAGTCGAGTGGCAAGAAGTCCAGTGCGTGGAGGAGGCGGAATCGACTAAAGGACAGGCCACATCTCTTGAAGAGAAGCTTTTGCAGCTGGAGGCCGCCGAATCTCGACTACAAGAGTTAACATGTCACCCTTCCCTGGGAATCTTGGAACTCGAGGACATCTTTCGACGCCCATTACAGTAGCCCCTTTTGGTTGGCTTGTCCGTTCTTTTCTTTTTTGTTGGTGAACTCCTTATGTATCTCGGGGGATGCCCTGAGTAACATGTATTTTTGCCATTTCAATGAGATGTCTTCATTTGCCGTTAAATCACGAACTCATCTCCTTTCTTTCTTCTTAGCCTATTGACTTAGCCCGGATATACGAGTTACTAGGGCAGGAGAGCGCTCACGTCTTCAGTGAAGGGGTGAGGGGTTCGCTCCACCATAGTGTAACCATTCTTAGGGCCCAATTTTGGCTAATACAGGTTGAATGCTCGAGGGCGGAGGCGTAGCGGCCACTCGGACCAAAGGGTAACGTCAAAAGGCCTATTGGTAGGCTTTGTCGATGGTGACGAAGCTGCCGGGAGACCAAGAATGTATTCATTCCTCGATAGGGGCAGAGAACCCGTGTGAGGGGTAGGTTCGTTACTTTCCCCGAACAACGAAGAAAGTCAAGAATAGGTTTATATATTGATGCGGATGGAAGATTTGGATCAATCGTTTATTTGTTGATTTCGCCGATGGTGATGAAAAATGGAGGTAGGGTTTATTCACCGACATAGGTTGAATGTCGAAGCAACAGGTGTGTTACCGCATACGCGTAAGGCCTATGACGGTGGGGTTTGACTTACTGGTTGCACACGGTATTTTCGTGGCACTTGGATGGTAAATGAGAAAGCGACATTACTTCCATCATCTTTTCATTAATTTCATTCATTCATTGCTATTCATCATCATTCATCATTTTTTCTTCTTTTTTCTTTTTTTTTGAGTCACATTACTGACTTAAGCGCGCTTTCGGGTTTTTGCCGAAGCCAGCCCCCTCTTACTTTTGCCCACGCGCCCTTTCGGGTTTTCACGTGGTGAGGTATCCAATTTTACCTGCGGTGCCCTTTTGGGTTTTCACCGTAGCTGTGTTATAGCCATTTTTGCCCTTGCTCGAAACATCCGAGCAAGTCTAGCAAGGCACCTCTATTTTAAGCTTCATTTTTTCTTTTCTTTTCTTTTTTTTGTGATCATTTTTTTTGAACTTAATTCACGGGACGAAGCCGGGATAGATGAGGGCTTGTCTGTTAGCAACGGACGGGAAGTCCAGGCTAATGGGATGCTGACCGGTCTCGTCGGTGATGGCAAGGGTCAAGCGCTATTTGTTTATCAACATCGGTTAAATGTCGAAGCAAAGATATGTCTGTTCATTAATGCGGACGAAAGGTCCAAGTTAAGGGGAAGGTTTTTTTTGGTAAGTAATGAAGTATATATTAAAAGAAGAGATGCTGTACATCAGGGTTGAAAACATGCTAAGGACCACACAAGTTGTGGACTCATAGCTATGTCATCAAAACTAACTAAAGATCTGAAAACAAAACTAACAAGCTAAGGACCACACAAGTTGTGGACTCAAAGCTGTGTCTTCAAATCTAATAAAGTATCTAAAACCAGAACTAATATGATATGGCTTCAAAGCAAACTAAGTATTAAGAATGAATATAGTGAAAATGTTTTCTTCTCTTGTAGTCAATCTTTTGCGCCCATTTGCCTCCATAACTGCTCTATAATCTTGTATAATGTCGATTAAGATGTTAGATTGTAAAGTAGAAAAGCTATCAAAAATTCTTTTGCAGCGCTCCCTCCAAATTCTCCAAATAGTAATGCGAAGCAAAATTCTTGCAATTCTAACCAATTGGCCCTTTTTCGGGAACTCTGATTGGAGCTGCTGTAGTTCATGTACCAATCCAACCTTAGGTTGCCTAGATAGGTCAAAACGGATCAACAATTGTTTCCAAACCCAACTCGTGTATGTACATTGAAAGAAAATATGATCAAGTGAATCAATTCCCATCTTGCATAAGAGACATATGTTGGGTAAATAGAACCCCTTGGTTGTCAGATTCTCAGCTGTAGGGAGTTTGTTCAATGCTGCCTGCCAAGTGCAAAGAGATGCAACTTGAGCAGTCGGATTCTTCCATACCCACTCATAGTGTCCAAATGTTTGACCTTTCTGTCTTGTATCTTCCCAAATAGTGTTTATCTTGATGTCTTCCTCACTGTTATGCCAGTAAATTATGTCTAAAATGCCATTCAGAATATGGACTTTCTCAATTAAGTGCCATAGATCTGCCATTTCTGATGACAGGGGAGTGGGGAGTTGCCATTGCCCATCTGAAATTAAGATACTCACCTTTGCATTTTTATCGAGCATTAAATCCTGTCTTATGTGGTCCCCATAGAGTTGATTAATGCTGCATCCATTTATCCTTGGATCAGACCAGAGATTGGTTGCATTTCCATTTGAGATTAAGTAATTGATATGACTTCGAATTAAATTCCTAGCTTGCAGAATTCCTTTCCAGGCTGAAGAGTAATATGACTGAATTTTGAAGTCCCATATATTTTTCACTGCTAAATACTTCTTCTTGATCCATTCAGTCCATAAACACTTTCTATCTTTCAGAATATCCCACAGAAGCTTCCCTCCACATGCCTGATTCCACTCTTTCAGTCTTTTTAAGCCCAATCTGCCTTCTATTTTTGGTTAACAGATTTGATTCCAAGAAACCATATGATTGGTTTTTTTAGATGAATGTCCACTCCAATAAAAATTCCTCAATATCCTTTCAATTTCCTGAATTAGTCCAATAGGGAGAAGGAATGTAGCTGTCCAATAAATTGAGAAGGAAGATAGAACATACCTGATTAATTCCAGCCTACCCAACCTAGAAAGCAACCTATTTTTCCATGCATCCAACCTTCTTTTGATTTTTTCCACTATTGGGTAGCAATTGGACTTTTTGATAGAATTGGATAGCAAAGGAAGTCCTAGATAAGGTATAGGAAGCTCACCTATATTAACACCCATTTGATTAGCAACTCTCTGCTGATCCTGCACTGCACCTCCAAAGTAAGCTTTACTCTTCTCTGAATTGAGTTTCAGACCAGACATAGCAGCAAAGCTTTGAAGCAGGGGGCTTACATGACTAATGGTGCTGGAATCATCTTTCAGAAACAGTATTAAATCAATAACGAAGGTGATGTGAGATATCTGCAAGGTACCTACTGAAGGGCATTGAATATGGCCACTCTGCACTTTTTTATTTATGAGTGATGTGAAACCTTCCATAATAATTGTGAACAGGTATGGTGACAAAGGGTCACCCTGCCTGAGGCCATTGAGGATTTTGAAAAAGCCATGAGGGGTTCCATTAACCAGGACAGAGAAGGTAGGATTCTCAATGCAGGTTGAGATCCAATTTATAAAGATGCTTGGAAATCCCATTTGATTCATGAGGTAGTATAGATAACCCCTTTTTACAGAATCAAAAGCTTTTTTTAGATCTGCCTTCAAGCATATAAGGTTACCTTTAGCCTTAGAATGAATGTTCTTGATAATGTCATTGGCTAATAAAATAATATGGTGTATTCTTCTTCCCTTGATGAAGACTGTTTGATTTCCACTAATAAGATGTGGCGGTACTTTTTGTAGTCTGTTAGCTAGCACCTTTGAAATTATTTTGTAAAAGAAGTTACACAATGAAATGGGCCTATATTGATCAAATTAATCTGCCCCTTCCTGTTTGGGTATCAAGGAAATGAAGGTACAATTCCACTACTTGAGCATGTGCTTAGAGTCAAAGAATTCCTTTACTGCTGCAATGACATCATCCCCTATTATAGACCAAGCAGCTTGGTAGAACTCAGCTGGAAATCCATCCGGACCTGGACTTTTATTCTTGGGGGCTTGAAAGATAGCTTGTTTAATCTCCTCTTCTGAAATCAATGAACAGAGAACATTAGATTCTTCCTCAGAAATTATGTCAATAGGAGTGAAATCCATGTTTCTTGAACAAGGTGCCTGGTTAATAAGGTCCTTGAAAAACTGAACTGCATATTTATTTATCTCTTCTGGATCAGTGGAGTAACTTCCATCTTGGAATTTACATTTTCTGATACTGTTAATTGCCCTTCTGCTCTTGAAAGCTGCATAAAAATATTTTGAGTTTGTGTTTCCAAGTGCTAACCAAGCTTGTCTGGATTTTTGTTTGGCATAGGATTCTTCATTCTTCAAAGCATTGCAATACATATTCCTACATTCTATTTCCTTGCTGATCAGGTCCTCATTCATTGGATCTTCTCTTAGCTTCTGTTGGACTAGCTGCAGCTCTCTGGTTGCTTCATTTATGTTGTGGTGCACATTGCCAAAAGTATTAGAATTCCAGATATTCAGAGCTTCTTTCAACTGCTTTAACTTCAACCAGAGATTGAATTGTTTAGTTCCCATGTTGTCCTCTTGCCAAACCTTTCGTACAACTGAAAGAAACTCTGAATGATTAGTCCACATATTGAAGAATTTGAAAGGTTTTCTACCATGACTCATTTCCTGATCAGTATTAATTCTCAACTGAGAATGGTCAGAGAACATTTCACAAGTATATTCTGTATAAGAATCCTAAAATTTCATGAGCCATAAGTCATTAATCAGGCATCTATCCAGTCTAGCCACTATTCTTTTTGGTGGTAGAGAGTAATTGGTCCAGGAAAAGCAACCACCTATAGTTTTTAAATCACTGAGATTTGCTGAGAAAATCATTCTATCAAATTCTTCTAGAATTGCAGATGGCACTAGGTTTCCACCAATTTTTTTAGATTGATAGCAGACTCTATTAAAATCCCCAAGAACCATCCAAGGCAAATTATTAGATGTGGCTGACAATTCAAAAAGATCTTTCCACATAATTCTTCTTTGAGATAATTGGTTAGATGTATAAATGTGGACGTCAAAAATTATGATGAAGATCATACGACATGTACGTCGCCGCATCCGAGAGCAGGTCGAAGACGGAGATGCCAAATAAACCCCATACCTCACCCAATCACGACGGGAACACACTTGGTGGCCGGCTACCCGACAAGGAAGCCCCTCAGGCAGAAGGCGTGGCCACGGCTCTCCAAACGGCTATGCCGAAGCCCAAATCAAGAGAAAACCCGAGAGTTCGGACACGGGTTCGGCATATGTTAAAAACCATCCGCAATTCTAAACCGGGTCTCATAGGCTTCAAACCAAACACTGCAAAGGTAGTGCATTGTAACTGGAACATTCTGGGACTACAAATGGTCGTCTGAACGGCCAAAACCTTAAGAAAAAGCCCAAAACCGGCGTGGCCATCACTTAAGCGAGCACGCTCTTAAACCGGCGCGCCCCTCTTCGGCTTCCTTAAACTGGCGCGCTCCCTTCTCCCTTGGGGTGTTAAACCGGCGCGCATCACTATTCATGTGTCACTATTCATGCCACTATTCATATCACTATTCACGCCTTACTATTCAAGCCATTCTCGTTTTGTTGTTAATCCGGCGCGCACAATGTCGCGCCGTTTTTAACCCGAAACTGTCCCACCTTGCTTTTGGCCCCCTATTTCCCGCAGACAGATGGACCGAGAGTTGCGTGAAGCAGAGAAGTCTCCCAACATCACCCAACAATCTGTCGGCCAAGCACTGGAAAGTCATAAAGAGCCGGCTACCAACTCCTCTGTCGGGAGGAAAGATAGGAAGAAGCTTCTAGGAGCTTTCTTCCCCAGAAGATACCTCCCCTGCATCCTCTACGAGCGAACAGAAGTATAAAAAGGGCCAAGGAAGAGAAGGAAAGTGTTGTGGTGGGTTTTTTAGGTTCGGCTGGGCATTCTATTTCCACGGCTCCACGGATTCAAGAGAGCAGAAGAGAAGAAGAGAAGAAGATAGGTGAGGGTGAGAAGAGAGTTTGGGAAGGGGGAAGAGCTTGTGCTCTATCCCCCTCTCCGTGGGTGCTTTCCCTTCTTCCTCCCCCTTTGTTTTCTCTTGCTTTTGGGGTAGATCCCCTACTGTATTTCAATCTTCCCCAGGATTGTGGATGAATAAGAGAGTTATCTTCTAGCAAATACTCGTCCTGCTTTGCGAATCATCACCCGTGAGCTGTGAGAGCTCTTGAAGGCTAGTCCTCGAGCTTCTTTTTCCGCACTCACGTCTGGGTTATCGGACCGCCGTGAGGTCTGCATTCTGAGGTTCACCCCGGAGTAATCTGTTTGGTGTTCCTCTATTTTCTCTGGCAAACCTCAGTCCGGGGGAGATGCTGCCCAATTTTTGCCAGAAACAAGAACACATAAGAACAAACGAATAGACTAAGCTCTCTGGAGATAAGAATAGCATATGTCTGAAGCCTCTGAACCAAACTGAACCTCCGAGTTCCTGCATAAACAAAGCCTTCCAAATAAAACATTCAAACTCTCATGCTAATTCACCTTAACAAGTGATAAAAACACTTAAGCTTCCTCTCTACAAGCTTAATCCATCCATTGAATGAAAAAATCAGTCATCAAATTAACCCATGGGTGAAAGAAAGAAGAAACAGAATGAAATAAAACCCAAAGAGGCTAACTCGGGGCGCCGCCTAATCCGGCGCGGGTTAATCCGGCGCGCAACCCCCCCCCCCCCCCCCGCGCCGGATTAGCTTCACACTCAAATCCACTTTCCAAATCTTGAAATGAATAGTGCCCCCTAAACCGGCGCGCCCCTTGCTTGGCCTTAATCCGGCGCACCCCCCTTATGCTCCCTTATCCGATGCGCCCCTCTTAGCCCTCTATTCCGACGCACCTTACTATTCATTGGTCTTATTCCGGCGCGCCCCAAGCCCCTCTTGAACCCCCTTATCCGGCGCGCCCCTCTTGTGTTGCCTTATTCCGGCGTGCCCCTTTGTCATGCTAAGCCGGCGTGCCTGAAGGAAAGAAAGTGATTAACCGAATAAAAAGAAGAGACTTGAATCTAATGGATAAAACAAATGAAATTAGTATTACCCCTCCATAATCAAAATTTTGTTCCGAGGGCTCCGCCCCCGGAAGCCCCCACAAGGGGCGCTGCCCCCTTGAACCCCGTGACCTGAACGGGTAGGTCGAACCCCGCGACCTGACCGCGCAGGTCAATCCGCGTGCAAGGGCGCACGTTGGCAAGTTCGGGCTTCACACTTAACAATTCACTCCCTCCGGACTGTGTGCAGCGAAGAGAAATCAAGAGTGCCTCGTGGTATCAGACGTGAGCCTCAGAATTCCCGATATGGTCATAGTCCCAAACCGTCTCGGGCCAACAGTTCATTAAGCTGACCCGCTTCTACCGGGATTCAGTCCCGCAATCACATTAAACTTGCCGTACCTACGGCAAACATCCGTATGGCTTTGTCTTCACCTTCGATGCTTCAGATGCGGACTCTCGTCCAAATAATGAATGGTCCCTTAGTGACCGACATATATACCGGGATCTAATCCCGCACTTGCATTAAACTTGCCGTACTCACGGCAGACATTTGTACGGTTTGTCACCGTCTCTTACGCTACAAACACAGACTTTCGTCCGAACAAGAAATGGTCCGCCAGTGATCGACATATGCACGTTTGTGAACGTTTAAGCCCCAATGTGGGGTTTGTTTAAACGTAATCTGAGATTTTGCTCTCGCTTCCATTACTATGAATTTCAGGCCATTGGGCCCCCTTTTCCAGTGATTAATCAAGGGTTTTCTCCTCTCCGAGGGGATGTAATTAACGCCGTAGCCTTTATGGTACGATGGGTTCTCAGTCCCAACACGATACACACGATTATCTTATTAGTCAGATCGAGTGCACCATGGGCTTCTTTCAAGCCCGCATAAATCGTCACCTAGGTGACTGGCACGCCCTAATACTAATAAATCGAACAAACGAACAAAAGGATGAATAAACTAATAAAATGAGCAACGTCCCGAAAGTGCGTCCACAAGAAACTGCTGTGATGATGAAAGAAGATCCAAATAGAATATCAGTCACCAATACTTGTAAGAACTGAATTCTTTCCTGAATGACTTTAAGACTAAATTTTGCTGGGTCACACATTATCCAGATTCTTCCTCTGTCATCAGCAGTGTGTAAAAAATTTGCTTCTAGTCAGATACTTTGCTTGAATAAAATAGCATTTTTTGGTTTTATTTTGGTTTCTACAAGAACAGCTATGTCACATCTAGACTGTCGACGGATAGAATTTAGCTGGCTCCTCCTTTCTGATTTATTTAAACATGTAGTATTCCAACTAATAATCTTCATAAGAAACTACCAAATGGGGTTATTAAGAAGGTAGACTGGATTATGAAGGTAGACGTGGTGAACGTCTAGGCTTGGCTGAATAACTTGAATGACCTTTTCCTGTTGAACGGCGAGGCAGCCACTCTTTATCCAGCCATTGGGAATCTGCCTCCTGCATTATCTCACCTTCCTCCTTATCCGTAGTAATATTATCCGAAATTGGTTGACCTGTTGAGAGTTGGTTAAGTTCCCCCTTCTTTTCAGGATAAGAAACGCCCTTTAAGGAATTGGTTGCTTCAGATAAATTCAAATTTGAATTTAAATTCTCCATTTTAAATTCCAACTTCTCCAGCTGATCCGTAACTTGTGACTGAATATTCATACTAGACCTTAATTCAGATTCATGATGTTCTTGTTGGGAAGCTAGAACATTAAACTTATTTGATGTACCTACTGGCTCAGAACCCTTTATAGTGGAATCAACCTTCTCTTTTGCCCGGAATTCTTTATTTGAAGCTTGAACTTTTTGAATACACTTACCTTGTAAATGACCAAAAGACTTGCATACCGAACATATACATGGCTTCCATGGATATGAAACAGTGATCATGCGTTGCTTACCTTCCATGTCTTTGAAGAACACTTCATTGGGTAGGTCACTATCTGCGGAAACTAAAACACATGCTCTAGCATATGATAATCGCTGCCGAGCAGCTGTTAATTTATCTAAATGCAGAGGTGTTTCAATGATGCTACAAATTCTGCTAATTTTTTTTTTGTCCATAGATGCAGAGGAACACCATGGAGAGTTACCCAAAGAGGGATGCTCTTTAGACTTTCAAGCTCAAAAGTGACTTCTGGAGACCATCTCCTAAGAATCATCGGATGACCTTTAATGGTCTAGAAACACTCTTGAATACGCTGTAAATCTTCTTCCAAATCAAATTTGCATAGAAAAAAACCATTGTCCAGCATAAATAACTGAAAACCATTAGGACTCCATCTAGTCTTGACGAATGATTGCAGCGGTATGAATGAGGTTGTTAATCCAACTACATAACCCACAAGAGCCCGTGACCATACCT
This sequence comes from Amorphophallus konjac, assembly GCA_022559845.1. NCBI lineage: Eukaryota > Viridiplantae > Streptophyta > Magnoliopsida > Alismatales > Araceae > Amorphophallus > Amorphophallus konjac. The sequence continues at coordinate 111,055,339 of CM040128.1, read as the reverse complement.
CAATGAGTTCTGCAGAATCATCTGCTTCACATACTACCACTATCTTGGAATCAATGCAAGTTGGTTGGATGAATTCCAGCTTGAGGTCTTGATCATGAGAAGATGCTGGTGCTTTGAATAAGCTCGTCCAATGTTGTGGAGTAGAAGATATGCAGACAGGAGCCCTGGAGTGTGATCTTGAACATCCCCTGGAAGCACGAGAAGCCTTGTTGACATTAGCATGTCTGGCTTCTATAGGACCAGATTGCAAAACCGTGCTCCTCTGCTCGAACGTAGCCTTGCTCCCAGGAGAAAGCAATGACAGGGCTGGTACTTCCATGGAGATCCTCGGACGATCACCTGAGGGAAGCAGCGGAGGCGGACAAGTAGCAATTGTATGGCTGGAAGGTCCAGCAAGCACAACAGAGCTTCGCCCTTCAAACGCACCAGAACTTCTCTCTCCTAGCAGGACCATCTCTCTCCCTACGCCAACATGCCAGTCGTAGCTAAGTTAAGGGGAAGGTTGACCGGTCTTGTCGATGATGACAAGGGTCAAACACTAGTTCATTCATCGACATTGGTTAAATGCCGAAGTAAAGGATATGTCTGTTCATTAACGAGGACGAAAGGTCCAAGTTTAGGGGAAGGTTGACCGGTCTTGCCGATGATGACAAGGGTCAAACACTGGTTTGTTCATCGACATTGGTCAAATGCCAAAGCAAAGGATATGTCTGTTCATTAACAAGGACGAAAGGTCAAAGTTAAGGGGAAGGTTGACTGGTCTGGCCGATGATGACAAGGGTCAAACACTGGTTTATTCATCCACATTGGTTAAATGTCAAAGCAAAGGAGGTTTATTCATTAATGAGGATGAAAGGTCCAGGTTAAGTGAAACGCCGACCAATCTTGCCGATGATGACAAGGGTCAAACACGGGTTAGTTCATCGACATTGGTTAAATGCCGAAGCAAAGGAGGTTTATTCATTAACGAGGATGAAAGGTCCAAGTTAAGGGAAACGTCGATCGATCTTGCTGATGATGACAAGGGTCGAACATGGGTTTGTTCATCGACATTGGTTAAATGTCGAAGCAAAGGCATGTTTGTTCATTAACGAGGAGGAAAGGTCCAAGTTAAGGGAAACATCGACCGATCTTGCCGATGATGACAAGGGTCGAACATGGGTTTGTTCATCGACATTGGTTAAATGCCGAAGAAAATAAGGTTTATTCATTAACAAGGACGAAAGGTCCAAGTTAAGGGAAATGTCGACCGATCTTGTCGATGATGACAAGGGTCGAACATGGGTTTGTTCATCGACATTGGTTAAATGCCGAAACAAAGGAGGTTTATTCATTAACGAGGATGAAAGGTCCAAGTTAAGGGAAATGTTGATCGATCTTGCCGATGATGACAAGGGTCGAACACGGGTTTGTTCATCAACATTGGTTAAATGTCGAAGCAAAGGAGGTTTATTCATTAATGAGGATGAAAGGTCTAGGTTAATGGAAACGTCGACCGATCTTGCCGATGATGACAAGGGTCAAAACTAGTTTGTTCATTTGTGAGACTTGGAAGGATATTCTACCTTGACCCGGAGGAGGGTGTGTCATAATCATTGATCATTTTTTTTCTCTTCCTTTCTTCTTTTTTTTAATCACATTACCTGTACAAGCGCCCTTTCAGCTTTTCGCTAGAACCGGCCCCCTATTCCTTTTGCCCACGCGCCCTTTTGGGTTTTCGCGTGGTGGGCTACCCAATTTTGCCTGCAGCGCCCTTTCGAGTTTTCGCCACAGTCGGGTCATAGCCATTTTTGCCTTTACCATGGGTATCTGGGTAAGTCTGGCGAGGCATCTCTATTTTAATCCTCATTTTTTTGAACTTGATTCACGGCACGAGGTGGTAACGCGAAAGTTCGTCGTTTAAAACATGCGTATAACAATCTTAAAACCGAACTCGCACAAAATGATTAAAAGAGAACGTAGGACTATGGCAAGCATGGGTCGAATCCACAGGGAAGAAGAGAGTTTGAAAGTTAAAAACCTTGTAACCTTTCAGAAAAACACTTGTGATTTTGCTTTGCTTAAAGAAAATAATGAAATTGTAAACGAACCAAACACTTAATTAAAAACACTTATGACTATGAGCCTATGCTTTAGAAAATAATTACATAAAGTGGAGAAGAAGAGGTAGAAGAAGGAGGAAGAGAGGGAAGATAAACAAGATCTAGATACAATGAACACTTCTTTCATTAACATAAAGTAACAAGTACATGAAATGCAAGACAAGCTTATACTAAAGATGCGACAAGATTACAATGAAGTAAAATGAACTAAAGTAATAACAAAAAGAGGAGCCTAAGGTGTGAAGATGGTAGTAGCAATGGTGATGACGCCGTTGTCTCCTCCTCTCCGAGCCTTGGAGAGGATCGCTCCGCCTTGAAAGAGATCGCCGTGGAAAGAGGTGAATGAAGAAGCCGTCGCCGTCCACGTCACGAGCCTTGGAACGTCGCCCGTCTTGATGTGCACGCCGCCATGAAAGGGGAGTTGTGGAGGACAAACTTTGGAGAGAAATATAGGGAGAAATGTGGAAGGGTTTGTGTGGAGATGAAGAAAGAAGAAGATGAGAGAGTAAAATAGTGAGAAAATAAATATAACTCATAAAAAGAAAAAGAATTGGAGGAAGTGATAGAATAAGAAAATCTAGATCTACATAAGAGGAAGAACTTGGATGAAGAACTCAGAGAGAAATAAAGAGGGGAAGGGTTTCAAAACTGAGGAATAACAGAAGTTAGAACTTCGGATGAACAGTGAAATCACAGGATAGTAAGTTGAAAAATGGGAAATAACTTTCAAACCAGAAAGCATTAGAAGATAATGTAGGAGACGAAGTTGTAGAAAACTTAAAACCAAAGAACTTTCACGAAGATAGTAAGAGACGAAAATGAATAGAAGGGGGAGAAATAAGGGAAATAACAGAGAGAAATACTAGTTCATAGATTAACAGGACAGCACAGTGAAAAACTTAAAATACCTTCAAAACCAGAAGGAATTAGAAGATGATGTAGAAGAAGAAGTTGTAGAGAACGTAAAAAAAAAGAACTTTAATGAAGATAGCAAGAGGAGAAGAGGGACGAAAAAGGGCGAACTCGGCGAACTAAGAAGATGTGAGAGGGAGAGGGAGAGGGAGAGAAAAATTGCCAAAAGAAGAACCCCTTTCTCCTCCTTGTCATGGGCTATTTATAAGGAAAGTTGGGTAGATGAAGGGTAGAGATTGTATCAAAAGGAGATGGATGACTGAGATTTAAGTGGAATATGATGCATGGGGAAGAGGAAAAGTAGGTGGGCACCCCCTTTCTTGGACTTTGGACACCCCCTTTCCCAAGGCTCATCATGTCTCTCCTTTATTTCAAACTTTGAATTCAATTTTCCCTCCAACCGAAATATGTGTTTCTTTTCCTCAATTTCAAACTTTTGAAATTTCTTTTCCCTCCAATCAAAATATGTGCTTTTGACTTGGTCAAAGTAGTGGTGACAGTTTTACCCTCGGCTTCTTTTGTAATTGCCTTCGGTGTCCTACACACACATAATTGCACTTTAGTTCATAAAAATTATCACAATGTGCACATAAATCTCAAATGCTCATGATTATGCAATGGAGAATTAATGCTCATGGCCCTAAACTTTAATTTATTATTAAATAAGATAATCGAATTAATCAATTTACGTGAAAGCTCAAATTTTAATGCGGAGTTGAGGTTAATTATGAAATATGCATAATTGCCTAATTATATGCACATAAAATGGTGTATATGCAATGAATTATCATAACAAATGGACACTTATCACATCCCCCAACTTACTCATTGCTAGTCCCTTAGCAATGCCAATAAATTGAAATTTAGAACTAACAAGAGTTTGTAAAATTCATGCTCTCATATCCAATTCTCCCTTCATAGAATCAACCAAAGATTAGGAATCTGGAATCATTAATGCACACTAGCCTTATGCAGAAACTTAATTGTACATGATTAAGAATTCAAATCAAAGCTCAATAGCACTTGTGTATGTGTAACTACCAAATCCACAGCTTAGATAATTGTATCCCCCATTCGCTATTCCAAGCAAATGTCTTTCAACCCTGCACCTCTTAGATCAGAGCATTAAGTATATTAGCTTTTTGTCTGCCTTATTGCTTTGTCCCTTTGAGAACTTTTATACCACACATGATGCTGCACTACCCTTCACTGTTTAACGTGAACCTCAACTCTTACCTTAGGAGAAGCAGGCCAAGTTTCACAGATCCAGGTTCCCTTTTCCGTTTTACGCGAACCTCAACACGTCTTAGGTGAAGTAGGCCCGGTTACTAAGACTAGGGGCATTTTTCATGGTATTTTTTTTCTTTTTTTTCTTAGTGCTATTGTACTTATTTGATAGATAATTTGGCAGAAAGTTTTGTATAAGGATCTCTTTTCTTAAGAAGTGCAGAATATCAGACAATATACCTAAAATAGCAGAGGGCTTGTCTTGCTTGTTTCATTAGTGTGTAATGTAAATATATATTTATTTATTTTTTAAGTGCACATGAACTTTGAAGGGATTCTTATATCAGTTTTCCATGGCTAGATTGACTAAATTTTCCATCATCCTTCTCTCTAGCCTTTTCTATTCCAGAATTACTTTTAATTTAAGCATGAATCATGAAACTCAAAATGGGGTTTACATCTTTCTACTTTCATGCAACGATGACATGCAAGACAGCACTCCTATAAGGTTGTACTATATGCATCATGAAAATTTCTCTCCCCCCTGACTTGAATGACATTGTCCTCAATGGCATGTAGAATTGAAAGCAAAAGAACAATGTATCAATAAATACTTCTGAGTAGGAAAGAGACAACCGGATATGCGGGACGGAACCTCCATCAATATCATAGGCGGCGATGACTTCCTCTCCCGTGCCTTAACCTGACTACTAAAACACACTCAAACAAAAACGTCAAAACAACAAAAACTGTGGGTTGCCTCCCAGAAGCGCTAAGTTTTCCGTCTTCAGCCAGTCGCATGAGAGCTCACGAAAATTTTATTCCAGACCACTTAGGACAATGGATTCTTTTTGCAACTGATCATTTTCCAAATAAGATTTCAATCTTTGACCGTTGATAGTGAAAATTTGACCATTTTTAGGATTCAAAATTTTGACGGCACCGTGGTCAAAAGCTTTGACAACTACAAACAGTCCATCCCATCTGGACTTGAGCTTTCCAAGGAACAAGCACAACCTAGAGTTAAAAAGCCATACTTTCTGATTTGGTTGAAAATTTTTCCTTTGAATGTGTTTATCATGGAAGACTTTCATTTTGGCTTTATAGATTTTTGAATTTTCATAGGCTTCATTTCTTAGTTCCTCCAATTCATTGAGTTGTAGAGCTCTTTGGGCCCCAGCTTGAATGAGATCAAAGTTGACTTTTTTGATGGCCCAATATGCTCTATGTTCAAGCTCTATAGGCAAGTGACAAGCTTTTCCAAAAATGAGGCGATAAGGTGACATGCCAATGGGAGTTTTGAATCCAGTTCTATAGGCCCAGAGTGCATCATCTAGTCTCTCGGACCAGTCTTTTCTATCCGGCCGAACTGTCTTATGCAGAATGGTTTTTATCTCCCTGTTGGACACTTCTACCTGGTCACTAGTTTGGGGATGGTAGGGGGTAGCGAGCTTGTGAGTGATGCCATATTTGCGAAGCAGAGCTCGAAATTGAAAATGAATAAAGTGAGAGCCCCCATCACTAATGATAGCTCGAGGACAACCAAATCTAGAAAAGATGTGTTTCTTCACAAACTTCATCACAACCATGTGATCATTTGTCCTAGTAGCAACAGCTTCAATCCATTTCGAAACATAGTCCATCGCCACCAAAATGTATTCATTGCCAAATGAAGGTGGAAATGGTCCCATAAAGTCTATTCCCCAAACATCAAAAATCTCTACTACCAGAATGGGACTGAGCGGCATCATATCTCTTTTTGAATTGTTGCCCACGGCTTGACATCTCAAACAAGTTTTGAACATTCATAAGCATCTTTGAATAAAGTGGGCCAATAAAATCCACTTTGTAAAACTTTTACTGTAGTTTTCTTTCCTGAGAAATGTCCCCCACAAGCCGAATGATGACAGAAATTCAACACAGACTGTTGTTCCTCCTCGGGGACACATCTTCTAATGATCTGATCAGGACCCATGTGAAACAGCTTCAGGTCCTCCCAAAAATAGTGCCTTAGTTTGAAAAGAATCGATCCTTCTCCTGTTTAGACCACCCTTCTGGGATCTGTCGTACCGCCAGGTAGTTGACTATATGAGCGAACCAAGGGGTTATTGTATGAGAGATGGAAAGAATTTTTTCATCGGGGAAGGAGTCGAACATAGGGGCACTTTTGGGAATTACAATCCTAGATAAGTGATCAGCTACAACATTGTCCAACCCCTTCTTGTCTCTGATTTCCAAATCAAACTCTTGTAGTAACAAAATCCACCGTATGAGACGGGGTTTGGCTTCCTTCTTAGACATCAAAAATTTTAATGCTGAGTGATCGAAATAAATGATGACTTTCGCCCCTAACAGATATGATCGAAACTTTTCGAGGGCAAACACAACAGCTAACAATTCCTTTTCCGTGGTGGTGTAGTTCATTTCGGCATCAGCAAGGGTGCGGCTCGCGTAGTAGATTACCACGGGTTTCTTTTCAACTCTTTGACCTAGGACAGCTCCTACAGCATAGTCTGAGGCATCACACATGATCTCAAAAGGGAGCGACCAATCAGGAGATTGGAGAATGGGAGCTTGTGTGAGAGTCACTTTCAAAGAATTGAACGCCTCTAGACAAGACTCATCAAGATGAAAGGGAGTGTCCTTGGCAAGCAATTGTGTAAGTGGTCGAGCAATGGTGGAGAAGTTTTGAATGAATCTGCGGTAGAATCCTGCATGGCCAAGAAAGGAACGGATCTGTTTGACCGAAGAAGGGAGAGGAAGAGTAGAAATCACATCAACCTTGGCCTTATCAACCTCTATTCCCTTCTCTGAAACTACATGGCCTAAAACGATCCCTTCTCTTACCATGAAGTGGCTCTTCTCCCAGCTCAACACTAGATTTGACTCAATGCATCTTTTCAATACCCGAGTCAAATTTCCCAAACAATCATCAAATGAATCACCAAACACTGAAAAGTCATCCATAAAAACTTCCAAGCATCCCCCACCATTTCAGAGAAAATGGACATCATACACCGCTGGAATGTGGCAGGGGCATTGCAGAGCCCAAAAGGCATTCTTCTGAAAGCAAACGTGCCATAGGGGCATGTGAAGGTTATTTTCTCTTGATCTTCTGGGAAAATTACAACTTGGTTATACCCGGAATAGCCATCCAGAAAGTAATAATACTTCTGCCCAGCCAGTTTCTCCAAGATCTGATCAATGAATGGGAGTGGGAAATGATCTTTTTTCGTGACTGAATTTAGTTTTCTGTAATCAATGCAGATTCTCCACCCAGTTGGTAATCGTGTGGGAACTTCTTCTCCTTTCTCATTTGTTACAACTGTCAGCCCTGACTTTTTGGGAACAACTTGAGTTGGGCTGATCCACTTGCTATCAGAAATGGGATATATGATCCCGACATCCAACCATTTGACAACTTCTTTCTTTACTACCTCCTTCATACTTGGATTCAGCTGACGCTGCATCTCTCTGCTCGGCTTGGCATTATCCTCTAAGTAAATGTAATGCATACACACATCCGGACTGATACCCTTCAAATCGGCCACTGACCAACCTATCGCCCTCTTGTGCTCCTGAAGGATATCTAGGAGTTGAGATTCTTGAGTAGTAGTGAGGTTGGAAGCAATGATTACGGGCAGAGTTTGGTTAGGACCTAGATAAGCATACTTCAAAGGATCCGGCGGAGCCTTCAATTCTAGACTGAGTGGCTAATCTAAAGATGGAAGAATAGGTTCAACTTGAAGTGGAGGGAGTGGCTCTACTCTGGAGTGGGGTGCACTAGAAAGTGGGGAATCCTGGAGTATGCCACCCTCTTCTAGACATTCCTCATTAACTTCCAGACTTTCTTCGATTAGTTCTTCAAAAACATCAATGACATTACATTCCTCCTCATGGTCTGGATATTGAGATGCTTTGAACACATTCAGAGAAACCTTCTCTCCTCCAATGGAAATATCCATCATCCCCGTGGCACAATTTATATTGGCATTGGCCGTAGCAAGAAACGGACGTCCCAAAATGATAGGTGTGTGCTTTAATTCCTAGGACGAGGCCATATCCAGAATAAGAAAGTCCACCGGGAAATAACATTCATGCACCTTCACAATCACATCTTCCAATAGTCCCCTTGGAGTCTTTACAGATCGATCTTCCAGTTGAAGGATTATAGATGTGGGTTTCAACTCCCCTAGATCAAACTGCTCATATATAAAGGTGGGTAACAAGTTCACACTGGCTCCAAGGTCCAGCAATGCTCTATCAAATGTAATTTCACCTATATCACAAGAGATCAGTGGAGCTCCAGGGTCCTTCAGCTTTTTAGGCAAATGATTCATAACAACTGCACACTGACATCTTCGGATAAGCGGACCTTTTGTGTTACCGCCTTTGGTTCCCTTTTTGGTGTACATAGCTCTTTCAAAAATTTTACATATGCCGGCACATGTTTGATTGCATCCAATAGTGGAATATTGATGTTTACCTGTTTAAACAATTCCACTAGTTCTTCTTGTTGGACCGGCTTTCTTTTTTGAGCTTTAGGCTTCAATGCATTAGGGAATGGGACCTTAGGCACATATTCTTGGGGTCCTTCATCGACTTTTGCCTTTCCTTTATCCAACTTCTTCTCTCCACCCTCCGACTTCTTTTTCTCTTGCACAATCACCGCCTCCTCATCCTCACTATCACTTTCTATGTGGGCATCTTGACCCGAACTATTGCCAACTTCCTTAATCCTATAAGGATTATCTAAAACCTTCCCGCTCCTAAGAGAAGAGATTGCCTTTGCATTCTCAAATTGGGGACCTACAGGAGGGGGCAGCTGAGGTTGATTGGGCTGATTGGGTTGAGGAAGAAATGAAGCTCTTGGAGGGAAGCCTGGAGGTTGTTGATTGCGGGGGTTGGCCACCGGTTGACTAGGGAGCTGGCCTACCTCTCTTCTCATGTTATTAGCAGCAAGTTGCCCTATCTGGTTTTCTAACTTAGAAATGGATTGTGCATGGGTAAGGATGAGTTGTTGGAGTTGTTCAAACTTGTCATCAAAATTGGGCTGCGGAGGTTGAGGAGGAGAAGGTTGGAAAGGAACTTGAGCTTGAAAATGGTTTGGAGGATACTGATGATACTGGCCCTGAAAATGCTGAGTGGGAGGTTGAGGATACGGGGCCTGAGAATGCTGAAAAGGAGGTTGAGAATATTGTTGGAAAGGTGCATTGGATTGAGAGAAATTATGATGAGACTGAGCTTGTTAAAAAGGAGATTGGTAATGTTGGTGGGCTTGAGCTTGAAAGGGTTGTTTTTGAAAAGAGGGATTAGATTGGGTAGATGAACCTTGTTGAGATTTTCAAGAAAAATTCGGGTGGTTCCTCCAGCCTGGATTATAAGTGTTGGAATAAGGATCATAAGGAGGCTTAGGGACACCCTAAGCAGTAAAGATTTGTTCTTGGATGAATGGGGGAAGTTGGGCTGCTGTGGGGCAATCAGTTACCCCATGATCAGGGCTAGAACAAAGTGCACATATCTCTTCATGACTGGGAGCTGAGAATGGTTGAGGTCGAGGGGCTAAAGAAGAAGAAGGTTCATGCCTAGATAACAACTGATCTAGCTTCTGAGTTACAATATCAACCTTCTCTATCTTCTGTGCCAACAAATTCATTTTGTTCAATTTCTGGGTCAAGGCATTAATGTCCATCCTGTTCTCACACTCACCTTGGCTCTTAACTTCATAAAGTCCACCCCTCTTAGCCGGCCCAATCATTCTCTCATAGGATGAGAGCGAGGTATAACTAATTGAATTCTCACTAAATATTTTAAATAAATCGTAAGCCTCATCTTCGCTCTTACTCATGAATGCTCCCCCACATGATGCATCCACCATATGTCTATAATTCTCTGTCAAACCCTCATAGAATGCCTGTACAATTTGCCATCTTGATAACCCATGGTGGGGGCATTTCCTAAATAAATCTTTCAGTCTATCCCACGCTTCATGGATATGTTCCCCAGGGTTTTGTGTGAATCCAGTAATTGCTCTTCTCATGGTATTGGTTCATCCTATGGGATAAAATTTCTTCAAAAATGCTTTTTACATTTCCGCCCATGTATCAATGGTCCTACCCAAGGCTCCTAACCAATATTTGGATTTATCCTTGAGAGAGAATGGGAAGAGAGTTAGCCTAAGAGCATCATCAGAGAAATTCTGGATTTTAACAGTTGAGCAGATCTAAAAGAATTCATCAAGATGTTTGTATGGGTCTTCATTGGGATTTCCATAGAAAGATGGCAACATTTGGATGGTACTAGACTTGATTTCATAATGAACCACCTGGTTCTGATGTGCTTGGATATAGAAGGACGGTTGGTATTGATTAGGCAAGAAATAGTCCTTCATTTGCTTTGAAGGATCATGATTTTTGGCCATTAAATTTTGGTGGTGAGGTCCTTGATTGTCGGCCATGAGATCTTGTTGGAGATCGATCCCTGGATACAAGACTATCTCAATTTCTTGAATGGGTCCTAGTAGGTTTGGATGTTGAGATCTTCTACCTTGCATGAACTAGGATGAAGAGAGAGATGAAAGAGATTTTTTATGATGATTTTTATTTATTTTAATTTATTTTTTTTTGACACAAAATAGGACGAAGAAAGAAAAGAGGATTTTTTTAATGCAAACACAAACAAGTTGTCACACAAATTACCTAATGACATATGTGTGACCTAAACCTACAAATTGGGTTTCACAAAATGACTAAAGTGTAACTTGAGTTCACCCTCAATATTTTCACCGGCCAGGTAAGGGGTGGGACAGTGGGAGGCTCCCCTTACTTTCGCAAGGTCCTAATTAAAAATCACTATCCCGCTTAAGGCGTTTACCGTCCGACCGTCTTGCCTTAGGCACTGATTTTCACAAGAGGGTAAGCCCAAATAACACAAGAATCACAGTGTGAACCTAGGGCCAACATCTACTGAATTTTATTTAAGGTCTAGGTGATGTAAAGATGCAAGGAAATTATGGTTTGTGGGCTAAGGAAGGGTGATGAAATCCCCACCTTATCTTGCTTATGGGTGTTGCCCTTATAATATTTTAGAAATGATGTGCAACAAACCAAATTCAAACAAGGGGTTCTATGCACGTTTGCATGGGCATGTGATTTAAGAAAAAGATTAGAAAAGAACTCACCTTGCCCCTCGCAATCTTCCAAAATGAAATTGACATAAACTGAACAATAAGGAAGGAAGAACTTCTATCTTATATGATGCATGACCTAAAGCATGAAAGTGTGGTTTCTACTCTTGCAATGAAGATTTTTATTGAAGTTCAAGTGATGATTTTTTTTCTTTTTATTTAGTGAACCTATCTAACCACAAGATATGAAATGTAGAGAAATGAAATTAAAATGAAGGAGGAAAAGTTTGGATACTTAGTTGAAAAGCGTTCCCTCGTTCTTTTTTTTTTCAAAATGAATGACAAAAAGACAAAGGAAAAGGTGGAGACTTACCTCTGAATTTTTTTTTGAATTTTCAAGTTTATTTTTTTTTCCTGTAAAAATAAGAAAAGAGAACTTTATTAGTACACTATATACATAAGGAAAACAAAGTTCTTAAGTCAAAAATCATCATTCCTCCCCGGCAACGGCGCCAAAAATTGGTAACGCGAAAGTTCATCGTTTAAAACACGCGTATAATAATCTTAAAACCGAACTCGCACAAAATGATCAAAAGAGAACGTAGGACTATGACAAGCACAGGTCGAATCCACATGGAAGAAGAGATTTTGAAAGTTAAAAACCTTGTAACCTTTCAGAAAAACACTTGTGATTTTGCTTTGCTTAAAGAAAATAATGAAATTGTGAACGAACCAAACACTTAATTAAAAACACTTATGACTATGAGCCTATGCTTTAGAAAATAATTACATAAAGTTGAGAAGAAGAGGTAGAAGAAGGAGGAAGAGAGGGAAGATAAACAAGATCTAGATACAATGAACACTTCTTTCATTAACATAAAGTAACAAGTACATGAAATGCAAGACAAGCTTACACTAAAGATGTGACGAGATTACAATGAAGTAAAATGAACTAAAGTAATAACAAAAAGAGGAGCCTAAGGTGTGAAGATGGTAGTAGCAATGGTGATGACGCCGTTGTCTCCTCCTCGCTGAGCCTTGGAGAGGATCGCTCCGCCTTGAAAGAGATCGCCGTGGAAAGAGGTGGATGAAGAAGCCGTCGCCGTCCACGTCACGAGACTTGGAACGTCGCCCGTCTTGATGTGCACGCCGCCATGAAAGGGGAGTTGTGGAGGATAAACTTTGGAGAGAAATATAGAGAGAAATGTGGAAGGGTTTGTGTGGAGATGAAGAAAGAAGAAGATGAGAGAGTAAAACACTTAATTAAAAACACTTAATTAAAGTTAAAAACCTTGTAACCTTTCAGAAAAACACTTGTGATTTTGCTTTGCTTAAAGAAAATAATGAAATTGTGAACGAACCAAACACTTAATTAAAAACACTTATGACTATGAGCCTATGCTTTAGAAAATAATTACATAAAGTTGAGAAGAAGAGGTAGAAGAAGGAGGAAGAGAGGGAAGATAAACAAGATCTAGATACAATGAACACTTCTTTCATTAACATAAAGTAACAAGTACATGAAATGCAAGATAAACTTACACTAAAGATGTGACGAGATTACAATGAAGTAAAATGAACTAAAGTAATAACAAAAAGAGGAGCCTAAGGTGTGAAGATGGTAGTAGCAATGGTGATGATGCCGTTGTCTCCTCCTCGCTGAACCTTGGAGAGGATCGCTCCGCCTTGAAAGAGATCGCCGTGGAAAGAGGTGGATGAAGAAGCCGTCGCCATCCACGTCACGAGCCTTGGAACGTCGCCCATCTTGATGTGCACGCCGCCATGAAAGGGGAGTTGTGGAGGATAAACTTTGAGAGAAATATAGAGAGAAATGTGGAAGGGTTTGTGTGGAGATGAAGAAAGAAGAAGATGAGAGAGTAAAATAATGAGAAAATAAATATAACTCGTAAAACGAAGAAGAATTGGAGGAAGTGCTAGAAGAAGAAAATCTATATCTATATAAGAGGAAGAACTTTGATGAAGAACTCAGAGAGAAATAAAGAGGGGAAGGGTTTCAAAACTGAGGAATAACAGAAGCTAGAACCTCAGATGAACAGTAAAATCACAGGACAGCAAGTTGCAAAACGGGAAATAACTTTCAAACCAGAAAGAATAAGAAGATGAGGTAGAATAAGAAGTTGTAGAAAACTTAAAACCAAAGAACGTTTATGAAGATAGTAAGAGACGGAAATGACTAGAAGGAGGAGAAATAAGGGGAAGAACAGAGAGAAACACTTGTTCACATATGAACAGGACAGTATAGTGAAAAATATAAAATACCTTGAAACCCAGAAGGAATTAGAAGATGATGCAGAACAAGAAGTTGTAGAGAACGTAAATACAAAGAACTTTCATGAAGATAGCAAGAGGAGAAGAGGGACGGAAGAGGGCGAACTCGGCGAACTAAGAAGATGTGAGAGGGAGAGGGAGAGAAAAATTGCCAAAAGAAGAACCCCCTTTCTCCTCCTTGTCATGGGCTATTTATAGAAAATGTTGGGTAGATGAAGGGTAGAGATTGTATCAAAAGGAGATGGATGGCTGAGATTTAAGTGGAATATGATGCATGGGGAAGAGGAAAAGTAGGTGGGCACCCCCTTTCTTGGACTTTGGACACCCCCTTTCCCAAGGCTCATCATGTCTCTCCTTTATTTCAAACTTTGAATTCAATTTTCCCTCCAACCGAAATATGTGTTTCTTTTCCTCAATTTCAAAATTTTGAAATTTCTTTTCCCTCCAATCAAAATATGTGCTTTTGACTTGGTCAAAGTAGTGGTGACAGTTTTGCCCTCGGCTTCTTTTGTAATTGCCTTCGGTGTCCTACACACACATAATTGCACTTTAGTCCATAAAAATTATCACAATGTGCACATAAATCTCAAATGCTCATGATTATGTAATGGATAATTAATGCTCATGGCCCTAAACTTTAATTTATTATTAAATAAGATAATCAAATTAATCAATTTATGTGAAAGCTCCAATTTTAATGCGGAGTTGAGGTTAATTATGAAATATGCATAATTGCCTAATTATATGCACATAAAATGGTGTACATGCAATGAATTATCATAACAAATGGACACTTATCACGAGGCCGGGATGGATAAGGGCTTGTTTGTCAGCAATGGCTGACTATCGAAGGCAGGAGCGTTTGCTAACATGGACGGGAGGTTTGGGTTAATGGAATGATGACCGGTCTCGCCGATGGTGACAAGGGTTAGTAACGGTTTATTCATCGACATTCGTTAAATGTCAAAGCAAAGAAAGTTTGTTCATTAACGAGGACGAAAGGTCCAAGTTAAGGGAAAATTGACCGATCTTGCCGATGATGACAAGGGTCAATAACGGTTTATTCATCAACATTGGTTAAATGTCAAAGCAAAGAAAGTTTGTTCATTAACGAGGACGAAAGGTCCAAGTTAAGGGAAAATTGACCGATCTTGCCGATGATGACAAGGGTCAATAACGGTTTATTCATCGACATTGGTTAAATGTCGAAGCAAAGAAAGTTTGTTCATTAACGAGGATGAAAGGTCCAAGTTAAGGGAAACATCGCCTGATTTTTTCGATGATGGCAGGGGTCGGTAACAGTTTATTCATCGACATTGGTTAAATGTCGAAGCAAAGAAATGTTTGTTGTCAATGGGGACGGAAGGCCCACGTCGATTGTTTTGGAGAAGCAGACCCCGGCAGGACTAGTGATGCATTTTGGTTTCATTGGGATGCAGGTTAAAAGGAACTTCAAATTACCACATTACTGAGTTAAGTGCCCTTTCAAGTTTTCACCGAAACCAGCCCCCTCTTACTTTTGCCCACGTGCCCTTTCGGGTTTTCACGTGGCGGGGTACCCGATTTTGCTTGCGGTGCCCTTTCGGGTTTTCACTGCGGCTGGGTTATAGCCATTTTTGCCCTTGTCTAGAGAATCTGAACAAGAATGGCGGGACACCTCTATTTTAAGCCACATTTTTATTATTATTATTATTATTTTTTATTATTTTTTGACAGAGATAGGAACATGATGATGGGTCGATGTGCGACGTTCGACCCTGAGTGGTGGCATATGACTGTTGGCTGGGACATGGATCCCTGCGCCGATAGAAAATGGGTTTATTCGTTGGTAAGGACAAATACCAAAGCAAAAGAGTTTTTACGCCGATTCGGACGTAAGGTCCATAATGACGATATTGTATGAAGGTCGGCTCGGACGTGAAGTGTTTCGCCGAAAGGGGTTTATTCGTTAGCAAGAGGGTAATGCTAACGCAAAGATGGATTTCTGGGCCGATTCGGACGTAAGGTCCATAATGGCGATATTGTATGAAGGTCGGCCAGGACAAGAAGTCTTGTGCCGAAAAATGGGTTTATTCGTCAGCTAGAAGGTAATGCTAACGCAAGGAAAGATTTTTATGCCGACTCGGGCGTAAGGCCCGGAGTCGCAATATTGTATGCAGGTGGTGTCCCCGATGGATGTATGCGGGTCTCCAAAGGATCCCGGGTTTAGTGCTTGTTAGGGATGTTCCCGGAATTGCAGACCAATGGCCTGATAATCAGTCTGAGCTGACTGGACATTTCAAATAGCTCGGCCAGGGCGGAGTGCCACTAGGCCAAAGTAGGTTTCGGTCATTCTGGGAATGTCGGTGGGACTGCATGGTACAGCCTCATATGTTTCCCATTAAGAGGGGAGAACTGAAGTACTCCCTTGTGATCTACAAGAATGTAGGCACCCCCTTCATACACTCGGCGGATAATATACGGCCCTATTGTGTCCCCAGGTTTTGATAATAACAAATCATAAATCATTAATAGATGGTTGAGAAATATCTAACTTATTTTTGGCTTGATGAATTGATTAAACAAGTGCAGAAAAATCTCACTAAGTGATGTCTCGACACGGCCCAGTGATGTCGCGACACATCCAAAAGAGATTATGTTGAAATTCCAACAAATTGAGCTCCAGCATAACAGAATGTGTCGACACATCCGATTCATGTTTCGATACATCCAGAAGAATTCAAGCTGAAGCCGTTCTGACTAAGTATCTGGATTCATCGAGGTCTCGACACACTGAGTGAAAAGTGTCGACACATTCGTGTGATAATCTCTGCATAAGGCGCTTATGTCCCGACACCTTCTTACAATAACTCTGCACATGGCTCACATGTCTCAACACCGTTTGGTGTTGTCTCAACTCATCAGCCATGGTTCTCCAAGATTTTCAAATGAATGTCTCGACACACTGACAGGAAAGTGTCGACACACTTGGTTCGACCAGAACGGATCTGAATCCGATGGAAGCTGATGTCAAGATCTGGAACTTAATCCAGAGGATCCGTTTGCTCTGGAAAAAGCCGTCAGATTACTTCGGTGTCTGAAGACTATGATTTGGTAGATATATTTTCTAAAGAAAATCATACCTTTTCTACTATGGTCTCCTACCTACCCACATTCCTGCAGACTAGATAGAAATGGAGTCAACTATGCAAGTGGAAGCATATCAAATAATGTGGATGTGACATTCTGGGTGTTGCTTGAAAAATGGACAACGTTGGTGTCGCCCTAGGACACCAATATACATAAGGAGCATGAGCTCTAGTTCAAAAGGCAAGCAAGCAGGAGAGATGAGAAGATCGCCGAAGTGAATATGAAGAAGGAAAAAGCTTGCTGTCCAAGCCACTCTTCGTCCTGATGTAGCCGGCGTGAGTGAAACAAGAAGAAGACTTTTCTCTTCCTCACGACGAGAGACCTCCTTGCAAGCAGAAGGGTTTAGTGAAGCTCCATTTATAATCTGTGGAAGCATCGAGCTTGATCGTCCTTCTCTCACAAGGGTAGCTGTGAAGATTGAACGAGAAGAAGGAAGCCAAGGATCTCTCAAGCTCATTCCAAGACAGGAGACTCCTTTGTCATAGCGTTTTCATTACGATACTCTGTTTGGCCATTTCATTTTTTATTTGCTCTTCTTCTAAACAAACTTCATGTCATTAGATCCCTACCTGTGTGTAGGAAGACAGATGGTGTGGTCGCCTGTCTGTGTGGTTTGGGTTGTCATCCCACAAGCTGTGTGACAGCGGTGTGTGAGAGTGTATCCCTCAGTTAGAAGCTGTGAATCAACTTTTGTGCGTGGGCACTAGTGAAGCCTCACTGTGTTGTGTGAGGGGTGTACGTAGGTCTCTATATTGAGACTGAACCACCTTAACGATCTTGTCTTGTGGTTTGTCTTCACTCGTGTTCCAACGGTAGAAGCTTGATAGGACCGTTTCCAGGCATCTTGTGTGTATCTTGATTCTTAGATATTAACTAATATCTGCCTCATTATCTATTATGTTAGTCTTAGTTTTTATTTTCGTAAACAAGGGCAAAAAGGGGCGGATCTATTCACCCCTCCCCTCTAGATCTGCCTATCACCACTCAACACGTGGTATCAGAGCTAGTCTCTCTATATGTGGTCTAACGACTTTGAGAGAACTGGTGATATGGCTTCTAAAGGTCCTATGGTTGTAGGACATTCTGTAAATAGGCCTCCCTTTTTCACTGGAACAAATTATCCTTACTGGAAAAACCGCATGCAGGTCTTCATTAGAGCCCAGGATCATGAAGTCTGGCGAGTGATCAGCAAGGGACCATTTGAGCTGCCTCTGGACGAAGATAAATGGACTAAAGAACAAATCAGGCAATCAACTCTGAACTGGGGTGTCAAGCATATCATGCAGTGCTCCCTTCATCCAACTGAATACTCAAGGGTGTCAACTTACAAAACTGCAAAAGAAATGTAGGATCGCCTTGAGGTAATATATGAAGGGACACAGCAGGTACGTGCAACCAAAGCTAATATGTTGGTATCTGAATATGGGAAGTTTAGAATGAAATCTGATGAGTCCATTTCGGACATGTATGCTAGGCTAACCTCGCTCACTAATGGCTTGACTGAGCTAGGTAAGACCTACACTGAGCAGGAGATAGTAAGAAAGATTCTGAGATCACTAACTCCTATCTGGCATACAAAGGCCACTATGGTTGAAGAATCAAAAGACCTAACCACCGTCAAAGTAGAAGAACTCATAGGGTCCCTGATGACCTATGAGATGAATCTGAAAAATAAAGAAGCTGAGGTAAGTAAAAAGAAGCCTCTGGCTCTTAAAGCTGGACCAAGCACCAAGGACCTATCTGATGATGAAGAGCCTTCAAGCAGCAACACTGAAGAAGATGAAGTTGCCCTATTGACAAGAAAGTTCAGAAAGTTTTTAATAAAGGAAGGTACATGCTTTACTAAGAAGATGCCCCAAGTAAGAAGAGGTTTCAGGCCAAGACCTAAAAACGCTAAAAAGTCTGAAAAGCTTGTATGTTACTCTTGTAGGAAACCAGGAAACATCAAGTCTGAATGTCCTGAAGGAGCTAACAAAGCTATGCCCAAGTGGAAGAGCAAGAAGAAGCAAGCCATGGTGTGCACTTGTAGTGATGATGATGAAGAAGAAACTGAAGACAACTCCTCTGAAGAGGAAAAAGATGATCTCTGCCTAATGGCCAAAGGAGAAAATGACAGCGAGGTGAGCTCTCCCTTTGAACATTTCTACACTGATGATTGGGAAGAAGCTTACTTTGAACTGATGAATAAATATGAAATATACAGAAAAGAAAAGAAAACCTTAAAAAAGAAGGTTGAATCCTGTAGGCATGATAAAACTCTCAATGAAAAGATAATCTCTTTAGAAACTGAAATTGAAGATCTAAGAAAAATGAATGAGAATCTTGAAGAATGAAGAAAAGAAATGAGAGATTTGGAAGATGAAAATGAAAGGCTAAGAGATGAAATTGATGAATTGAAATTAAAAATACGAAGTTATGTAAAGGATAACAATCTGTGCAATGAAAAGGTTGAAGCCTTTAAACAGGTCAACTCTCAACTGTTGAAAGAAAATGAGAAACTTCAAAAGGACCTAGCAGATAAACAAACCTCTCTTGAAAAATTTGTTGATGGGAGTGAAAACTTGAATGCCCTGCTAGGAACCAAAATAAACTTCAACAAAGAAGGGCTAGGATATGAGCCTACCAAAAAGAAAACATTTGGACTAAAGACCACCACTTTTGTATCATCTTCCGAAGCATCATCCTCCAAATCAACACACCAAGAAAATGTTGAAAACAAGGGAAAAGAAAAGATAGAAGAACCAATCAACAAAACTTTCCAACAACCCAAAAAGGCTCACAAACAATTCCAAACAGGTCGACAGCCATCCAAGCCTCAGCCTGCACATCACAAAGGAAGAGACAGTTACAATGTTAGAACAGGTCGGGACACTCCATGGAATAGGTCGACACCCACCAGGTCAAACGCCCAACAAAATCCCAGGTGTGCACCAACAGGTCAACAGTTTCCATACAGGAGGTCGACACATCCCTTATCCAGAAACAATTATAGACGGACTGAACAGTGGACAAGTCGAGACTTTGCCTTCTACAGATCGACACGTCCATGGGTAAGAAACAATAATGCTCCCTATGGTCATAGGTTCACTCAACCCCAACGACCTAGGCAATATGACACTTCCTACTCATCTAGACCAACAAACTGGAACAGGTGGTCTAATCAACAATCCTTCTCCACCACTTCCAAAACTCACAAAGTCCAAAAGATTAAAGAGAAGAAAAATCAGAACTCCCAACAAAGCAAAGATGCTAAAAAAGTTTGGATTTCGAAGTCTGTCTTATCTTGCTTTGTAGAAATGAAGAAACTATTGGGACCTAACTGTCCTTGGGTTCCAAACATTGTCACTTAATTCCTTGTGCAGGAGTGTCTTGCAGCTGTGCACAACCGTTGGTATCTTGGCAGTGGCTGCTCACGACACATGACTGGAGACTAAACCAAATTCTATCTCTTGGTTGAAAAGGAAGCTAGACATGTCACATTTGGAGGAAACAACAAAGGAAAAATCATTGGTTCAGATAAAGTTGGTAAAAACCCCTCCAACTCAATTGATAATGTATTACTTGTTGATGGTCTGAAGTACAACTTGCTGAGCATTACCCAATTATGTGATAAATGTCATACTGTTGTTTTTGACTCAAATGAATGTAGGATCTTGCAACCTAATTCTAAATAAACCAAGTTTTCAGGTAAAAGAGTCAATAACGTGTACATGATTGACTTAGATGTCCCTGCTCATATAAATCTTTATCTTGCTGCACCCAAATCTGAACTAGCTTATTTGTGGCATCGCAGACTAGGACATGTTAGTTACAACACTCTTCATAAATTGGTAAAACATTCTGTTGTCAAAGGTCTGCCTAAAATTAAATTCAAACTGAACACTAAGATTTGTGATGCATGTGCTTAGGGAAATTAGACTAGAAAGTCATTCAAAAGTAGAACTGAAAACTCATCTTCTAAACCACTTGAACTAATCCATATGGACATATTTGGTCCAACCAAAATAGCTAGCTTAAGTGGTAAAAGATATGGTTATGTCTTGGTAGATGACTTTACCAGATTCACTTGGGTATTCTATCTTGCACATAAAAATAATATCTTTGATAAGTTTCAGGCACTGTATAGGCAAGTGAAGCAAGATGATAAGTTTAAAATTTCCAACATCATTTCAGATCATGGTGGTGAATTCGACAATGCTGACTTTAAAAATTTATGTAGGACTGAAGGAATCATTCACAAGTTTTCTTCACCACGGAATCCTGAGCAAAATGGGATAGTTGAGAGGAAGAACATAACTCTCATAGAGATGGCATGCACAATGCTTGCTGAAAGGCATCTAACAAGGAGATTTTCGGCAGAAGCGGCAAACACTGCATGCTATATCATCAATCACTCAATGGTAAGGCCCCTCAACAAAATGACTCCATATGAGTTGCTGAAAGGTAAAAAGCCATCTCTCTTACACATGAAAGTGTTTGGGTCAAAGTGCTTTATTCGTAATAATGACAAAAGAGTTCTGGACAAGTTTGAGCCCAAGAGTGAAGAAGGGATATTTCTTGGGTACTCTGACAAGTCTAGAGCTTATAGAGTCTATAATCTTAAGACCCTTTGTGTGGAAAAATCCCCTCACATCACTTTTGATGAGATTGATCGCAACAACTCTTGTAGGGAAGATGATGATGGGGAATTTCTCAACATAAGAGGAAAAGAGGAACTTCCACAAGAAGAGACACAAGCAAATGAGGACCAAGGAAAACCAAATAATGCTCCGGTCATCGAGGCAGATGAAGGTAATGCTCAACCTGATCTAAGAGTGTTGAAAAATCATCATTTAGAAAACATCTTAGGTAATCTGCATGACCGAACCAAAACTAGATCTCATTTCAAAATTATGGATGAAATTGAACAACTTGCTCTTGTGTCTCAAATTGAACCCAAAAATATTGTAGAGGCCCTAAAAGATGAAAACTGGATCAATTCCATGCAGGATGAATTAAATCAGTTTGAAAGAAATAAAGTATGGCATCTTGTTCCAAGGCTTAAACAAAAATCAGTCATAGGAACTAAATGGGTTTTCAGAAATAAACTAAGTGAAGATGGAAAGATAGTCCGAAACAAATCCAGATTGTTGGCTCAGGGGTATAATCAAGAATTTGGCATAGATTGTGAAGAATCTTTTGCTCCTGTTGCTAGACTTGAGGCCATTAGAATTTTGCTAGCATTTGCATGTTCTCATAAAATCAAACTGCAGAAAATGGAAGTTAAGAGTGCTTTCCTAAATGGTCTTATTAAAGAAGAAGTTTATGTAGAGCAACCACCCGATTTTGAATGCACATATTTCAAAGATCATGTTTATAAGTTGGACATGACTTTGTATGGCTTGAAGTAGGCACCTAGAGCTTGGTACGATAGACTAAGCTCATATCTCACCGAACAAGGGTATTCAAGAGGTAATGTAGATCAGACACTATTCACCAAGAAACAAGGTAAAGATATCTTGATAGTTCAGATTTATGTGGATGACATAGTATTTGGGTCCACTAAACCTCAAATGTGTGAAGAGTTTGCTAAACTCATGACCAATGAATTTGAAATGAGTCTAATGGGTGAGCTTCAATTCTTTCTTGGCTTGCAGATTAGTCAAAGCAATGAAGGCTACTTTATCAATCAAGCCAAGTATGTGAATGTAATACCCTGATTATTTATTAAGTTTTATTGAGCTTTTATTAATTAAAAATTGAATTAAAATGAATTAATGTTTGAATTTCGAAATATTAATATTTAATTCATTAGAAAATAGAACCTATAAAATTTGAATATCTCAGAAAAATCTGTAAAAATAGTAATTGGGTAAAAGATCATTTTTATAGCAATTTTGTCTTCTGGACTTGACCCAAATTAATTACGTAACCTTGTCTAATTAGAGGATTAATCTTGAATTTGACTTCCACCTATCCTTTACCTAATCGTAACTTAAAACGTGAAATTCGACCTTATTACTCGACTAAATGATCTGAAATCAAGGGCAAATGGAAGGTCACGAGGTAAGGAATATTTACCCTCAATCAATTTGAGGTAAACCTAGCCCTAAAACGTGCTGCCGACATAGATTTGGTCGAGTCAAGGATTCTGGCGCCGTTTCTAAACACGTAACTTGCAGCGCCCAATACTCCCAACTCTGAAGGCTACAGAAGCCCCATGACCTATAGAAATGTAGCTCTTCGACTCTAGTTTCATTTGGTAGCTGGGTCAGCCGATGAGGAGTCCAGATCAGGGAGCATTCGTCGTTTTGGCGGAGGGTGTTGGTAGTTCGTCGTTCTTCATCTCTAGCCCTTTAATCCGTCGATTAAGGTAGGTATCCTTAACCAATTGAGACTTGTAAATATAATATCTTGATCAGCTCGTCGAGATCTATCCAATGGGACTGAAAGCCCCAAATTTCATTAGGTATCCGTGGAGATATCGAGCTTTTTGTGAGCATCTGTCAAGCTCGTTCTTCATTCTAGGGTTTCGAATTCTTTCTCCGATTTGAGGTAGGATCTAACAACCAAACTCTAATTAACTTACATGATGTAATCAGCATGTTGTTAGCTTTCATTTGATGAAGAAACCCCTAATTTGTATTGAGCATGTTGAGAGTATTTTGCATCGAAGTAAGAGCATGTCTAGAACATGATTCATATAGTGTTCCTTTAAGTCAGATCTTGATTTCGGGCTAATTTTGAGTCATGTAACCTGATCTTCATGTAGCATATCATACATGGTTGGATTCATAATCGCGTTAGCTTTCTTTTGACGCAAGAAGCCCCAAAATTCATTGCTTATGTTGAGAGAATTGCATGATTTAGTAGAAGTAGGTCAGGAACTAGGGTTTTCATGTATTTATCATGTATAAGTTGAGATTTAATTGATTTCTGTGAAAATTCATGTTTCTAAACTCATGTATCATGACCCTAGAATGTCTATTAGGATTCCTAGATCATGTGGTTTTGATTTCAACTCAATTGGACCTCATTTGGATGAGTTCATGTGTTTTCCGGAGTCAACTTTCGTTGATGTTCTTGCAGGGGTCGACCCCAGGGGTCGACCCGTTTTCTGGGAAACCCAGTAGGCCCGAGGGTCGACCCCAGGGGTCGACCCATCCAACCCCTGCATGGGGGTCGACCCCAGGGGTCGACCCATCCTTCAGAATTTGCTGGGGTCGACCCCAGGGGTCGACCCATTCAGCTGCCAGACCCCATTTTTACAGGGGTCGACCCCAGGGGTCGACCCATGTACCAGAAGCCCGGTTTTCATCGTTTTGCGACCCGTGGATCGATCCGGATCATTAGGGGATCGACCCATTGAACTTAGACCAATTGAAAACTATACTTTTGAAGAACCAGTGACCTGTTCTGGAAACCTTATGATTTCAATTTACATTGGTTCCTACTTGCAAATATAGTGTAAAAACATGCCGTTTACCATCTTCATTTCGACTCATACATTGGTTAAATAGAAACCCACATAATTAGTGGTTAATGGTGTAATTAAATCTCTGTTAATGCATTCTTTTTCCTTCCTGTACAAGCTTGTTCCTTTACCTTATCATCTTGAATCAGCTTTTGACAATTGTCTTAATGCAAATGATAATGGATAATCTTTGACATATTAACTTGATAATTAAGATTAATATGTTGATTAGCTTGTTGGATAGCTGCTGTACTACAGTAGCGCAGCATGATTAACTCTTATTGTGACTTGGTTTTCAATCTTCTTGATGATTGTGCTTACCTTGAAATGCTGAAATGAATCTCCTTCCTACTTGAAATTGTTATTGCTACATGGTTCAAACCTTGGAATTCTGGCCATAAATTGTGGAAGTCTAGATTCGTGGGATCTTTGATCCAAAGAAATCAATGCCTGGCAAACAATTAAGAGCTCGGTCTAGTCCTGGGAGGAGCGCCCGAACACTACGTGTACCCCCGGGGAGGTGATTGACTAGGTGTGGCATTTGGCACCAGTACCATGACATGAGTTAAATCTAGGACTGTCCACTACTGTCCACTACTGTCCACTACTCTTCACTACTCTCTACTACTTTTCACTTTCCACTCTTCACTGTTCTATACTCTACTTATTGTTACTTACTTGCTGTTACTTGGATGTGGAAATGAAACTACACACGTGCTTGACATGACTTGAATTATCTTGATATGGCCAACTCTTTATCGTTATCTCCTGTAGTAAATTCTTGTCTTTGTTATTCCTCTTAAGTATTACCATTCTATTCCTTTATATTTCTTGACCTTGCGAGATCTTTAATTTTTGTTTCATTATATCATCATTATCCTTTTATTGCATTATCCTTTGTAGCATGATATTTTGAAAATGTAATTAAACTGCTAATCACTTATACCTATCTGTTATTTCCTACTGAGCGTTAGCTCATAGTAGTTGTTTCCCCCCTTTCCAGGCTTTTCAGGTGACGCGCTTACCGATGGGGAAGGGCAGGAGTGATGTTTTGAGTGTATCAGTTAGTTGTGTTTAGAGTGTGTTGTGCTTCAGCTTTGTTATTGTGGTTTAGAGTTGTTATCCCAGTTGTATTGAGTTGATTTGAGGATTATGTACCAGTTATGTTTTGTTTAATGGTCAATAAGTTATTTCCATTTCTTTGCATTTGTATATATTTAGATTAGTTCTCTCTCTTTCCAGCTCGTTTCTAACTGTACGTCTCGATATTCCACGTCGGGGCGTGACAGTTTAGTTGGTATCAGAGCCCTAGGTTTCATATTCCTAGGTTCCCTAAGTTTAGGTTTTCTTGCATTGCATCCCAATAATCGGTATATCAAAAGGTGATGTCCGAACGTTAGGCTACGCCTATCGGGAAGGTCGGATACTTGCGCGAGTGGTCTTCGGACCGATTAGCTCCGCCAGGTACCGAGTTTTTGGTCGTGTTTAGGTGCATTAGACCTCTAACCTTGTTAAAGTCTAGAACCTGACCTGGTGAGATTGGGTAGAAACTTGGGTTAAGTTCGTTCCTTAATCGTGTTATTATCTATTTTTTTTGGACCTAAGTAATCTATTTCTCGTGTAGATGGCAGCCGATCGTGCTGAATGGAGGAACCTGCAGCGCACGGTTCAAGGCTTGACTCAGGCGTTACATCAGGTAGCTCAAGCTGGAGCAGTGGGTCATGGCACCGGTGACTTATACCGAAACTTTTGAGGAATGAACTCGCCAAGATTTGCTGGTTCGACTAACCCCGATGAGGCCGAGCATTGGCTCCACGAAATGGGGAGAATTTTTGAAGTCATGCAATGCACCGACCAAGAGCGTGTCCTTCTTTCTACCTTCCAATTGGAGCGGGACGCGCGTACTTGGTGGGATTCCGTCAAGGCATCTCTAGGCGATCAACAAGTCACATGGGAAGAGTTCGAGGAATTCTTCAACGACAAATATTTTTCCGATCGTGTACAAGAGAAGAAGGCGGCGGAGTTCGCGGCTCTAAAGCAGCGAAGCTTATCGGTGGCCGAATATGAAGCACAGTTCTCTCGGCTTTCGCGCTATGCTAGTCACCTTATCTCCACAGAAAAGATGAAAGCTAAGCGATTTCTCAACGGGTTGAAGCTTCATTACATCAATCAACTGGCACCAATGGAGATCGCTACTTATTCTGAGATGGTGAGAAAGGCACAAGTTCTAGAAGATACCTTAGAAATGACGGAGAGGATCCGTGGGCAAGGCATGAAGAAGGAACAACCAACTCCTAGACCCAGATTTGGCACTAGCAAAAAGAGGCCCATGAGTGGGTCTAGTTCGTGGATCGGATCGGGAACGTGGAAAGGCAAGATGCCAAGAAATGAAGAGAAGAAACCCGGCCCTATTGTTCCATTCAAGGGCAAGTGCAAGTATTGTGATCGTCCAGGTCACAAGATGGAGGAATGCTGGCGCAAGCTAGGTGCGTGTTTACGATGTGGGAGTAGGGAACACCGTATCCCTGACTGCCCTCTTCTATCGGAACAAGCTACACCGGCAAAACCTCAAGTTATCAAGAAGCCGCAAGGAAGGCTCCAAGCTTTACATGCGGATGAAACTGGGATTTCTGATGATGGCGGACTCGTCGAAGGTACCCTTACTATAATCGACAAGCCCGAATTTTTTCTGTTTGATACTGGTGCAACGCATTCTTTTATTTCTCAGAAATTTGCGAAGTCGTTATCTGTCGAACCTATTATGATGAATTCTCCATTGGTTATATCAACTCCTATTGGTTCTGGAGCGGCTATTCAATATTACTATCCTTCTAGTAAAGTTATTATTGATGAACGGAACTTTCCAGCCGACTTAGTTTGCATGGATATGAAGGATTATGATGTAATCCTTGGAGCAGATTGGTTGGCCAAGTATGAGGCCAGTGTTCACTGCAGTTCTAGCTCAGTGACTTTTACTAGACATTCTGGTTTATCTTTTACGAGGATCAAGCACCATAACCCCGTATCGCTCATCTCTTCTCTTCGAGCCGACAAGCTGATGAGGCGAGGTTGCGAGGCTTTTCTAGCCTTTGTCCACGCTACACCGGAACAGCGAGTTGAGATAAAGGACACTCCTATTGTCCAAGAATTCTCCGAAGTCTTTCCGGAGGAACTACCAGGACTTCCGCCTGAGCGGGAAGTTATCTTCTCCATTGATATTGTTCTTGGCGCGTCTCCTATTTCTAGAGCTCCTTACCATATTTCCCCTACGGAGCTAAGGGAATTAAAGCAACAGCAGATGGAATTGCTCGAGAAGGGCTTTATTCGTCCGAGTACTTCACCTTGGGGAGCTCCTGTATTATTCGTTAGGAAAAAGGATGGTTCGATGAGATTATGCATCGATTATCGACAACTGAACCAGCTAACTATCAAGAATAAATACCCATTGCCGAGGATTGACGAATTATTCGACCAGATAGCGGGAGCACATTATTTCTCTAAGATCGATCTTCGATCTGGATATCATCAGTTGAGGATTAAGGAAGATGATATTTATAAAACGGCTTTCCGCAGCAGGTATGGTCATTTTGAGTTTGTCGTTATGCCTTTTGGTCTAACGAATGCACCAGCAGCTTTCATGCAGTTAATGAATAATGCATTCCGGCTTTATCTTGATCAATGGGTCGTGGTATTCATTGACGACATACTAATTTATTCCAAGACTGAAGAAGAGCATGCCGAACATTTGAGGATGGCATTGCAGATATTGAAAGATCATCAACTATATGCCAAATTCAGTAAATGTGATTTCTGGCTGCAAGAAGTGTCCTTCTTAGAACATATCATCACCAAAGAAGGTATTTCAGTTGATCCTTCGAAAGTGGAGGCAGTAAGGAACTGGGATCAGCCTACTACAGTGACCGAAGTGAGAAGCTTCCTAGGCCTGGCAGGCTATTATCGGAGATTTATTCAAGACTTCTCCAAGATTGCGGTACCTCTCACTCGATTGACCCGCAAAGACAACAAGTTTGAATGGTCCGAGGAATGTCAGCAGAGCTTCCAAACATTGAAGGATTGCCTCACTACTGCACCCGTATTGGCTTTACCTTCTGGCGATGGTGGTTTCGTGGTCTATACCGATGCTTCTGGTATTGACTTAGGCTTTGTACTCATGCAGCATGGTAAGGTGATTGCTTATTCTTCTAGGCAGCTGAAGAAGCGCGAAGAGAACTACCCCGTTCATGACTTGGAACTTGCAGCAGTTGTATTCGCCTTAAAAATTTGGAGGCATTACTTGTATGGAGAAACATTCACAGTATTTTCAGATCATAAGAGTCCGAAGTATTTATTTTCTCAGAAAGAACTTAACATGAGGCAGAGAAGATGGTTGGAGTACTTGAAGGACTTCGACTTCTCGATTGAATATCATCCCGGTAAAGGCAATGTGGTGGCAGATGCATTAAGCCGGAAGCCTGTGGCTAAATTATCAAGTCTCATGTTACAAGAATGGAGGCTATTGGAACAGTTAGCTAGCCTGGATCTAAATGTTGATAATGATCGGGTTATAATTGCACAGATTCGACTTAAGCCCGAATTATTGATGGAGATCAAATCCTTGCAAGATAATGATCCCGAGCTGGTTGAGATCAAGGGAAGTTTGAGCAGCAGACCCGACTTCATGGTGGCTGACGATGGAAGATTGTTATTCCAGGGTAGAACTTGTGTACCTGATGAAGATGAGTTAAAGAATAAGATTCTGGAGGAAGCACATAGATCCAAATACACTATTCATCCTGGAGGCACTAAAATGTTCAAGGATTTGAAAAGGTCTTTTTGGTGGCCAAATATGAAAAGGGAAATTGCAGATTTCGTGAGTAGATGTCTGGTTTGTCAACAAGTTAAGGCTGAACATTTCAGACTGACAGGAAAGTTGAAACCACTCGACATACCCCAATGGAAGTGGGAAAGCATTGGCATGGATTTCATTATGGGTCTACCTAAGACTCGTGGTGGATTTGATGCAATATGGGTGATCGTCGATCGCTTGACAAAATCAGCTCATTTCTTACCCATTAAGTCCAAGTGGACAGTTGATGTATTGGCTGCTTTATATTTGAAGGAAGTGGTAAGGCTCCATGGTATACCTGTCAGCATTGTGTCTGATAGAGACCCGAGATTTACTTCACATTTCTGAAAGGGACTGCAAGAGTCTCTTGGTACTCGTCTGAATTTCAGTACTGCTTTTCATCCACAGACAGATGGACAGACTGAAAGAACTAACCAAATAGTGGAAGATATGCTGCGAGCTTGCATGATTGATTTCAGAGGCAGTTGGAGTAATCACTTGGCATTGATTGAATTCGCCTACAACAACAGTTACCAATCCAGCATACAAATGGCTCCATTTGAAGCTTTGTATGGAAGAAGCTGTCGTTCCCCGTTGTGTTGGGACGAGGTGGGCGAGAAGCAATGGCTTGGACCGGATCTCGTTTCAGAATCATCACAGAACATCCGTGTTATCCGAGACCGGTTACAAGTGGCTCAGTCAAGACAGAAGTGTTATGCCAACATAAGGAGAAGAGCATTAGAATTTCAAGTTGGTGAGCATGTGTTTCTGAAAGTCTCTCCTTCGAGAGGGATTTGAAGATTTGGCATTCATGGCAAGCTGAGTCCGAGGTATATTGGTCCATTCGAGATCCTAGATAGAGTGGGAGAAGTTGCTTACAGACTGGCATTACCGCCTCAGTTATCTGGCGTACACAATGTTTTCCATGTGTCTATGTTACGGAAATATGTGTACGATCCCACTCACATCATTCAACATGTGGATTTTGAGTTAAAGGAAGATTTGACTTATGAAGAAAGACCTATCAAGATTCTAGACCGGAAACAGCAGCAACTCCAGAATCGGTCTATACCGATGGTCAAGATTCAGTGGAGTCAGCGTGGAACCGAAGAAGCTACTTGGGAATCGGAAGATACTATGCGGAAGCGGTATCCCGACCTATTCTAGGTGATATATCTTTTCCCTACTTTCCGTATATAGTGCAGTGAATTTGGAGGACCAAATTCTTTAAGTAGGGAAGGGTGTAATACCCCGATTATTTATTAAGTTTTATTGAGCTTTTATTAATTAAAAATTGAATTAAAATGAATTAATGTTTGAATTTTGAAATATTAATATTTAATTCACTAGAAAATAGAACCTATAAAATTTGACTACCTCAGAAAAATCTGTAAAAATAGTAATTGGGTAAAAGATCATTTTTATAGCAATTTTGTCTTCTGGACTTGACCTAAATTAATTACGTAACCTTGTCTAATTAGAGGATTAATCCTGAATTTGACTTCCACCTACCCTTTACCTAATCGTAACTTAAATCGACCAAATGATCTGAAATAAAGGGAAAATGGAAGGGCATGAGGTAAGGAACATTTACCCTCAATCAATTTGAGGTAAACCTAGCCCTAAAACGTGCTGCCGACATAGATTTGGTCGAGTCAAGGATTCCGACGCCATTTCTAAACACGTAACTTGCAGCGCCCAATACTCCCAACTCCGAAGGCTCCAGAAGCCCCATGACCTATAGAAATGTAGCTCTTCGACTCTAGTTTCATTTGGTAGCTGGGTCATCCGACGAGGAGTCCAGATTTGGGAGCATTCGTCATTTTGGTGGAGGGTGTTGGTAGTTCGTCGTTCTTCATCTCCAGCCCTTTAATCCATCGATTAAGGTAGGTACCCTTAACCAATTGAGACTTGTAAATATAGTATCTTGATCAGCTCGTCGAGATCTATCCAATGGGACTGAAAGCCCCAAATTTCATTAGGTATCCGTGGAGATATCGAGCTTTTTGTGAGCTGCTGTCATGCTTGTTCTTCATTCTAGGGTTTCGAATTCTTTCTCTGATTTGAGGTAGGATCTAACAACCAAACTCTAATTAACTTACATGATGTAATCAGCATGTTGTTAGCTTTCATTTGACGAAGAAACCCCTAATTTGTATTGAGCATGTTGAAAGTATTTTGCATCGAAGTAAGAGCATGTCTAGAACATGATTCATATAGTGTTCCTTTAAGTCAGATCTTGATTTCGGGCTTATTTTGAGTCATGTAACCTGATCTTCATGTAGCATATCATACATGGTTGGATTCATAATCGAGTTAGCTTTCTTTTGAAGCAAGAAGCCCCAAAATTCATTGCTTATGTTGAGAGAATTGCATGATTTAGTAGAAGTAGGTCAGGAACTAGGGTTTTCATGTATTTATCATGTATAAGTTGAGATTTAATTGATTTCTGTGAAAATTCATGTTTCTAAACTCATGTATCATGACCCTAGAATGTCTATTAGGATTCCTAGATCATGTGGTTTTGATTTCAACTCAATTGAACCTCATTTGGATGAGTTCATGTGTTTTCCGGAGTCAACTTTCGTTGCTGTTCTTGCAGGGGTCGACCCCAGGGGTCGACCCATTTTCTGGGAAACCCAGCAGGCCCGAGGGTCGACCCCAGGGGTCGACCCATCCAACCCCTGCATGGGGGTCGACCCCAGGGGTCGACCCTTGCGCTGGATTGAAGGGGTCGACCCCAGGGGTCGACCCATCCTTCAGAATTTGCTGGGGTCGACCCCAGGGGTCGACCCATTCAGCTACCAGACCCCATTTTTACAGGGGTCGACCCCAGGGGTCGACCCATTCAGCTGCCAGACCCCATTTTTATAGGGGTCGACCCCAGGGGTCGACCCATGTACCAGAAGCCCGGTTTTCATCGTTTTGCGACCCGTGGATCGATCCAGATCATTAGGGGATCGACCCATTGAACATAGACCAATTGAAAACTATACTTTTGAAGAACCAGTGACCTGTTCTGGAAACCTTATGATTTCTATTTACATTGGTTCCTAATTGCAAATATAGTGTAAAAACATGCCGTTTACCATCTTCATTTCGACTCATACATTGGTTAAATAGAAATCCACATAATTAGTGGTTAATGGTGTAATTAAATCTCTGTTAATGCATTCTTTTTCCTTCCTGTACAAGCTTGTTCCTTTACCTTATCATCTTGAATCAGCTTTTGGCAATTGTCTTAATGCAAATGATAATGGATAATCTTTGACATATTAACTTGATAATTAGGATTAATATGTTGATTAGCTTGTTGGGTAGCTGTTGTACTATAATAGCGCAGCATGATTAACTCTTATTGTGACTTGGTTTTCAATCTTCTTGATGATTGTGCTTACCTTGAAATTCTGAAATGAATCTCCTTCCTACTTGAAATTGTTATTAATACATGGTTCAAACCTTGGAATTCTGGCCATAAATTGTGAAAGTCTAGATTCGTGGGATCTTTGATCCAAAGAAATCAATGCCTGGCAAACAATTAAGGGCTCGGTCTAGTCCTGGGAGGAGCGCCCGAACACTACGTGTACCCCTGGGGAGGTGATTGACTAGGTGTGGCATTTGGCACCAGTACCATGACATGAGTTAAATCTAGGACTGTCCACTACTGTCCACTACTCTTCACTACTCTCTACTACTTTTCACTTTCCACTCTTCACTGTTCTATACTCTACTTATTGTTACTTACTTGCTGTTACTTGGATGTGGAAATGAAACTACACACGTGCTTGACATGACTTGAATTATCTTGATATGGCCAACTCTTTATCGTTATCTCCTGTAGTAAATTCTTGTCTTTGTTATTCCTCTTAAGGATTACCATTCTATTCCTTTATATTTCTTGACCTTGCGAGATCTTTAATTTTTGTTTCATTATATCATCATTATCCTTTTATTGCATTATCCTTTGTAGCATGATATTTTGAAAATGTAATTAAACTGCTAATCACTTATACCTATCTGTTATTTCCTACTGAGCGTTAGCTCATAGTTGTTGTTTCCCCCCTTTCCAGACTTTTCAGGTGATGCGCTTACCGATGGGGAAGGGCAGGAGTGATGTTTTGAGTGTATCAGTTAGTTGTGTAGAGTGTGTTGTGCTTCAGCTTTGTTATTGTGGTTTAGAGTTGTTATCCCAGTTGTATTGAGTTGATTTGAGGATTATGTACCAGTTATGTTTTGTTTAATGGTCAATAAGTTATTTCCATTTCTTAGCATTTGTATATATTTAGATTAGTTCTCTCTCTTTCCAGCTCGTTTCTAACTGTACGTCCCGATATTCCGCGTCGGGGCGTGACAGTTTAGTTGGTATCAGAGCCCTAGGTTTCATATTCCTAGGTTCCCTAAGTTTAGGTTTTCTTGCATTGCATCCCAATAATCGGTATATCAAAAGGTGCTGTCCGAACGTTAGGCTACGCCTATCGGGAAGGTCGCTTACTTGCGCGAGTGGTCTTCGGACCGATTAGCTCCGCCAGGTACCAAGTTTTTGGTCGTGTTTAGGTGCATTAGACCTCTAACCTTGTTAAAGTCTAGAACCTGACCTGGTGAGATTGGGTAGAAACTTGCGTTAAGTTCGTTCCTTAATCGTGTTATTATCTATTTTTTTTGGACCTAAGTAATCTATTTCTCGTGTAGATGGCAGCCGATCATGCTGAATGGAGGAACCTGCAGCGCACGGTTCAAGGCCTGACTCAGGCGTTACATCAGGTAGCTCAAGCTGGAGCAGCGGGTCATGGCACCGGTGACTTATACCGGAACTTTCGAGGAATGAACCCGCCAAGATTTGCTGGTTCGACTAACCCCGATGACGCCGAGCATTAGCTCCACGAAATGGGGAGAATTTTTGAAGTCATGCAAAGCACCGACCAAGAGCGTGTCCTTCTTTCTACCTTCCAATTGGAGCGGGACGCGCGTACTTGGTGGGATTCCGTCAAGGCAACTCTAGGCGATCAACAAGTCACATGGGAAGAGTTCGAGGAATTCTTCAACGACAAATATTTTTCCGATCGTGTACAAGAGAAGAAGGCGGCGGAGTTCGCGGCTCTAAAGCAGCGAAGCTTATCGGTGGCCGAATATGAAGCACAGTTCTCTCGGCTTTCGCGCTATGCTACTCACCTTATCTCCACAGAAAAGATGAAAGCTAAGCGATTTCTCAACGGGTTGAAGCTTCATTACATCAATCAACTGGCGCCGATGGAGGTCTCTACTTATTCTGAGATGTTGAGAAAGGCACAAGTTCTAGAAGATACCTTAGAAATGACGGAGAGGATCCGTGGGCAAGGCATTAAGAAGGAACAACCAACTCCTAGACCCGGATTTGGCACTAGCAAAAAGAGGCCCATGAGTGGGTCTAGTTCGTGGATCAGATCGGGAACGTGGAAAGGCAAGATGCCAAGAAATGAAGAGAAGAAACCCGGCCCTATTGTTCCATTCAAGGGCAAGTGCAAGTATTGTGATCGTCCAGGTCACAAGATGGAGGAATGCTGGCGCAAGCTAGGTGCGTGTTTACGATGTGGGAGTAGGGAACACCGTATCCCTGACTGCCCTCTTCTATCAGAACAAGCTACACCGGCAAAACCTCAAGTTATCAAGAAGCCGCAAGGAAGGCTCCAAGCTTTACATGCGGATGAAACTGGGATTTCTGATGATGGCGGACTCGTCGAAGGTACCCTTACTATAATCGACAAGACCGAATTTGTTCTGTTTGATACTGGTGCAACGCATTCTTTTATTTCTCAGAAATTTGCGAAGTCGTTATCTGTCGAACCTATTATGATGAATTCTCCATTGGTTATATCAACTCCTATTGGTTCTGGAGCGGCTATTCAATATTACTATCCTTCTAGTAAAGTTATTATTGATGAACGGAACTTTCCAGCCGACTTAGTTTGCATGGATATGAAGGATTATGATGTAATCCTTGGAGCAGATTGGTTGGTCAAGTATGAGGCCAGTGTTCACTGCAGTTCTAGCTCAGTGACTTTTACTAGACATTCTGGTTTATCTTTTACGGGGATCAAGCACCATAACCCCGTATCGCTCATCTCTTCTCTTCGAGCCGACAAGCTGATGAGGCGAGGTTGCGAGGCTTTTCTAGCCTTTGTCCACGCTACACCGGAACAGCGAGTTGAGATAAAGGACACTCCTATTGTCCGAGAATTCTCCGAAGTCTTTCCGGAGGAACTACCAGGACTTCCGCCTGAGCGGGAAGTTATCTTCTCCATTGATATTGTTCCTGGCGCGTCTCCTATTTCTAGAGCTCCTTACCGTATTTCCCCTATGGAGCTAAGGGAATTAAAGCAACAGCAGATGGAATTGCTCGAGAAGGGCTTTATTCGTCCGAGTACTTCACCTTGGGGAGCTCCTGTATTATTCGTCAGGAAAAAGGATGGTTCGATGAGATTATGCATCGATTATCGACAACTGAACCAGCTAACTATCAAGAATAAATACCCATTGCCGAGGATTGACGAATTATTCGACCAGATAGCGGGAGCACATTATTTCTCTAAGATCGATCTTCGATCTGGATATCATCAGTTGAGGATTAAGGAAGATGATATTTATAAAACGGCTTTCCGCAGCAGGTATGGTCATTTTGAGTTTGTCGTTATGCCTTTTGGTCTAACGAATGCACCAGCAGCTTTCATGCAGTTAATGAATAATGCATTCCGGCTTTATCTTGATCAATGGGTCGTGGTATTCATTGACGACATACTAATTTATTCCAAGACTGAAGAAGAGCATGCCGAACATTTGAG
Organism: Amorphophallus konjac; assembly: GCA_022559845.1. NCBI lineage: Eukaryota > Viridiplantae > Streptophyta > Magnoliopsida > Alismatales > Araceae > Amorphophallus > Amorphophallus konjac. The sequence goes on along the minus strand of CM040128.1, from coordinate 111,019,440 downwards.
GATGGCATTGCAGATATTGAAAGATCATCAACTATATGCCAAATTCAGTAAATGTGATTTCTAGCTGCAAGAAGTGTCCTTCTTAGGACATATCATCACCAAAGAAGGTATTTCAGTTGATCCTTCGAAAGTGGAGGCAGTAAGGAACTGGGATCAGCCTACTACAGTGACCGAAGTGAGAAGCTTCCTAGGCCTGGCAGGCTATTATCAGAGATTTATTCAAGACTTCTCCAAGATTGCGGTACCTCTCACTCGATTGACCCGCAAAGACAACAAGTTTGAATGGTCCGAGGAATGTCAGCAGAGCTTCCAAACATTGAAGGATTGCCTCACTACTGCACCCGTATTGACTTTACCTTCTGGCGATGGTGGTTTCGTGGTCTATACCGATGCTTCTGGTATTGGCTTAGGCTGTGTACTCATGCAGCATGGTAAGGTGATTGCTTATTCTTCTAGGCAGCTGAAGAAGCGCGAAGAGAACTACCCCGTTCATGACTTGGAACTTGCAGCAGTTGTATTCGCCTTAAAAATTTGGAGGCATTACTTGTATGGAGAAACATTCACAGTATTTTCAGATCATAAGAGTCCGAAGTATTTATTTTCTCAGAAAGAACTTAACATGAGGCAGAGAAGATGGTTGGAGTACTTGAAGGACTTCGACTTCTCGATTGAATATCATCCCGGTAAAGGCAATGTGGTGGCAGATGCATTAAGCCGGAAGATTGTGGCTAAATTATCAAGTCTCATGTTACAAGAATGGAGGCTATTGGAACAGTTAGCTAGCCTGGATCTAAATGTTGATAATGATCGGGTTATAATTGCACAGATTCGACTTAAGCCCAAATTATTGATGGAGATCAAATCCTTGCAAGATAATGATCCTGAGCTGGTTGAGATCAAGGGAAGTTTGAGCAGCAGACCCGACTTCATGGTGGCTGACGATGGAAGATTGTTATTCCAGGGTAGAACTTGTGTACCTGATGAAGCTGAGTTAAAGAACAAGATTCTGGAGGAAGCACATAGATCCAAATACACTATTCATCCTGGAGGCACTAAAATGTTCAAGGATTTGAAAAGGTCTTTTTGGTGGCCAAATATGAAAAGGGAAATTGCAGATTTCGTGAGTAGATGTCTGGTTTGTCAACAAGTTAAGGCTGAACATTTCAGACCGACAGGAAAGTTGAAACCACTCGACATACCCCAATGGAAGTGGGAAAGCATTGGCATGGATTTCATTATGGGTCTACCTAAGACTCGTGGTGGATTTGATGCGATATGGGTGATCGTCGATCGCTTGACAAAATCAGCTCATTTCTTACCCATTAAGTCCAAGTGGACAGTTGATGTATTGGCTGCTTTATATTTGAAGGAAGTGGTAAGGCTCCATGGTATACCTGTCAGCATTGTGTCTGATAGAGACCCGAGATTTACTTCACATTTCTGGAAGGGACTGCAAGAGTCTCTTGGTACTCGTCTGAATTTCAGTACTACTTTTCATCCACAGACAGATGGACAGACTGAAAGAACTAACCAAATAGTGGAAGATATGCTGCGAGCTTGCATGATTGATTTCGGAGGCAGTTGGAGTAATCACTTGGCATTGATTGAATTCGCCTACAACAACAGTTACCAATCCAGCATACAAATGGCTCCATTTGAAGCTTTGTATGGAAGAAGCTGTCGTTCCCCGTTGTGTTGGGACGAGGTGGGCGAGAAGCAATGGCTTGGACCGGATCTTGTTTCAGAATCATCACAGAACATCCGTGTTATCCGAGACTGGTTACAAGTGGCTCAGTCAAGACAGAAGAGTTATGCCGACACAAGGAGAAGAGCATTAGAATTTTAAGTTGGCGAGCATGTGTTTCTGAAAGTCTCTCCTTCGAGAGGGATTCGAAGATTTGGCATTCATGGCAAGCTGAGTCCGAGGTATATTGGTCCATTCGAGATCCTAGATAGAGTGGGAGAAGTTGCTTACAGACGGGCATTATCGCCTCAGTTATCTGGCGTACACAATGTTTTCCATGTGTCTATGTTACGGAAATATGTGTACGATCCCACTCACATCATTCAACATGTGGATTTTGAGTTAAAGGAAGATTTGACTTATGAAGAAAGACCTATCAAGATTCTAGACCGGAAACAGCAGCAACTCCGGAATCGGTCTATACCGATGGTCAAGATTCAGTGGAGTCGGCGTGGAACCGAAGAAGCTACTTGGGAATCGGAAGATACTATGCGGAAGCGGTATCCCGATCTATTCTAGGTGATCTATCTTTTCCCTACTTTCCGTATATAGTGCAGTGAATTTGGAGGACCAAATTCTTTAAGTAGGGGAGGGTGTAATACCCCGATTATTTATTAAGTTTTATTGAGCTTTTATTAATTAAAAATTGAATTAAAATGAATTAATGTTTGAATTTTGAAATATTAATATTTAATTCATTAGAAAATAGAACCTATAAAATTTGACTATCTCGAAAAAATCTGTAAAAATAGTAATTGGGTAAAAGATCATTTTTATAGCAATTTTGTCTTCTGGACTTGACCCAAATTAATTACGTAACCTTGTCTAATTAGAGGATTAATCCTGAATTTGACTTCCACCTACCCTTTACCTAATCGTAACTTAAAACGTAAAATTTGACCTTATTACTCGACCAAATGATCTGAAATCAAGGGCAAATAGAAGGCCACGAGGTAAGGAACATTTACCCTTAATCAATTTGAGGTAAACCTAGCCCTAAAACGTGCTGCCGACATAGATTTGGTCGAGTCAAGGATTCCGACGCCGTTTCTAAACACGTAACTTGCAGCGCCCAATACTCCCAACTCCGAAGGCTCCAGAAGCCCCATGACCTATAGAAATGTAGCTCTTCGACTCTAGTTTCATTTGGTAGCTAGGTCAGCCGACGAGGAGTCCAGATCTGGGAGCATTCGTCGTTTTGGTGGAGGGTGTTGGTAGTTCGTCGTTCTTCATCTCCAGCCCTTTAATCCATCGATTGAGGTAGGTACCCTTAACCAATTGAGACTTATAAATATAGTATCTTGATCAGCTCGTCGAGATCTATCCAATGGGACTGAAAGCCCCAAATTTCATTAGGTATCCGTGGAGATATCGAGCTTTTTGTGAGCTGCTGTCAAGCTTGTTCTTCATTCTAGGGTTTCGAATTCTTTCTCTGATTTGAGGTAGGATCTAACAACCAAACTCTAATTAACTTACATGATGTAATCAGCATGTTGTTAGCTTTCATTTGACGAAGAAACCCCTAATTTGTATTTAGCATGTTGAGAGTATTCTGCATCGAAGTAAGAGCATGTCTAGAACATGATTCATATAGTGTTCCTTTAAGTCAGATCTTGATTTCGGGCTTATTTTGAGTCATGTAACATGATCTTCATGTAGCATATCATACATGGTTGGATTCATAATCGAGTTAGCTTTCTTTTGACGCAAGAAGCCCCAAAATTCATTGCTTATGTTGAGAGAATTGCATGATTTAGTAGAAGTAGGTCAGGAACTAGGGTTTTCATGTATTTATCATGTATAAGTTGAGATTTAATTGATTTCTGTGAAAATTCATGTTTCTAAACTCATGTATCATGACCCTAGAATGTCTATTAGGATTCCTAGATCATGTGGTTTTGATTTCAACTCAATTGGACCTCATTTGGATGAGTTCATGTGTTTTCCGGAGTCAACTTTCGTTGCTGTTCTTGCAGGGGTCGACCCCAGGGGTCGACCCGTTTTCTGGGAAACCCAGCAGGCCCGAGGGTCGACCCCTGGGGTTGACCCCTTCAATCCAGCGTAAGGGTCGACCCCAGGGGTCGACCCATCCTTCAGAATTTGCTGGGGTTGACCCCAGGGGTCGACCCATTCAGCTGCCAGACCCCATTTTTACAGGGGTCGACCCCAGGGGTCGACCCATTCAGCTGCCAGACCCCATTTTTACCGGGGTCGACCCATGTACCAGAAGCCCGGTTTTCATCGTTTTACGACCCGTGGATCGATCCGGATCATTAGGGGATAGACCCATTGAACTTAGACCAATTGAAAACTATACTTTTGAAGAACAAGTGACCTGTTCTGGAAACCTTATGATTTCAATTTACATTGGTTCCTACTTGCAAATATAGTGTAAAAATATGCCGTTTACCATCTTCATTTCGACTCATACATTGGTTAAATAGAAACCCACATAATTAGTGGTTAATGGTGTAATTAAATCTCTATTAATGCATTCTTTTTCCTTCCTGTACAAGCTTGTTCCTTTACCTTATCATCTTGAATCAGCTTTTGGCAATTGTCTTAATGCAAATGATAATGGATAATCTTTGACATATTAACTTAATAATTAGGATTAATATGTTGATTAGCTTGTTGGATAGCTGCTGTACTACAGTAGCGCAGCATGATTAACTCTTATTGTGACTTGGTTTTCAATCTTCTTAATGATTGTGCTTACCTTGAAATCTCCTTCCTACTTGAAATTGTTATTGCTACATGGTTCAAACCTTGGAATTCTGGCCATAAATTGTGGAAGTCTAGATTTGTGGGATCTTTGATCCAAAGAAATCAATGCCTGGCAAACAATTAAGGGCTCGGTCTAGTCCTGGGAGGAGCGCCCGAACACTACGTGTACCCCCGGGGAGGTGATTGACTAGGTGTGGCATTTGGCACCAGTACCATGACATGAGTTAAATCTAGGACTGTCCACTACTGTCCACTACTCTTCACTACTCTCTACTACTTTTCACTTTCCACTCTTCACTATTCTATACTCTACTTGTTGTTACTTACTTGCTATTACTTGGATGTGGAAATGAAACTACACACGTGCTTGACATGACTTGAATTATCTTGATATGGCCAACTCTTTATCGTTATCTCCTGTAGTAAATTCTTGTCTTTGTTATTCCTCTTAAGTATTACCATTCTATTCCTTTATATTTCTTTACCTTGCGAGATCTTTAATTTTTGTTTCATTATATCATCATTATCCTTTTATTGCATTATCCTTTGTAGCATGATATTTTGAAAATGTAATTAAACTGCTAATCACTTATACCTATCTCTTATTCTCTACTGAGCGTTAGCTCATAATTATTGTTTCCCCCCTTTCCAGGCTTTTCAGGTGACGCGCTTACCGATGGGGAAGGGCAGGAGTGATGTTTTGAGTGTATCAGTTAGTTGTGTTTAGAGTGTGTTGTGCTTCAGCTTTGTTATTGTGGTTTAGAGTTGTTATCCCAGTTGTATTGAGTTGATTTGAGGATTATGTACCAGTTATGTTTTGTTTAATGGTCAATAAGTTATTTCCATTTCTTAGCATTTGTATATATTTAGATTAGTTCTCTCTCTTTCCAGCTCGTTTCTAACTGTACGTCCCGATATTCCGCGTCGGGGCGTGACAGTGAAGGAGTTGCTAAAAAAGTTTGATCTGACCAACTGTAAGCCTTTAGGAAATCCAATGGGGACTGCCACTTCACTAGATGCAGATGAACAAGGTATTCTTGTAGATGTAAAGAGATACAAAGGTATGATTGGATCATTGCTCTATCTAACGGCACCTAGACTAGACATTCAGTTTTGTGTTTACCTTTATGCTAGATTTCAGTCTAGTCCTAGAGAGTCCCACATGACTGCTGTCAAGCATATCTTTAGATACCTTGCTGGCACTCAAGAATTGGGACTATGGTATCCTGCATCTTGTGAACTTTCACTTATTTCATATTCAGATGCAGATTATGCAGGATGTAAACTGGACCGCAAGAGCACTAGTGGCTATTGCCAATTTCTCAGTGGGTGTTTGGTTTCTTGGGCTTCCAAGAAACATCACTCGGTTGCATTCTTAACTGCAGAAGTAGAATATGTTGCTGCAGGGAGTTGTGGCACCCAAGTAATATGGATAAAACACCAACTCCAAGACTATCTAATAGATCTTAGCTGTGTACCCATTCTGTGTGATAACACAAGTGCTATAAATTTTGCAAAAAATCCAGTCATGCACTCTAGGACTAAACACATTGAAATTAGGCATCACTTTATAAGGGATGAAGTTCTCAAAAATCACTTTGAGCTCCATTTTGTAGACTCATAAAATCAGATTGTAGACATCTTCACAAAACTCTTAAGCAATGACAGGTTCACCACTTTAAGGAGGGAGCTTGGTCTATGCAGACCTTAGTCCACTCAGGTTTGAGCTATCAATTACTCCCTTAATGATATGCTTACTTGTCTTCACCTTGATTGGAACATACATATCTAATTTGATTTAGATCTGGTCCATTTGATTTATGAACCTTGCCTTGAATGATGGTCACATTCAGGGAGAGCTTGCTTGTACTTATGAATGTCTTTAATTAAACATCATTTTGTGACTACATGGTATATCAAATGTTGAGAAATGAAATGACAGGTTACTCCTATCAGGAAACTCTCCTCATGCGTGAGGACAGGCCTCCGCCAAGTACCATGAGTCATAATTACATATTGCTATCTGCTGTGGACGTCAAAAAATGTCAATGATGATCATACGGGATGCACGTCTCGACACTCGAGAGCAAGCCGAAAAAACCTCATGCCTCGCCCGATCAGGATGAAAACTCGCTTGGTGGTCCGCTACCCGTTAAGGAAGCCCCCCCAGGCATAAGATACGGCTATAACTCTCCGACCGGCCATGTCGAGAGCTGAATCAAAGAAAAGTCGGGAACTCCGACACAGTCTCGGCATGCACCGAAAGTCACACAAAGTCTGGGACCGAGCCCCAAAGGCTGCAAATGGAATATTAGAGAGGCCATACATTGCAACTAGAATATTCCAGGAATGACAACATTTGAATAAATGGCTGCGACTTCGAAAAGAATCTATTTGATGCTTAAAATAGCGTGCTCTAAACCGGCGTGCCCCTTCAACATCCTAATCCGGCGCCCCTAAAATCGGCGCGCCCCATTTCCCATTTTCCCTTGCTGTTGCCTTAATACGGCGCGCTACATTTGCTTGGCATACCCGGCGCGCCTCTTGCAAAATCCGACGCGCACAACCCGCGCCGTTTTACCTCCGAGGCGTCCCATCCTACATCCGATCCGCTATTTTCGGGATTAAACAGAAGGAACTTACCTGAAGTGGGTGAGCAACCTGCTCTTGACTGACGTGCAACCGCCTGAGCCCCTCTGGCTCCCAGGAATGGAGGGCTTCGAGCTCCGCACCGAATGTCGCTTCTCCCTCGGTCATTGTCGGCCAATCCCGTGGAGGCAACTCCCCTACTCTATTGCCTCCCCTACCCGTAGGCCACTCAAGATCTTCGAGCAGGAGAAGGTGAAGAAGAAAAGAAGGGAGGACGGCTCCTATACTTACTCTTATAAAAAGAGAGGCACACTCCACCGGAGAAAAAAAGGCTAGAACCCCCGAAGGGCGATTGAAAAGAGAAGAGAGGGCCACCCGAAGAGAAGAAAAAAGCTTCGTCCCCGTATCGGAGAAGAGAAGAGAAGAGAAGAGAGGAGAGTGAGAGTGAGAGGTGAGCTCGGAGGGGGGAGGAGCTTGTGCTCTGTTCCCCCTCTCCCATTGACGTATCTCCTCCTCTTGCCCCCTAAATGTATTTCTCTCTGCCCTAGGGTAGATCCCCCTTCTATATTTCGACCTTCCCCTTCTTGTGGATGAATAAAAGGAAGTCTGTTGGCAAGCACGGTTCTTGGCTTTAGCTCCCGTCCCCCGTTTTCTCCCTATCTTCCATGCATCCAGGGTCTTTGAAGCCTGCCTCTCCGTGGCATGGCCTTCGAAGGAACCCACATGAGGGATGAACATTCATGGCCCTCTTGAGGCACACATTTGTCCCACTTTGAGGAATCACCACCAGTAAGCTGCTGGAACTCTTGAAGGCTTGTCCTCGAGTCTCTACATGCACTTATGGGTTAACGGAGGCCTTACTCTGAGTTTTGAGGTTCACCCCGCAGCAATCCGTTTGGTGTTCCCCATTTTTCTCTGGCAAGCTTCAGTCCGGGAGAGATGCTGCCATAATTTTGCAAGACGAAGAACACATAAGAACAGACGAACAAACTAAGCTCTATGGGAATAAGCACAGCATATGTCTGAAACCCCTGAATCAACCTGAACCTCTGAGTTCCTACATAATAAATCCTTCAAGTAAAACATTAACATCTACATACTCGTTCACCTCAACGAATGATAAGAAGTATTCTATTGATCTAAAGTATCAATTCAACAAACAATCCATCCATTCGATCAATCTGCAGGTTGAAGAAACAAGAACGGAAGCAAAGAGAATGAAAGAAAACTCATAATAGCTATCCCGGCGCGCTCCTTAATCCGGCGCGGGCTAATCCGGCGTGCTACCCCCGCGCCCCCCACGCTAGAATAGCATTACACTCAAAACAACTTTCAAATTCTTGGAATGAATAGTGCCCTGGCCTCTCCTATTCTCGCGCGCCACCTTGGCATCACCTAATCCCGCGCGTACTTCATGAAAACCTCCCATTCCGACGCGCCCCATTATACCCATTAAACCGGCGCGCCTCCTCTTCTTGAGCCTATTCCATCGAGCCCCCTTGCTCCCTTATCCGGCGTGCCCCACTTCTTGCCCTCATTAACCGGCGCGCCCCTTGGCATTCCCTTAACCGGTGCGCCCCTTGGCATCCCCTTAACCGGCGTGCCCATTTGCTTTGTTAAACCGGTGTACCTCATTAAAAAAAAATGGTGATTCACTAAATAGAAGAAAGGCTTGAAACTAATGAATAAAACAAAAGAAGAGATCTAAACCGATGAAACAAATAAAAGGGATAGGAAGCCAATAATCAAAAGTTTCCCCTACTATAACTAAAATTTTTGTTGAACATTTTGTACGGTTTATCGTCGTCTTCGATGCTTCAAATGTGGACTCTCGTCCGAACAATGAATGGTCCGTTAGTGATAGATATATATACCGGGATCTAATGCTGCACTTGCATTAAACTTGCCGTACTCACGGCAGACATTTACGCGGATTCACTCCCGTCACCATCTTGTTTTCTATATGGACATTTATCCGAACGTAAAATGGTCAGTGTATGACCGACAAAATCTGAATGGAACGAGACGGCTCTCGTCTTCCCTAAACCCTACGTGTGGGAATATCAATAAGACCTTCGTGAGTCACGTTTGGACCTCGGGTTCACCCCAACCATGGTCATCGCCTGACCCACATCCTAGGCCTATAGCCAGCTATCTCTGTACACATCTTTGTTTTGGAATCTAGTCCCGGGACATTTTCCCGCTGCCCTTCGGTACCGGAAATATTAACGATGCCCACGTAAGCCTCGTTTGGACCGCGGGAGGTGCCCCCAGAATGGTCCTGACTCGATCTCACACCGGGCCAATAAACTCGCTGATTTTCGATCACTCTACCCGGGATTCAACCGAATGTCTCCTATCCCTTTGAACAATAAACTTGCCGTACCCCCGACATACATATGCTCCAGTTTTCCCCGTGACGATCACGATTCTCTGAAGCCGGACGCTCGTCCGAATATCAAAATGGTTCCTTGAGTGATCGACATATTTCGAATGCTCGCTTCCCTAGACATCGAGCTTTCCGACTGATTCGAGACCGCTATCGGCTTATTTCTCTCGATATAGTTTCCTGTCCATGAAGCCCTGATTCCCGGTGATTAATCAAGGGTGTTCCCCTCTCTGAGGAGATGTAAATAACGCCGTGGCCTTTATGGCACGGTGGGTTTTGGTCCCGACCTGAACCACACAATTGTCTGATTAGTCAGATCGAGCGCACAATAGATCGTCACTTTGTGACTGGCACGCCCACGCACTTAATAAATGAATAAACCCACCGAATAAACTGACTTAAAGAAACAAATAAATGAGCGTGTCGAAAAGTGCGTCCACATCTGCATAGTTGATCTCTAGTGCATAAGCATGTTTAAAGTTTTAGCATCCAATCAAGCATTTCTCAGTGGCAGCAACCGGTAAAACCATTCTTGAATGGTTGTCGGGAAGAAGAAAGTCAGAGGCTTTGGCAGTAAAAGATGGCAGGTGTCTATCAGAAATGAAGAATCACAGAAGCTAGCAGAGAACAGTTTGATGTACTGATATGTGTTGAGACATGCTGAACCATGCCTGTTGAATAGGTCGACACCCTATTGATATGTGTCGAGACATGCAGCTTAGAACCTGGTGTTCAGATCAACACCTTCAAGTCATGTGTCGAGACTGTCTCACTGCCGCTTTGGTTTTGAAGAACAAATGGAGAGTTTCATTGACTCCCTCTTCCCACTGCTTCTTTCACTTCCACCTCAAATCTCTTGCCTCTGAACCTTCACTTTTTCACTGAGCATCAAGTGAGGGGGAGTTAAGAAAATTTTCATTCATCTATACAACCCTGGGTGAGTCTTGTTGTATTACTCTTGTTAAAGAAATGATTTCTTGTTTATAATTCTCATTTTCGTGAATCATTGCATTGAGTTTTACCAAACTTGCATTCATAATAGGATTGAAACATTTCTTAAGTCCTTGAAAATAACCCTTGCCCCTGCGTCTGAAACTTCACAACAACTTGGCTCCTTGGTTTTTGAAATGATTGGCATGTATTATTTTTAAACATGTTCCCTTCTTGAAGTCTATTAGAGAATACGCCTCTAAAAATAAACCATGCTACTATAATTTCAGAGCAATGACCTCTCTTCAGAGAAATTAGATCCTCCATCAATGAAATGAAGGTTAATCTAGTCATGATGAGGAAAGTCACTTCTGTTCAAAAGAATTCATAAAGATAAGCTACACTGAGTAATCAGGGACTCTGGCATCTAAACAACGTGTTTCCTTGTGTCAAAAAGTGAATGCCATATCGGACTATTGAATTAATAAAAAAATGGTTTGGGGTTGACTCTGCAACTTGCTTCAAAACAAAAAGGGGTATTGTTTATTTTCAATACTTGCTTATCTTCTTTTCCAATCATGCCAAATGAATGTGATGAGTAAGTCAAATGGGCTTGGTTCTATTCTATTAACTTTCTCAAATGTTTAAGTCATATTATATGTTGCAAAAATAGTTTTTCTCGAACGTTTGTTACTCAAAAATGAGCTTATAAGCTTTAAACCGTTTGAACTTAACATAGGGGCATATACACCATTTGTAATTTCAGGGTTGCCTTTTTTCAAAAGTAAAAATCTCAACTTTCCCCATTTAACTCGATGGTGAAAACCAATTTCTCACCCTTTCTTCACTTTCAACTCTATTTTCCTCACGACCTCTCTCTCTCTCTCTCTCTCTCTCTCTCTCTCTACGGCGACTCTGCACATCCACGCCGTGGAGGTTGACGCTTAGCTCCATCCTTCTTTGCCTCTTGCGCCAGCTCCCTAGCTAGCCCTAGCTGCTCTCCGTTTCCTTTCCACCTTTCCATCCACTCTCCATGGCTACACTGGTCACCCGCGGCAAGAAGAAAGAGGCGGTTTCTTCCAAGAAGGCCGCTGCTTCGAAAGCTCCCTCTGAAGGGAGATCTAAGCGTATTGAGGACTACCCAGCTACAGAACCAGCCAGAAAAAGGGCTACCGAAGCCCAGGGGTCGAACACTGACAAGGGTTCACCGCCGCAAACCCCGGTCAAGCGACCGCGGCTGTCCGCCAAAGAAAAAGGGAATGCCAAAGTTCAATCAGCTCCTCCGAAGCCCAGTGCTGCTGTCTTCGCCAGGGAAGAAGAAAGTGATCCCCCCCAGATACTCTTCTCTATGTATGTGGATTTTAGTGACCAAGAGATGCTTGTGTATTTTCCTGAACTGCTGCCGTTGTTCGAGTTCCAAGGTTGGAAACGGTTTATGTCTGAGTACAGGGTATACTACCCATTTCTAGTCTTGCAGTTCTACAAGAACTTATTTTTTGATGAGAAAAAGAAAGTCCTTCGGACTGTAGTCAAGGGGGTTTCCATCTAGCTTACAACTAAGCTTCTTCATAGAGCTTTACTCATACCCCGGGATAGGGAAATAGAATCTGAGGTTCAGATTGACCTGTCTGCTGCTTACACCCTCCTGACTGACAAGCCTAGAAATCCTCAGGATGACACCCAACTTTTGGTCAAATCCTTTGACACCAATCGGTTTTCCCCACTGCAGCGTCTAGTGCATCATATTCTCACTACCATGATTACCCCACAAGGGGGTGGTAGAAGCAGACTTACTAAGACACATAGATTCTTTTTTTACTGTCTATTCAACAAATACCATGTTTGTCTTCCAGAAATCATGCTTCAGGTAATGGACAGTTTCACTCTTAACAGGCGTAGCCTGCCTTATGCTGCACACCTTACTGTAGTCTTTCAGAAGGTTGGCATCACTCTTGACAAGGAAAAATCCATAACTATTCCCCAGAGTAATGTCTACACCCTGAGGTTCATCCAAAACTATATGCACTTCAAAAAGGAACGTGACAAAATGGTGAGGAATCTATCTGGTCATGTACCTGACCCCCCTGTTCAGCCAGCTCCACAGGAACAACTTCCACAAGACCAACCTCCATAAGGTCAGCCCGCACAGGACCAACCAGATTCAGAAGCACAGTTATATCAGCATAAGGAAATGTTTCATGCAGATATTCACTTTGAGGAGGCTCCTTAGCAGCAACAGTTTGCAGATCCCATGGACCAGCCTGGGATGATGATGGCTTTTGGTATCCAACCTCCTTTGTCTCCAGAAAATGAGCCTAGAGTGTTCACTGCAAGGGAAGCCCCTCCTGAATTTCATGCCGAGGCCTCCACCTCACAAGGTCCTGCATTTGGTTCCACTGGCAATTTAATGGATATTCATCCTGCCCTCATTCAATTTCTCACTGCCCAATTTGGGAGTTTGAATTCCTCCTGTCGTCAGATCAGTCTACAAATGGATAGACTGGAAGCTAGACAAGTCCATTATGAGCAAGTTCAGAACAGCTGATGGGAGAAATTTGTGCACGACAAACATAAGTCAGATGAAAGGATGAAAAGCTTCATGAACTCCTTGATAAATGTGTGTGAACGAGCAGGAAAAATCATGAAAAGACTATGAGAGATCCACACTGAAACCCAGGAGAAAACTGCTGAAATGGTCATGCATGCTTATGACATCCGAGAGGATCAAGGTAATCTCAACATTAAGTGTGCCAAATTGATGGAGTCCTCCAATCAGCTTGCTGAACAAGTGGCTGGCGCCACTACATCCATCAGAGCACAAGTAGCTGGCGCAACTACATCCTTCCAGGCACATGTTCCACTGAGATCAACAGATCTCTTGATGCCACCTCCAATCTGGAAAGAACCATCAATGCCACTACTTCTCGCTTACTGGATGCTTCCCAAAGGTTTAAAGGGAAACTGTATTCTGACACCAATTAGCTACTTGATGCCTCCTCCAGGCTTGCCGACACAGTTCATACTGACACAGCTAGAGCAGTCAATAGCACCACCAAAGCTGAGGCAAAGATGGGCGTCGTATACAAGAAACTGGATATGGTTGGTAGTGAAATCTTGGAGCTCATACATCTGCATAAAGCTCAACTCCAACCAACCCTGTAGGACGCAGGTGATGAATGGTGTCCTCCTCCTCAAACAGAAGCCACCTCTTCTCATTTTCCACCACAAGGCTCCCAACAGAGGGCTGAAACAGAATACATTTGTGAGATGATGTATACCTGGCTCAAGGACATCAAAGAAAACGTCCAGAACTTACAACGTTTTATCAGTCAAAGGGATAAGCAGTTAAATCACAGGATTGACTCTCTAGAGACAGCCATCTTCCACCTGCAACATGAGTTCCAAGAGGCACAGATCTTGCACTTGGCCAGCACCATGCCTCCACCACAGCAGCCTCCTCCTTCACCCCCTCCTTGTCGATGACAAAGGGGGAGAAGTACTGAAGGCCAGCATCATCAAGCATCTAGCATGTAGTTAGCTTTGCCATCTAGATTTTGCATATAGATTTGCAGTGTAACTACTTGAACACACATCCTTGCTTGATTTGTATAAAACTATGGTTGATTAATGAATCAAGCCTTCTTGTTGTTGTTGAAAATGCTATATGTTGAAAAATGCTAACATTCAGTGGTTGTGTGAATGGATTAATTTTACTTGGTTGATGGCTCCTCGAACCAATTTGATTGTATTGATATATGAAAGCTTGGATTTAATGATTCATGGTTGTCATCATCAAAAAGGGGGAGAATGTTGTGTCCCCTGATTTCGATAATAACAAATCATTAATCATTAATAGATGGTTAGGAAATATCTAACTTATTTTTGGCTTGATGAATTGATTAAACAAGTGCAGAAGAATCTCACTAAGTGATGTCTCAACACGGCCCAGTGATGTCTGGACACATCCAGAAGAGATTATGTTGAAATTCCAACAAATTGAGCTCTGACATAATAGAATGTGTCGACACATCCGATTCATGTCTCGACACATCCATAAGAATTCAAGCTGAAGCTGTTCTGACTAAGTATCTGGATTCACCGAGGTCTCGACACACTGGGTGAAAAGTGCCGACACATTCGTGTGATAATCTCTGCACAAGGCGCTTATGTCCCGACACCTTCTTACAACAACTCTGCACATGGCTCACATGTCTCGACATCGTTTGGTGTTGTCTCGACTCACCAGCCATGGTTCTCCAAGATTTTCAAAGGAATGTCTCGACACACTGACAGGAAAGTGTCGACACACTTGGTTCGACCAGAACGGATCTGAATCTGACGAAAGCTGATGTCAAGATCTAGAACTTAATCCAGAGGATCCTTTTTCTCTGGAAAAAGCCGTCAGATTGCTTCGGTGTCAGAAGACTATGATTTGGTAGAGATATTTTCTAAAGAAAATCGTACCTTTTCTGCTATGGTCTCCTACCTACCCACATTCCTATAGACTAGACAGAAATGGAGTCAACTATGCAAGTGGAAGCAGATCAAATAATGTGGATGTGACATTCTGGGTGTTGCTTGAAAAATGGACAACGTTGGTGTCACCCTAGGACACCAATATACATAAGGAGCATGAGCTCTAGTTCAAAAGGCAAGCAAACAGGAGAGATGAGAAGATCGCTGAAGTGAATATGAAGAAGGAAAAAGCTTGTTGTCCAAGCCACTCTTCATCTTGATGCAGTCGGCGTGAGTGAAACAAGAAGAAGACTTTTCTCTTCCTCATGACGAGAGACCTCCTTGCAAGCAGAAGGGTTTAGTGAAGCTCCATTATAATCTGTGGAAGCATCGAGCTGGATCGTCCTTCTCTCACAAGGGTAGCTGTGAAGATTCAACGAGAAGATGGAAGCCAAGTATCTCTCAAGCTCATTCCCAGACATGAGACTCCTTTGTCATAGCGTTTTCATTACGATAGTCTGTTTGGCCATTTCATTTTTTGTTTGCTCTTCGTCTAAACAAACATCATATCATTAGATCCCTACCTGCGTGTAGGAAGACAGAAGGAGTGGTCGCCTGTCTGTGTGGTTTGGGTTGTGATCCCACAAGCTGTGTGAGAGTGTATCCCTCAGTTAGAAGCTGTGAATCAGCTGTTGTGCGTTGGCACTAGTGAAGCCTCACTGTGTTGTGTGAGGGGTGGACGTAGGTCTCTAGATTGAGACTGAACCACCTTTAAAGATCTTGTCTTGTGGTTTGTCTTCACTCGTGTTCCAACGGTAGAAGCTTGATAGGACCGTTTCCAGGTATCTTGTGTGTATCTACCTTCTTAGATATTAACTAATATCTGCCTCACTATCTATTGTGTTAGTCTTAGTTTTTATTTCTGCAAAGAAGGGCAAAAAGGGGCAGATCTATTCACCCCTCCCCTCTAGATCTGCTTATCACCACTCAATAGGCCCGACCCAGTTTTCAACCAACTTCTCCTTGGGGTTGGAGGCCATCACTTCTCTTCTTTTAACCATTACCAGGTCACCCTTGAATTCTCATCCTTTGACCAGCTTATCGAAAGTGTAGGCCAGGCAAGCTTGATAGAGTTGGATATTTTTTTGCGCTCGGAGACGCTTTCCTTCGAGCTAAGAGAGCTCTTCTAATCTTCTTCCTACGTTAGTTTGTTCGCTACTAGGCAACCCATGCTGGATGGTGACTCGAAGCGATGGGACTTCCAGTTCAATTGGCACCACCACCTCTGACCCATATACCAGGGAGAATGGTGAGCAGCCAGTTGGGGTCTTATAAACTATACGATAAGCTCAAAGCGCCTCATACATCTTCTCTTCCCAATCCTTTTTGTTGGAATTAACAGTCTTCGCTAGCAAAGTGCACAACGTTTTGTTGAACGCCTCTGCGAGCTCATTGGCTTGTGGGTTGTAGGGGGACAACGTCCTCCAATCAATCTTATATTTGTCTGCCAGTCGATAAACCTTTTGGTTCCTGAAGTGGCTGCCATTGTCAGACATAATTCGGCTGGGGACTCCAAATCGGAATATTATATTCTACCGGAAGAATCTGGCGACTAATTCTCCCTTCACTTCTCTTAGTGCTATTGTTTCTGCCCATCTGGAGAAGTAATCTATGGCGGCTAAGATGTATCTACACCATGATGAGGATGTTGGTAAGGGTCCTACCGCGTCTGTACCCCATTGAGCAAACGGCCAACTTGGTAGGGTGGGGTGTAGGGGCACCGGCGGTCTTCTTGACACGTTGGCGTGCTCTTGACATTTCTGGCAAGCTTTAGCAAACTTGCAACAATCATTAAAGATAGAGGGCCAGTAATAGCCCAGCTTGTTTATTTCGATCTTCATTTTTAGACCGGCCAGATGTGCCCCGGCTGACCCGGCATGGACTTCTTTCATTACTTGCTAGGCTTCTGCTGGAGACAAGCAACAGAGTAAGATTTTATTTTGGGCATCTGCCATTATTCGGAACAAAGTTCTGTTCATCATTTCATAAGAGTCCTGGACCCTCAGGAGCTTCATTCTTTATTCTTTTTCTTTCGGGAGCTGTTGGTGGCGAAACCAACACAGGAGGTGTTCCCGCCAATCGGGCTGTTGGATTTCTTCCAAAGTTGCCGCTTCATTTTCTTGTCCATCAACCAAGACCTCAGTCATGCTGGGGACTTGTTGTCGATTGATTACTACTATATTCAGGCTTGTATCTTGCGGGACCGCCAAAGAGCTGGCCAACTTTGCAAGGGCGTCTCCTTGGGCATTTTGTCCTCGGTTGATGTGCTTGACTCTGATGAAATAGAATCTTGCCATCAGGCAGATTGCCATTTGATGATAGGGGAAGAGTTCCTGCTTCTGTACCTCGAACTCTCCTTCTAGCTATTTTATCACTAGCATGGAGTCCCCGAACGCTTCAAGCATCTGAATCTCCATAGACAAGGCAATTTGCAACCCAATGATTAGGGTTTCATATTCTGCTTCATTATTTGTGCAGGGTTTGTTTATTGAACAGGATGTATATATGACTTCTCCTTCTAGAGATTTCAGGACTATGCCTGCCCCTACCCTGACTTTGGCAGATCTAGTTGTTGGGGTGTCAATTCTAGATGCGCCATCAAAGTACAATTGCCATAAGGAGGGTCGCACTTGGTCGACTTCCAGGGTTTCATCATCAGGAGGTTCTGTCTCCAGTGGACAGTCTTCGGGTGCCGGATGCTCAGCGAAGAAGTCCGCGATGGCCTGACCCTTGACAGCTTTCTGCGGTACATAGTGGATATCAAACTCCATGAGAATGACCGCCCATTTGCCTAGGCAAACCTTGAGTGCCGGTTGGGACAAGATATATTTCAGCGGATCAGCTTTGGATATCAGCTTGATCTCGTGCGACAGCATATAGTGCCGGAGCTTTTTGACGGCGAAGACTAGTGCCAGGCAGACTTTCTCGATGAAGGTATATTTCACCTCAATTCTGACTAGTCTTCGGCTGAGGTAGTAAAGGGCTTGTTCCTTCCCTTCTTCATTGTTTTGGGCCAACATTGCCCCCAGTGAGTAGTGCGTGGCTGCTATATATAGAACCAGTGGCCGTCCTTTCACTAGTGCACCCAGCACTGGAGGGGTCTTCAAGTAATCCTTTATCTTGTCAAAGGCTGTTTGGCATTCTTCATCCCAATAAAAGGAAACATCCTTCATCATCAACTTATGAAAGGGGTGGCATCGCCCCGACAAGTTGGATATAAACCGCCGGATGTACGCCAGGCGGCCTTGCAGGGATCTCAGCTCAGAGAGGTTCCTTGGTGGGGGTAACTCCCGGATCGCCTTGATCTTTACGGGGTCTATTTCAATCCCACGATATCTGACAATGAAACCTAAGAACTTTCCGCTCGACACCCCGAACGCACATTTCATAGGGTTCATCTTCAGTTCATATTGTCTGAGCCTCTGAAACACCACTCAGAGGTCTTGCAGATAGTCTTCTTTTCTTCTGGTCTTGATCACCAGTTCATCTATGTAGCACTCGACCTTGTGGTAGAGTAGTTCATCAAATATTCTGGTCATCATCCGCTGATAAGTTGCACCAGCGTTCTTCAGTCCGAACGGCATCCTTTTATAATGATAGATACCTTTGGGAGTTCGGAAGGTAATGTGGACCCGGTCATGTTCCGCGATCCATATCTGGTTGTAGGTGGTAGACCCGTCCATGAATGACAGTGTTTCATGGCCGGTTGTGGCGTCAATCATGACTTCAGTGATCGGCACTAGAAAGCCATCCTTAGGACATGCTTTATTCAGATCTCGAAAATCAACACATATATGGATCTGCCCATTCTTCTTTTTCACGAGCACAATATTAGCCAGCCACGTGGTGTATTGGTTTTCTTCTACAAAACCCACATCAATGAGTTTGTCCACTTCTTTGCATATCTGAGTGATGAGCTTTGGTCTCATGCACCGTGGCGGCTGCTTCACTGGCTTGATCTCAGGTCTTATAGCAAGCTCATGTTGTGAGACTGTGGGGCTGAGTCCTGGCATTTCTTTGTAGGTCCAGGCGAAACAATCCCGATATTCTTGTAGCAGTTGAACATACATCTTCTATTCTTCAGCAGGCAACTGGGCACTTGGGATGGTCGGCCTAGGGTCGGCCTCATCTCCCAAGTTAACTTCTATCAGTTCATCGACTATGGCTTGGCCTCCATCTTCTATTTCCAGGTGCGCATGCTGAAGGTCGACAAAATCTGGAATATCATCTTCGAGCTCGAGTACCTCTGCCACTTCATTCTATTCCACCTAGGCTTCACCGGGGATTTCTGATTCAGCCAGCGGCGACTACATGAGCTGTTCTGCTAGCAAGTCTATAGCCACCGTGGTTTTGAGATGAGCTAACGACCTTGGCCCTTGCAGATGTGTTTATAGTCCTGAAGGACTGGCAGTTGTTTGTTACCATGCTAGAGTAGCATTACGGCTTCATAACAGAAGACAAGAGTACCCCGTCTCCTTGGATTGCCAGATCTTTGATGGAGGTGCCCCTTTCTTTTCTAGCAGCATGTGTATCTTGATTAGTTTCGGCAGAAGCTTCTCTGGTCTATACGAGGGGCGTTGACGTCACTATCAGAAGAGGGCCACTGGAGGGAGATAGCCCTACTTCTTCTGCATCTTCAGCTTCGCTACTGCTGGCTGTGTCAAACCTGGCTTGAAGAGCCGCTTCTTCAATACATACTTGCCCCCAGCATCGGCAAGGTGTTATAGCCTCTGATTCTAAGTCTCTTGGTTGAGTAGGTTCAGTATGTTCGACCTCCGTTGGGTACTCATCGAAGGTTGCCCCCAGTGAGCTATCTTCAGTAGGGTAGAAAGCGGAGTGGTATACACTTCGTATCGCCCACTATAATAATATTCTTCAAGGGTGAAGCTTAACCCTGGATGTTGAGAGACATGCCTCAATTCTTTGTCTAGGTTTGCGGGATACCACAGCTTTTGGAATGCTTCTTTCTCCTTGCGGGGATGGTCGGAAGGGATGTGCTGCTTCTGGAACATCTTGGCCATTCGATTTGTTGTGAACGTCAACCCCCTAATGGGGACTAACGAGTTCTCCATATCTTTAGGAAGATGGCAATCAGTGTCCTCCCATGTGGGATGCTCCTCAGCTGTGTAAAACAAACTGCTAGGTGATGGGGACATCTCCTACCCGTCCACACTTTTTAGAGTCTCTTGATGATCGCCAGTAGTGCTACATCTTGTTCGCCACTTAATTTCGAATCATAGCATGTAATTTTCATTTTATTTGAGTCTCTTTATATGTAAATTTTCCTTTTTGAGTCACTTAGTCAGTTAATGGGTCATTAGAATGGTTAGTGGAGTCAATTGGGCCCAACTAGTGGGCTAGGCCCAGGGGCGCCCCTCCCTTGGACTTGTTGGTCATTTGCTTATTTGTCAAGGTCAGTTTGGTCAAGAGGAAAGTTGGGTGCCTATAAATAGACCCCAACCCCTCCATTGTAGAACTAATGCTTTGAGAATTAGAAAAAAAAATCACATTTGAGTGAAATCTTCCCTCTCTTTAAGTGGAGTGTGACTCTCCCCTTTCTCTCTCTCTCTCTCTCCAAGAGGGGTGCGCCCCTTTCTCTATCCTCCCCCTCCTACCTACTTTCTCTCTCTCCTCCCCTCATTCAATAGTCACCACAACTTCCCACAACACCTCTTTACTCCACCCCTAGCCCCAAGGGAGAACCCACCAATCTCCAAGCCACCATTCAACCCCCAACCATCCACTACCCTTTCCCAAGCACCCTTCCATCTCCCCAAGGCTGAAGGGGTTCAAACCCTAGGCCAAATTTGAATCTCCCTCCCTTGCTGGCTGCCTCTCACCCCTCCCCAACACCCCCTTCCTACCCGGGTCGCCCTCCCCACTTCCCCTTGCTTCCCTTGGCCATCCCACCCTCGTACACAGAACCCTACACCATCAGCATAATTCCAGCTTGTAGGCAGCAGAGTACCAATGACTTTCTATGGCTTTACCATCATCACCAAGAAGCTTCAAAGAGCGTACCATATACCAGTGGAATCATCGTCCAGTCTACTTCACAACGGAGGTGGTTCCGCCTTCGTCTGAGTTCATCGCTGCCTGGAGGAGTCTTCACCATTGGACTGCGCAATTCCTCCCTTGCAGACACCCAACTACAGCTTGCAGAGGCTACCATGACCAGTACCATGAAGATATTGGAGCGGCGATTGGCTGAAGACTTTTGCTACAAGTCCCCTTTCATTTCCAAGAAGCGGAGCGTCGTTTGAAGCCCGAAGCACAAAGTTCCAAATTTCCTACCCCGAGTGCGCAGGTCAGTCCAAGTGGAGACAGATTCGACCTCCTTCCACTCTTCTGGCCCTCGTGGTCTGCTCCGTCCTCTGTCGGTGGCCCTGTGGGTCTCCGTTCGAAGAGAACTCAACCACAAACACAACGGTCATAGTATCGCCATCAACTGAGCACGGGAGTGGTCGTGACAGCCTTCCCTTCCAACAATAGCGGTCCAGACACTGCTAGGAGCAGAGTGCAGTAGTCCTGATCCTGACCCTGCCCTGGCCGTCATCATCATCAACAAATTCTCCAATAATTCTGACGTCCTCCTGGGCCAACCCAAAAGATTTTGGCACTAGTTTCATCAACAAAGGAGTTCGGGAGAGCCCATGGCAGCACCGACAGTGACTGGCTATCCGGCTGTTCCTGAAGCTGACAGAATTGGGGAGCTCCGCAATTCGGAGTCTAGCTTAGTTTTTCCCCCACCCGCCTGGCTGGCTGACCGCCCCTCCCTGCGTGGAGGTAGTTTTGGATGTAATTTCAATAAGTCACCACCCCGAGATCCCCCTCCTGCAAGAGGTGTAGTGGTGTAACATTTTAATTTTCAGGTCAAAGCTACACCGACGCGGCGTGCGGGTGCGTACCCACGCCTCCCCGCGCGCCCTCATCTCCGGCCGGGATCGGTGTATTCACGCCGATCAGGTGAGCTTCTGGTCACTTCTTTTTGCTGGTATTCTTTTCTGAATTAGTATTGTCTCTTAGCTCCGTCGGACGGTGAGAGAGTGCCCGGTCTCAAATTGCCATCAAATTGAGTGACCACCGCAGAGCGAGTTGTGAGAGAGACCCTACAACCCACGCCCTTGCTGTGCTAGCCGCCCGTGAAATTGGGCATCCCGGGCCCTTAGGGGTTTAGCCTCAAGCTTGCAAAATCTGCCGGAGCATCAAGGTCCCGCCCCGGACCCTCTCCATCATCACCGGGTTGCCCACGGGGACATGTGTGCGTTACGCGGGTGAGTCCGCTTAAGTGATATCGCTGGGTACGTTGGGTTGCTTGCGAGTCATAGGACCAAAGATCATTGGCCTAGTGGCTATCACCCCCAAGGTGGTGTCACATCACTGGGGCCATCAGACTTTGTCACCTCCCATGCTTTGAAAGGCTCGAGAGTGCTATTATCGAGGCTGAGAATTGGCTTGGTGAGACCTTCCTGGACTCCGATGTGGTCGTGTTGCTGGTCGACCTTGGTTTTATTGGCCTGAGGATAGGTGGCAAGAGGTGCTGCTCTACCCACGTCCCCGGTGACGGCGATGTGTGAAATCATCTTGGGATTGATGTACCCAGGCTGGGCTTCAGAGGTCTTCTGTGACCGTTCTGTATACAGAGGAGCGTCCAGTAGGTGACACTTGAATACTTCGAATGGGTGGAGGTCGACAAATATCCTCCCCTCCTTCCCATCCTGGGTGTATTTGATGCATTGGTGTAGCATGGAGGGCACCACCATGTTCTCATGCAGCCAGGGGCGGCGAAGTAGTGCCTTGTATGAGGTGTGGAAATCGATGACATGAAACCGCACCCTTGTAGTGAGGTCCGCCACAGTGAGTGTAAATTTTGCTACTCCCAGCGGCACTTCACACTTTTAGTTGAAGTCGTCGATACGCATATCTTTGACTTTATCGAGGCGCACGTTGAAGTGGTACCTCTGATATATTCTGTATGGTAGGATGTTGACAGCTGCTGCGAGATCTATCAAGATTCTGCTCAGCTCCCGACCATTCAGTTGTCCTCTCATATACAGCGGCCTGTTGTGGCTGACGGTGGGGACTAGCATGTCCTCCTGAGTGAAGGTCACATTGGCTTCCATAAGTGCTTCAGCCAAACATGCTTCATATTGGGCAGGCATCTGCAAACCTATGATAATTGCATGTCAGGTCTCTTCACTCAGGGAGAGGATTTCCCAAACAGTGAATCTCGTTGGGAGCTTTTTCAACAACTTGACTACTAGGCTTCTGCTCAGACGTTGGATAGCTTCATTTCTTCTGCCCACCTGGGCTTGGGAGAGTCTTGAACCCCGGTCCCTGATGGGCCTACTTCATCGGGCTCTGAGGCCACACCTGTAACGACCCAGAGATCCGAATACCGATAAACCGATACCAAGAGCTATGAGAAGCCACCCAAGAGGCTGATGAGGCCCCGTAAGGGTTGGGAGGATTGGTTAAGGAGGTGCATAATGAACTGGAATTACACGCGTAGTTATAAAATGGCCATTTGTAAACATAAGCGGAACCAATTTAAAATAATAGAGTGATATAATTATACATATTAGTCCAGATCCATACATCACAAGTCTGACACTGTACAGGAGTCAAAACAAACAACTACACGGGGCATACCGGAGCCAAAAGAAACCAAAAGATAGACAAAAGGACCGACCACAGTTGGCGTCTAAGACTTCCCGCCAAAAGCGCGAGGAAAACCTGCGGACTGTTGCTCCGGCTCACCTGAAAAGGAAGGGTGAGTCTCACAACATAGACTCAGTAGGGTTCACGTGGATCCCTACCTCGCAACTAAACATATAACATCAATCAATCATGCAGTGGCATAAAGAAATGACAGGAAATAAAGCTACAGGTGCATGAGAATAAATTAAAGATAGCTAACTGAAATGCCATTAAATATTCACATGAATAATTAAACTCGATATTTGAATCTACCAATAGAATAATAATTAAACCATTCCGAGTGACAGGAGAGAGAAAGGACCACCAGAAATAAGATCAGACGCGTCCACTGACGACTTATACTGCATCTCAAGTATCTACACAAGCCTGGATCGCGACAAGCGAGACACGTAATAGTAACCAAGATCAAGAACTAGTCATGGTCACACTCGTCAATGTCAGTCCAAGCCCCTGACCACGTGTGCACACATAGGCTCAATGCATTGAGCCAGGCCTCTAGCTAGTTTTTCCCCCCAGTAGGACGCTACTGCCAAGCAAGGGGGCCCACGGAAACTAGCTTACAAACCGTACATCGGGACTACCCCGCCACTTCTCCCAGGTGGACCGACACTCGAGGTCGTCGGGCTATGACTAGTAATTCCATCACGAGGAAAGAAAAAATAATTCTACTGGGATCTAAAAACATGTCACAGTTTACAAGAATATTTAAACATGGCGAACATGCAGTACTAAATGCATAATTAAATGAACATGATAAAATTCACATGCTGCAGGAAGAAACGGTCTAATGCAGGACCACGAGGGGTTGGTAAACGATCATACGATTGACCGCTACCCCGGCCTAAGCAGTCGCCCTCACGCCCGCCAGGGCACAAACATTTCATATTTTTAAACAGAAGGAAATACGATCGTAAACGGTCGTACGATTGACCACGAATGGACCGAAAATGGTCAGGTCAAAGACCGCCAGGAATCCACCGCCATACTTGGTCAAAGGGTGTTAGCGGTCATTTAATGGGCCGCAAATGGTCAGAAAACGGTCAAGGGAAAGACTGCTAATGTCCGCCGCCTCATACCACATTAAAAGCGATCTCTGGAGCGACCGCTAGTCATCCAGAGCACTGAAACTATGGGAAACTCGATGGAGTTCCCTCCCAATCGATCCAAATCGACGGGAAAACATCGATAAACCTGCCTTACACCATCCCACATCAATTCTATCACGATGATATGCCTGAAAACATAAAACGATGGCAATGGGAGGATTGAAAACATAAATGACTAAGTTCATGCGTCAAAGACATAACAACGATGTTCATGCTATACAGCTGGCTATTTACACGTGAGGGGGTGGGGAATCAATCCTAACAAGGCAAGGAAGCCATTTCCCTACTCGATTTTAGCCGAAAGCGCCGTTCCAAGCCTGTTCAACACGAGGGACACCTCGCCTCGCCACGTGGTTTCCCGTCCCCACGTTCCACGGCCCGCCTCCACGATGATACCGCCGCTCTTCCCACGTCCCGAGCTCGCCAATGCCACCACCTGCACGTCCTGCAACGCCCCAGGGTGAGCACACCATCGAGGGAGCAAGAGGAGAGAGGGGGGTCGCACGTGGGATGAAAGAGACAGTGAGGGGAGAGAGAGAGAACCGTGGGTTCTCAAAAAAATATTTGTTATATTATTTTTTTTTCTAAAAAACCTCAAATTGCAATACGGCCTTAAAATAAGCGATATTGCATATATGCCTTATTTTGATTCTAAAAACTTATATAAATTGATTTAGCCCCTTAAACTAGGCCCATTAAGCCTAATAAAATAGCCTAAATTCGAGATTCTTTCCTCACTTCAATACCGATAAGGATCCGCTGAGAATCCATTAACTACCGGATCTTACAGTCCCTCCCTCCTAATAAAAATTTCATCCTCGAAATTTAAAAGGAAGCACAAGGAGAGAACTGAAACAAATATACCTTATACGAATAAAAATGGAAACTACTGACGCATTTCATCCTCATTGAAGAGGGGTTACCTCGCGCTACTCCTGAGCGGGGAAGATGATGTCCATGTACCCTTGAAATGTGAACTACAAGAAGGGAAATGATGCGGGACGGACTGAGGAGACGACGCTATATGAGACGGACACGACTCGACCAGCAACGACACGACTACTAGAGCGACCTCGGCTCGACACTAAGAGCTCCTATAGGCTACACATCGCTAACAGAAGTGTAAACTCACTCATCGTCCCAAGCGAGGGAAAGCGTGGATCGTGCGCGATTAAGGAACCGGCAGAGTTCAAGGTAGTCTGACTCAACTTCCGGACTCGGATCGAGTCGCGGGACGGGTCACTCTCACGCTCACAGCGGTGACATGGACACACGGGCTAGGAACCTACACTCTCGTAGAGGCATAAGATAGTATACTAGCTAGGCAAAGTAACGCCGAGAAGTTTAGACCGTTACCTCCACGCACCCGGCGTGGCGAAGACAACCCCAGCCGATTTACAGACTCCCGGTTAAATAATAGTACAGTGGTACAAATATTTGACCCACTCCACGCAGGGAGGTAAAAGGTCACATGCGGGGCCCAGGAATCACGCGAATCGGGTTGACGGGCAGCATCTTGATGTCGCCCGACGGTGCCGAACACGCGTCTAAAGTGCTGTCCGGATGGCGCGATCTACAGGTCCACGGGGCCCATGGATGGCGATGTCCTCTCGACCTACTGGGGTGGGGCCCGCTGTGATGGAGACCCCTGGTGGCACGCCTCCTCGGACGGCGGTCGGTCCGAAACGCCGATCGGTGGCCGATCGGCCCCGATCTCCAACTCTTGGAGTTGCTGCCCACGGATTTTCACTTCTGTTTTCCAGCGCGCGCTCCGGCGAGAACTGCCGCTGCGATCAATACCGATGTTGGATCAGGGCACATGAGCTATCATTGGAAAGCTCTCTTGAAATTCTCCAATCTAGGGCCAGAGGGATCTGCTGGATATTCTCGGATCTGGACTTTGTTGAATTTTGAAGTTCCTATTGTACAATACCGAAACCCTCAGAGCAGCAGGGGACTTGTCTGAGAACTACCGTTGACCGCCAGGAAGACGTCCGAGTCAGCCTCTGAGCTCTTCACCAAAGTTGTAGAGATTTTAACAAGAAAGATGGAAATAATTCTTGTGAATGGATTGGAGGAGGCTACGAATTGTTATCAATTTTTCACTAGAAGGTGGTCGGATCTGGACAGAGGTGGGTAGAACTGTAGCTGGCTCTGAAAATGATTTTTTAAAAATGGATGGAGGGATGAAAAAAATTCAAGAAAAAATGGATAGGGGTTGATGGGTAGAACACCCAGTAAAATTGGGAGCTCTGGAAAAAATCACAAAAAGGGTTAAAGATGGGCAACTCAAGAAAGAGGAAAATCAGATCTGAAACTGGGAGAACTGAAATTGAAAGTTGGACGAAAATGGAAAATTAGGAAAAGTAAACTAGAAGGCCAACCGAATTTTATGTTGTGTGGTTGACATCCCTAGAACATCCCCTCCAAATTTGGTACCCAGAAAGTCACGAGGGAGGGCTGCAAAATTCGGACAAGCTGCTGCTGCACTGCGCGGATAGAATACCGATGAAGACCGTGGCGGTGCGAGGGCGGCACAATGGCGGCGGCGGCGATCACCGGAACGATAAGGGAGGCATCACACCTCAGAATAGCAACCGTCTCAGCTGCAAGGGGGAGAGGGAGGAGAGAGGAAAGGGGCGGCCAAGGCCTTGCTCCAACAATTTCTGATTTCAAATGGCATTAATTCTATCCAAAATGGAAAATACAAGCTTATATAGGTTACATATCTAATCCAATATCCACCCTTGGATCTAGGGATGAGGGAATGGATGGCTTGGATTAGATGTGACCAACCACAAAATAAGATAAATAAAAAAACTTCATGATAGTGAGAGGGGGGCGCCCCTTTGACCAAGGGCCAAGGTTGGTGGCCAACCTTGACTTCTAATAACACTTGTCCCCCACTTGGCCCACCCTTCTAGAAGCCTCCATTTGGAATGTTGACTAACCCCACATGGGGCCCTAGGACTGAGGTGGATCAATGGGAGGGGGCCTGGGGGCCCGTGGGACCCAAGGGTCCCATCTTGCAATTAAACCCCTCTTACAATCAAACTTACAACCCGAATAAAATGAAATAAAAACACATTACACACAATTAAAGTCTAAACAAATATGATAAATGCCGGGACTCAAGGGGGTGTCTCCAGGCTGTCTCTGAACCAGATGGACGCTGAGGTGGCTCGAGTCGTGCTCCGCGTACAGTACTGGTGGCTCGCCGGCTCGTGCCTCTCGCGTGCTCTGGTGTCCGCACCAAGAAACGAGTCAGAGGTGCCCAGGGATAGAACCCCGGGGAAGACCCTCCGATGCCTAAGTCAGTAAAATAGTAGAGCTTGGATGCAAATGGAAGAGCTAGGAGGAAGATGGGTGCGCGAGATCCCTCTCCACCAAAAGGTGAAGTGGTTCCTGCTCAGGGTTCTTGGCTCTTGTCTTGCTTACCTCCTGTAGTAGGGCTGTTCGAATTTAAATAGTGGCATGTTTGTGCGACTGATCCCTGAAAGCGGATGAGTCTCATGGGGGTTACGTCCTTCATGCGGGCTCCTTATAGCACGCGGACTCTTGGTTTCCCCTATCCTCTTGAGCTTCCTGTCATTAAGGGACCCGCAACGACCGTGATCAATAAGCTTCAATCAGTGAGCCCGAGCGATAGGCACTGGCCCAGGTGAGGTCTCCCGAGCGATGAGTGCTTGGTCGGGACAGGGAATAAGGGGCTCCAGGGGAGCTTTCCCGATCGAACTGATGCTCAGACTTCCCAACCTGAAGGCCACCTAGGAAGTGCTTATACTGAGTGAGTTTTTTGGCTTTATATTAAGTGGGCCCGGGGGCTACCACTTTGAGGAGTTGGGCCTCGTTCGGTCTGGTTGGACCTCTTTTGGCCTCTCCGTATGGGCGACGAGATTTTCCCTCTCCACTTGTCCCCCTCCTACTCCCGAGTCAAAATTAGGCTCGAACGAGTAGCGTTTGGGCTGGACTTTTTGGGGCACTAGTTGGGTATAGGTCTCTCTTTTTGATAGGGGCCACATGACGCGGCTCGCCTTGAAAATATGCCCGTTATGATGAATAAGAGATGCCCCCTCCCTGGGAGATCGGATCGCCGCGCCGCCTCCGGTTCAAGCATTGCGCGTTTTGCGTCCTTTTATCTCCGGGGTTTAGGGTTTTGTCTCTCTTTATATTTATGGGGGCTTCTGCATTGCTGAGAGCAGCTCGGAAGAGTGGAGAATCGTTGTGGCCATCAGAGCTAGGAGAGCATTCCTTAGGCGGCGATTCGTTAACTTCCTTCTCCTCCGAAGTCCTCTGATTCAGAGCTTTCCCCTTCTTCTCCTAGCTCTTCTGTCTGTTCCATGGCGGACCAAAATCCAGGGGCCGAGAGCCGAGAGGGATAAAGGGCCTCGAGGACTTTTTTGGGGCCATCAGAGCCTCTTCGGAGTGACCTGGGTGAGGTGGACGTAAAGCGACTGGAGAATCGGTATGGGCTGTCATGGCGATTCAATTTCCTCGCACCTGAATCTCATGAATCTAATCTGGTCGCACATTCTGACCCCTTTTGTTCTTTCCTCCTGACCTGGAAGTGCGGCTTTCGGCTACCCCTCCATCCCTTTGCTACCGAGTTACTTCGGTTCTACCGACTGGCTCCTGTCCAGTTGGTCTCCAACTCTTACACCCTCATCTTATCCTTCATCTTCCTATGCGACAAGAGAGGGGTGCATACCTCGTTGGATCTCTTCCATTAATTTTTTGAGTTGAAGGATAATCCTGTTGCTGGGAAGGGCTTCTTCTTCATTCAGGCGAGGCGAGGAAGGAGTTGTGTGTCCCTATCTTTGAAGGATTCCTCTCACAAGGGGTGGAAGACCCAATATTTTCGGGTGGGTCCATCGGCGGCCGGTGTGGTCTAGGATTTCTCGACGGCGCCCAACTTTCACCCGAACATCCCTCCGAAGCAAACGGAGGTCTCTTCAAAGGTGGAGAGGGATGCTGCTATCCTTCAGTGAGACCGCCTGGGGACTGCTGAGTTGGTGACTCCTTCTAACATCGAGGAGTATCTCTCTCGACTGATGTTGCTAACGGGTAAGCTTCTTAGGAACTTGTCCTCTTTCAAGTGAGTGCTATCCTCTTCTCAATTTGCTCTTCTTCGCGTAGATCTGCGGTGAGCGGATGAGGAGAAGGAGGCGCCGTTGGTCGAGCTGGAGGTCATCGATGTGGATGATACACCGAGTCTGAGCGATCTCCCAGCTTCAAAGGGCTCATCCCGTGCCCGGGAAAAGGGCAAGGGGGTTGCCCGGGACGATGCTTCTAAACGTCGGGGGGTCAAGCAGAAGGATCCCGTGGCGAAGTTGTTTCTGTCTTCGATGCCGGCTCAGTCTACTGAGAAGAAACGGGCGAGGAAGGCAGAGACCGTCTGCCCTATTGATGAGGTTCCCATGTTGCCTCCTTCTTCTACGGTGCAAGAGGGGGCAAAAGATGAAGGGATCACGGCTGATGCTAGGGCGTCCAGCGGAGTAGAGGGGCCACTGGATGAGGGAGCCCGGCCCAAGCCGGTCGAGGCTGGAGGGTCGCAGGGGGAAGCGACTCAATCGTAGCCAACCGAGGCCGAGGAGGTTCATGACGGGGCCGCTCATCCCGAGCCAACCGGTGGGGTCCCCGAGACAGGGTTGCTCAGGGGAGGTGCCCCGATCCCGGCCGCTCCGGAGAGGCCTCCCTTTCCCTCGACCAGTGCCTTCAGTGTCTCGGCCTCCCTATACCAGAGGTGCCACTCCGTAGCTTCCGGGGTCATACGAGCGAAACTTTAGAGGAGCCCCCCCTCCACACTTTTTGAGCAACTCATGGAAGGCGGCCTAATCTTGGCCCAGCTCGGGGCTGAGGCAGTGGGCGCGTATGCTCGGGTGGAGTCGGAGCGGGAGGCTCTCCCGTGGGCCTGTGGTACGCTCGATCGGAAGGTCGAGCGTTGGACCCTTGATCTTGGTGACCTCCATCGGGAGGTGTCACGTCCCGAGCGTGGAAGATACTCGGATGCGTGACGCATCTATATAGATCGTGTCGTTAGAGTGAAAAATTTTGACATACATAATTACTTAGTGCGCAAAAGACTAATAAAAATCTAAATGATCCCAATAGTCCAAAGTGTTAATTATTTTATTAACAAAGGAGATTAAGATAGTCCATGACAATTCCAAATTAAAAATCCAACACTAGGCTACATGCCTTAACACGGTTTAGACAACTAAACTGACATACTGAAAATACAAGGTAGGACTCAAATAACTTCAAAGACCCGACTAGCTAATGATAGGTGATTGGCGTTCTAGCACTCTTCAATCGGTCTCAATCCCATTCTTGTCGCTATCCGAATCACCTGAAAATTTTAGGGAGCAACTGGATGAGCGAATCGCTCAGTAGGAATTACATCTCAAGTTCAAGCAATCTTTAAGTTATTTACAAGTTGCATGTATTGCCAGTATATCTATGCATGATGTACGAGTAAGAAAATCAGGTATACAGGTAAATCTATGCATGATGAACAATAAGAGAGCAAGAACTGTATAGAGAGAGAGTATCACATGAATTCCAATAAAATGTTTCATTAAGGAAACTAGCAAGAAATTTGCAAGTAATTGCGCAAGTCGTTCCAAGGAGATGATAATCAATATTCAAGCAAGTCCCTTTCAAGAAGGTAATAATCAATGATCAACCGAGTAATCTCAAGCTCATATAATAACAAGTAATGCAATAGAATTGGCTATTTCATTCATTTCATTCAAGCAAATAATTGCCCTTTTTTGGGCTATGCGAGTCAAGTCAAGCAAGTAGTTCGGTGTAATGCCAAACACCGTAGTCAATAAACTCCCATGGGCACAAGTACCTTTGGGCGCTCCTCCCAGGACCAGACCAGGCCCTATATGCACATCATTTCATGTATTTCTTTTGACATCCACTGTCATTTATAGCCAATATAAAATTTCAAGGGTTGCCATTGTAAGAGTATAAAGTAGATTCTAGGAATAGAGTTCAAGGGCATATATGATGCAGGAACATGTACTAGGGTTATATCGGTACGAATCACGAGACAAATCAGTAATCAGAACGAAGATTGACAACTAACAGACTGAATTGGCGTCTGGGGTTATAGACACGCTAAAATTGACATTACTGTGAGTACATCTCATATTGTCTCATAATACCCCAAATTGACCCTCAAATTCACCTTGTTTGAGTGGTTTCTCCCACTTTTCTTGGGTTTCTCACCTTTGTATACTTTTTCCTATTTTTTGGATTTTTTTAGGTATTTTCTCCATTTTTCCAGATTTTTAAAGAATTAGCGACAAGGTGGGAGGCGCTATTTCAAAAATAATAAAAATAATAAAAAATTACAAATGGAAATGACGCCTCTTTGGGGTGTCGTCATTTAAATCAAGAATATGTTTCAGTTATATCCCGTTCTCTAATTCTTTCACCCTTTCCGAGGTATTTTGGTGGCCTTTCGGGTTCCAGAAAAATATGAAAAAAATATATTTGGAATCGTCTCAACCAAAAGCACCTTCACCAGAAAAATCAGAAAATAAAAAAATCAGAAACGAATTAGCGACATAGGGGATGGGCACTATTTACAAATAAAAAAATAACAAAAGTAAATGACGTCTCTCTAAGGGGTCTTCATTTAATTGAAGTCACCCCGGGTGTCGCTAATTGAAAAATTGAAGTCTTCCAGGGTGTCGCCATTCAATGAATTGGGGGTGATTTACATCGGGCAGGTACATTTTGTGACTCAAAACACTATTCATACCGTAAAAGTTTCTCAGAAATAGAAAGCAAGGATATGAACAGGTAGAGAAAATTCTCGGAAGTTCAGAATCATGCTCATGCAAAATTGTTGGGTTTCACTATTCAATAAATTGGGGTGATTGACACCGAGTAGGTACATTCTATGACTCAAAATACTAATCATATACTATTCATACCGTAAAAGTTTCTTAGAAACAGAAAGTAAGGATATGAACAGGTAGAGAAAATTCTCGGGAGTTTAGAATCATGCTCATGTAAAATTATTGGGTTTCACTATTCAATAAATTGGAGTGATTTATACTGTGCTGGTACATTCTATGACTCAAAATACTATTCATACACTATTCATATCGTAAAAGTTTCTAAGAAATAGAAAACAAGGATATGAACAGGTAGAGAAAATTTTCGGGAGTTTAGAATCATCCTCATGTAAAATTGTTGGGTTTTACTATTCAATAAATTGTGGTGATTTACACCGTGCAGGTACATTCCGTGACTCAAAAAACTATTCATACACTATTTATACCGTAAAAGTTTCTCTGAATGAGGAATCAAGGACATGGACAGGTAGAGGAAATTATCAGGATCACAGAAGTATATTCAGGCAAAATTTTCATGGTTCAATTTAATTGTTATGGATTTTTGAATGCGTTGATTTACTACTTACTAGAAATTCCAGAAATGGAATTGACGACATTGCACATGGTCTTCAATTAATTGCCGACCATGCACGGAGTTTTCATTTGTGTAATTGGCGCCCTGGTCAAGGGCTCTATTTATCCTAGGTGGTTCACAATTCATCAATAGAAAAATTCTCTGAATCAGGAAGTAAGGGTACGTGTAGGTAGGGAAAAATGTCACGATCACAGAAACATATTCATGCAGAATTTTCATGGTTTAGTTCAATAGATATCAATTTTTGAATGTGTTGATTTAATAATTTTCAGAAATTACTGGAAATTGAATTGATGACATTGTGAAGTGTCTTCAATTAAATGGCCCCCTGTATTGGGGTGCCTCTTCAGTGAATGGCGCCCTGGCTGGGGGCGCTATTCACCTGAGGGCTGGATGAGTCACGGGTTACTATTCAAACACTATTCATTTTTAATACTTTCAGTAAATCAAGAATTAGGTACATGATTAAATAGAGAAAAATATGAGGTTTCCAGAATCGTACTCATGCATGAGTTTCGTGATTGGGTTAAAAAGATATAATTGTCTGAACATGGTGGTGAGGGTAGTATGAGTCACGGATTACTATTTAAACACTATTCATTTTTAAGATTTTCAGTAAATCATGATCTAAGGACATGGTAAAATAGGGAAAAATCTGAGGTTTCCAGAACCGTGCTCATGCATGAGTTTCAAGATTGGGTTAAAAAGATATAATTGTCTGAACATGGTGGCTACTAATTACGTGATTCCACTATTCCCGAATTATAGCATGTTCACAGAATCAGGAAGCAAAGGCATAGATAGACATGGAAAATTTGTAGGACTTTAAGATCAAGCTCATGCAATAATTTTTGAGTTTAATTTCATTGATTTTAATTTTTAAACATGGATCAATGTGCAATAAATTAGGATAGGTTAATGACAATTATACTAAAATGTGTGATGTACCAGGAGTACTTGGCGGAGGATCTCCTCAATGCAAGGGTTATTTTTCCAGATAGGCGTAGCCAAACTTTTCCACTAAGCCTTTTGATATACTCCAAACAGAATGTAGCTAAGCTTAGACAAGTTTAACTAGCATGCATGTTAACCTACGTTAACTACTAGTTTAGCCAAATCTTGAGAACACCTACCTTTTGAGGTGATTACGAGGTACAGATGACAGAATATAAATCCAAGGATGAAGCCACATGTTCTCCGCCATCGTAAAGCTCCAACAGCAGGCGGTAGACTTCACGTTTTCTGAGGGAAGGAAGGGAAATATTCCCTTCTTCAAGCAGTACTGATGATGGCAGTAGTCTCTGCCAGTGCTACGGAGGGAATTAGTTATAGGGAATCATAAAGCATTGGTTTATTACCTTGTGGGTCTGGTTGAGTAGACATGGAGCTTTGCCAGCTAAATGGGGTTGTTCGTGTCTCAACCTTCTAGAAACACAAATGAAATGACGACCTTATAAGGGGACGTCAAATAATCTAGGTGGTCCTATTCATGTAAATGACGCCTCTGCATGATGGCGTCTATTAATCTAGGTGGCCCTATTCATGAGAATGACGCCCTTGCAAGAGGGCGTTGATTTTTAGACAAAACTGTCACTTTCACATGTTGGCCTTCATGGTATATATATATATTAACACTATAATGGGATGGTGGCCCCAAGGGAATTGGCACCTCTTCATATAGTCTTCAATTTGTTGAATGGCGCCCTGGTAAGGGGCGCCCATTCTCTTGGTGGTGGAAAAGACACCCCACTTACGTACTACCCATGCGGGATAAAGTTGGCTTGCACATTTGTATACTAGTCCTCCTATGGTTTAGTTATTTATACAAGGCCTTCATATAGGATTCTTTTAAGAAGAGTTCATTATGAACTATGCATAAAGTGGTGGGTTGTACATTTATATACTAGTCCTCATAAGGTTTGGTTCTTTACATAAAACCTTTATGATTCTTTATGGCATAAAGTGATGTTGGCTTATATATTTATATTATAGTCCTCATTAGGTTGGGTTCTTTATGTAAGGCCTTCAAGTAGGATTCTTTAGGAAGAAGTTTTAAAGTTTTCTCAATTTCTTTATCGGGGGTGCTACACCCTCCCCCACTTAAAAGAATTTGGTCCCCAAATTCAACTATATTATGCGGAAATAGGAAGGGTGCGAAGTACTTACAGACTAGAATTACTCCAGAAATCTTCTCTTCATAGACTCTTCAGTTTCCCATGTAGCTTCTTGTTCTAAGCATCGATTCCATTAAGTTTTCACCATAAGGATCGTCTTGCTCCTTAGAACTCGAACTTCTCGGTCGAGGATCTTCATTGGCTTTTGCTCGTAGGTAGGGTCCTTTTGTATCACTAAGTCATTGTGGTTAATGATGTGGAAAGGATTGTGCACGTATTTCTTCAGCGTTGAAATATGGAATACGTTGTGCACTTCTGATAGTTGTAGAGGCAAGGTAATGCGGTAAGCTACCTCGCCCACTCTCTCCAATACTTCGAATGGACCAATGAACATTGGTGTAAGTTTTCCTTTAACATCGAATCTCCTAACACCTTGGCCAGGAGACACCTTGAGAAAAATATGGTTACCAACTGGAAACTCCAGATCTGCAAGGCAAATACCATCGCGGCTAGCTCTAAGTCATGCATCGGGTAATTCTCTTCATGCTTCTTCAATTTCTGGGACCAGCACCAGGGACAAGGTCGATTGTGAATGACACTTCCCTTTAGGCGGGTAAGCCGGATAATTCTTCCATAAAAATATCAGGAAAATCCCGAATTACATAGGTGTCTTCAAACTCCGTCTCCTCACCTTTTGTGGTAGTCAAAAAGGCTAGGAAAAGCCACGCAACCTTTTCTTTTGCTAGCTCGGAGAGCTAAGATAAGAGGGGTTCTATTCCGAGGGCTAATATAAACCAGCTCGGGAAAATCCACCAAAGTTATCGTGCCATCCAGTCGGTGAACCCTTTATATCTAGGCTTATCAGATTGATAGGAGGTTGTTCCCTTTAATCATAACCTTGCAATTCAGGTAACGATGAGTGATATCAGACTTATTCTCGAGGGGTGTAGATATGGCTAAGTCTAACCATTATGGCTCCTTGGAAAATAGAGCAGTAAACGTCTTGGAAATAATTGAATGAGTTGCTCCTGTAACAAATAAAACTTTAGTAGTTTTAGAGCAAACAATTAGTGTACCTTCCATGCTTCCACCTTCTGTTGGTTGCGTTTTCTTAGAGAGCTTGTAGACGGCCTTGATTCTTCATCGAACGCTTCTCCTCCTTAGTGGCTTGCTCCTTCTTCAATGGGCAGTCTAGGATTCGATGCTCTTGGCTCCCACATCGGAGGCAGGCTCCTAACTTCCTCCAGCATTCCTTTGTCTTGTGGCCGGCTTTGTCACAATATTTACAAACTTCCTTAGAAGGTGTAGTCATGGAGAATGGCTTGTTATTCCTCTGAAATGTATTCCCCATGGAGGATTCTCCTTCTTTGTAGGATCACTTCTTGTTGAACGATAATTTGAAATTCCCCAGGCTTGCGACAGGTTCCTTCTTGTCCCTTCCTCGAATCTTGTTAGACAGTTTAGTGGCATCCTCGAGCAATTGGGCACGCCTAACCATCTCGAATAGACTCGAATGTCCATCGGTGTGAGGTGTGTAATATAGTGGGGCCGAAGCCCGTGGAGGAACCTTTTAGCCTTCATCCTTTCGGTACACACCAAGTGAGGTGCATACACGGACAATCTTGCAAACTAGGCTTCATACTCGGCCATAGGCAGGGTTAGTTGTTTTAGTGCGGCAAATTCCACGGCCTCCTTTTCATGAATGCGGTAGGAAAAGTATCTGCTATTGAAGTGTTCAATAAAGTCATCCCATGAGGCACGGTCATCAGGCAATGTTGCTTTGACAGATTTCCACCAATCTTGAGCGTCTTGCTCTAATTGAAAAGTGGCCAATAAGACTTTTTCTTCATCCGTGCATTGCATTACGTAGAGAATTCTCTTGATTTCGTTTAGCAAGTTCTCAACATCCTCGGGGTTAGTCGAACCCATAAACCTTGGTGGGTTCATATTACAAAAATCCCTATGAAGGTCACTAGCTCCACGGTGAGCTCCGCCTTGCGCCACTTGCTGTAGCACCTGCGTAGGACCTTGCACGGTGTACTGCATCTCGCGCCATTGTGCTTTCTAAGCAGCCATGATCCTACAAGGAATTTTTAAGTCTACTAAGTATCATTGTTAGCCATAAGGTCAAGTGTCATGTATAACTATAGGGTCAAGGTCAAATGTCATCCAGGAACTTAACCCATGGCCCTATCCATCTCACCGGGTATGGTGTAAACATATCCTTAGACTTGGGTTTGACTTGAGGTTTCCTAGATTTCGATCATGACTCCTAATTTCCTGACTTCTTATTCCTCTTAATTTCCTAGGGAATCGAAATCCTAGGCTCTGATACCACGAAGACTGTCACGTCCCGAGCGCGGAAGATACTCAGATGCGTGACACGTCTATATAGATCGTGTCGTTAGAGTGATAAAATTTGACATACATAATTACTGAGTGCGTAAAAGACTAATAAAAATCTAAATGATCCCAATAGTCCAAAGTGATAATTATTTAATTAACAAAGGAGATAAAGATAGTCCATGACAGTTCCAAATTAAAAATCCAACACTAGGCTACATGCCTTAACACAGTTTAGACAACAAAACTGACATACTGGAAATACAAGTTAGGACTTAAATAACTTCAAAGACGCGACCAGCTAATGATAGGCGATTGGCGTTCTAGCACTCTTCACTCGGTCTCAATCCCATTCTTGTCTCTATCCGAATCACCTGAAAATGTTAGGGAGCAACTGGATGAGCGAATCGCTCAGTAGGAATTACATCTCAAGTTCGAGCAATCTTTAAGTGATTTACAAGTTACATGTATTGCCAGTATAGCTATGCATGATGTACGAGTAAGAAAATCAGGTATACAGGTAAATCTATGCATGATGAACAATAAGAGAGCAAGAACTGTATGGAGAGAGAGTATCACATGAATTCCAATAAAATGTTTCATTAAGAAAACTAGCAAGAAATTTTAAAGTAATTGCGCAAGTCTTTCCAAGGAGATGATAATCAATATTCAAGCAAGTCCCTTTCAAGAAGATAATAATCAATGATCAAGCGAGTAATCTCAAGCTCATATAATAACAAGTAAACTTTCTCTCAGATCACTCGGGTAGGAGGGAACGGGATGGTCGTTGCGTGCCGAGTCCCATCTCCTCCAGTCGTGGGAGACCCCTGCGGAACGGTTGGTGGGGGGGAGCTCCCGCCGGGAACTCCCCCCCTCTCCTTCTCCTCCGTAGGAGGTTTTAGTCAGAAGAGAGACACCCCTCACCACCTCCTGGTGGTGGCTTTGCACGCTGGTTCATCCTACGGAATCTTCACCGGCGGCCCCAGCTCTGGTGGTTTTATCGGGTGGGGGGAGCCCCCGTAGGGAACTCCCCCCCTTCCCCAGGTGTGTTCCCTGATCCCCCCCATCTGCCGATCTCCGCCTCCCTCCGGCCCTCCCCCCCTCTCTTTTTCTCTCCCTCGTTCATCCCCTCCTCTCTATGGCCCCTCCCACTTCTCTCCACTCGTCTCCCCTCTTCTCTCCGCCTATCCTCTGCCCCACCCTCCTCTTTCTCCCGGGTCCCCCCTTTTTTTCTCTCTCCGTCTGTCCCCGACCTCCCACCTCTTCCCCCCCTCTGCCGGCCCTCCGCCCCCCCCACCTCTTCCCCCGACCCCCGAGCATGCCATCGGTCGGCCCCGCCATCCCACCCACCCGACCCCCCCTCCTCTCTCTATCGGTTCTCCGCCCCCCCTTCACCCCTCTCCCCCGACCCCCAGCCCTCCGCCCCTTCCCCGCCTCCCCCCTGCTTTTCCCCTTCCTCGCCGATCGCAATCCGCCACCACCGTAGATCTCTCCCCCTGAGCGCCTCCCCCCCATCTGCTCCACATTATCCCCCCTACCCTCCTCTACCTCCCACACCCACCGTCCTCGCCTCCTGCCACCGCTGTCCAGCTTAGTCCTCCTGTCTTCTAGCCCCACCATGCAAGTGTCCCAAAACCCTTTTGAAGCCCACCGTCCCCCTCCTCACTGTCCCCGGTCCTTTCTCCCACTGGTTTGGGCATTCTCTCGGGCATCGTCGAAAATGGGTCAGGTCCTCGTGACGTAGGTCATGGGTCTCTTCTCTCAGTTTTGAAGAAGCTCGGAGATACATCGCTTTCCTCCCGTATTTAACCGGATATCTGCCTCCCGAGTATTCTCTTCTCACCGCATCATACATGAGCGGTTCGACAGCCATGCGCGCCTCGAGGAAGAACTCGGCCACCTTCAACATCGGCTGGCTCTTCTTCAGTTTCCCTGGAGCTCCCACCCTTGGTGGTCGCCTTTTTTCTACATTGTTCCCCGTTATCCTCTCTATATGTACGCCGCTATGGCGACAACATGGGCCAAGTATGGTTTATGTGTACGGTGTGGGTTTTCTACTTTCTCCTATAATCTGCTAGTTTGGTATGAATGAAATGTGGGTTGGTATGTTTCAAAAAAAATATAATAACAAGTAATGCAATGGAATTGGCTATTTCATTCATTTCATTCAAGCAAGTAATTGCCATTTTTCAGGCCACGCGAGTCAAGTCAAGCAAGTAGTTCGATGCAATGCCAAACACCGTGGTCAATAAACTCCTATGGGTACAAGTACCTTCGGGCGCTCCTCCCAGGACCAGACCGGGTCCTATATGCACAACATTTCATATATTTCTTTTGACATCCACTCTCATTTATAGCCAATATAGAATTTCAAGGGTTGCCATTGTAAGAGTATAAGGTAGATTCCATGAATAAAGTTCAAGGGCATATATGATGCTGGAACATGTACTAGGGTTATATCGATACGAATCACGAGACAAATCAGTAATCAGAACGAAGATTGATAGTTAACAGACTGAATTAGCGTCTAGGGGTTGTAGACATGCTAAAATTGACATTATTATGAGTACATCTCATATTACATCATAATACCCTAATTTGACCCTCAAATTAATCTTTTTTGAGTGGTTTTTCCCACTTTTCTTGGGTTTCTCACCTTTTTATACTTTTTCCTATTTTTTCCTATTTTTCTGGAATTTCTAGGTATTTTTCT
Source organism: Amorphophallus konjac (assembly GCA_022559845.1). Classification (NCBI taxonomy): domain Eukaryota; kingdom Viridiplantae; phylum Streptophyta; class Magnoliopsida; order Alismatales; family Araceae; genus Amorphophallus; species Amorphophallus konjac. Next base: position 110,979,098 of record CM040128.1, on the reverse strand, counting down.
CCATTTTTCTAAATTTTTAAAGAATTAGAGGCAAGGTGGGAGGCGCTATTTCAATAATAATAATAAAAATAAAAAATATAAATAGAAATGACGCCTCTTTGGGGTGTCTTTATTTAAATCAAGAATGGGTTTCAGTTACATCCCGTTCTCTAATTCTTTCGCCCTTTCTGAGGTATTTTGGTGGCCTTTCGGGTTCCAGAAAAATATGAAAAAATATATTTGGAATCGTCTCAACCAGAAGCACCTTCACCAGGAAAATCAAAAAATAAAAAAATCGGAATCGGATTAGCGACATAGGGGGTGGGCGCTATTTATAAATAAAAAATTAAACAAAAGTAAATGACCTCTCTGTGAGGGGTCTTCATTTAATTGAAGTCACCCCGGGTGTCGCTAATTGAAGAATTGAAGTCTTCTAGGGTGTCGCCATTCAATCAACCGGGGGTGATTTACACCGGACATATACATTCTGTGACTCGAAATACTATTCATACACTATTCATACCGTAAAAGTTTCTTAGAAATAGAAAGTAAGGATATGAACAGGTAGAGAAAATTCTCGGGAGTTCAGAATCATGCTCATGCAAAATTATTTGGTTTCACTATTCAATAAATTGGGGTGATTTACACCGGGCAGGTACATTCTGTGACTTAAAATAATATTCATATACTATTCATACCGTAAAAGTTTCTCAGAAACAGAAAGCAAGGATATGAACAGGTAGAGAAAATTCTCGAGAGTTCAGAATCATGCTCATGCAAAATTATTGGGTTTCACTATTCAATAAATTGGGGTGATTTACACCGTGCAGGTACATTCTGTGACTCAAAATACTATTCATACACTATTCATACCGTAAAAGTTTCTCAGAAATAGAAAACAAGGATATGAACAGGTAGAGGAAATTCTCGGGAGTTCAGAATCATGCTCATGCAAAATTGTTGGGTTTCACTATTCAATAATTGGGGTGATTTACACCGTACAGGTACATTCAGTGACTCATAACACTATTCATACACTATTCATACCGTAAAAGTTTTTCCAAATCAGGAATCAAGGACATGGATAGGTAGAGGAAATTATCAGGATCATAGAAGTATATTCAGGCAAAATTTTCATGGTTCAATTTAATAGTTATGGATTTTTGAATGCATTGATTTACTAATTATTGAAAATTCTAGAAATGGAATTGATGACATTGCACATGGTCTTCAATTAATTGAAGACCATGCACGGAGTCTTCATTAGGCGCCCTGGTCAGGGGCGCTATTTACCCTAGGTGGTTCACTATTCATCAGTAGAAACATTCTTTGAATCAAGAAGTAAGGGTACGTGTAGGTAGGGAAAAATGTCAAGATCACAGAAACATATTCATGCAGAATTTTCATGGTTTAGTTCAATAGATATCGATTTTTGAATGTGTTGACTTTATAATTTCCAGAAATTGTTGGAAATTGAAATGACAACATTGTGAAGTGTCTTCAATTAAATGGTGCCCTGTATTGGGGTGCCTCTTCAGTGAATGGCACCCTAGCTGGGGGCGCTATTCACCTGAGGGCTCGATGAGTCACGGGTTACTATTCAAACACTATTCATTTTTAATACTTTCAGTAAATCAGGAATTAGGTACATGATTAAATAGAGAAAAATATGAGGTTTCCAGAACCGTGCTCATGCATGAGTTTCATGATTGGGTTAAAAAGATATAATTGTATGAGCAAGGTGGTTAGGTTGTATGAGTCACGGGTTACTATTTAAACACTATTCATTTTTAAGATTTTTAGTAAATCATGATCTAAGGACATGGTAAAATAGAGAAAAATCTGAGATTTCCAGAACCGTGCTCATGCATGAGTTTTATGATTGGGTTAAAAAGATATAATTGTCTGAACATGGTGGCTACTAATTACGTGATTTCACTGTTCCTGAATTATAGCATGTTCACAGAATCAGGAAGCAAAGACATAGGTAGATGTGGAAAATTTACAGGACTCTAAGATCAAGCTCATGCAATAATTTCTGAGTTTAATTTCATTGATTTTAATTTTTAAACATGGATCAATGTGCAATAAATTAGGACATGTTAATAACAATTATACTAAACTGTGTGATGTACGAGGAGTACTTGGCGGAGGATCTCCTCAACGCAAGGGTTATTGTTCCGGATAGGCATAGCCTAACTTTTCCACTAAGTCTTTTGATATACTCCAAACAGAATGTAGCTAAGCTAAGACAAGTTTAACTAGCATGCATGTTAACCTACGTTAACTACTAGTTTAGTAAGATCTTGCGAAGACTTACCTTTTGACGTGATTACGAGGTACATATGACAATTTAGAAATTCAAGGATGAAGCCATACGTTCTCCGCCACCGTAAAGCTCCAGTAACAGGACGTATACTTCACGTTTTTTGAGGGAACGAAGGGAAATATTCTCTTCTGCAAGCAGCACTGATGATGGCAGTAGCCTCTGCCAGTGCTATGGAGGGAATTAGTTATAGCAAATTGCAAAGCATTGGTTTATTGCCTTGCGGGTCCGGTTGAGTAGACATGGTGCTTTGCCAGCTAAATGGGGTTGTTCGTGTCTCAACGTTCTAGAAACACAAATGAAATGATGACCTTGTAAGGGGACGTCAAATAATCTAGGTGGTCCTATTCATGTAAATGACGCCTCTGCATGAGGCCGTCTATTAATCTGGGTGGCCCTATTCATGAGAATGACGCCCTTGCAAGAGGGCATTAATTTTTAGATAAAACTGCCACTTTCACATGTTGGCCTTCATGGTATATATATATATTAATACTATAATAGGATGGTGGCCCCAAGGGAATTGGCACCTCTTCATATTGTCTTCAATTTGTTGAATGGCGCCCTGGTAAGGGGCGCCCATTCTCTTGGTGGTGGAAAAGACACCCCACTTACGTACTACCCATGTGGCATAAAGTTGGCTTGCACATTTGTATACTAGTCCTCCTATGGTTTAGTTCTTTAGAAAAGGCCTCCATATAGGATTCTTTTAAGAAGAGTTCATTACGTACTATGCACAAAGTGGTGGGTTGTATATTTATATACTAGTCCTCATACGGTTTGGTTCTTCACATAAAACCTTCATGATTCTTTATGACATAAAGTGATGTTGGCTTGTATATTTATATTATAGTCCTCATGAGGTTGGGTTCTTTATGTAAGGCCTTCATGTAGAATTCTTTAGGAAGAAGTTTTAAAATTTTCTCAATTGCTTTATCGGCAGGGCTACCGGAGGTGTCCCCGCTTCGGGCTCAGGTGCAGTCGAGCCAAGCGGAGGCTCGGTCGTTGGCGGAGCAGCTGGCCCAGGCTCGTCATATGGTCGACCGGAAGAATGAGCTCCTGGAGGCGGAGCGTATGATTCAGGTCGAGCGTGGCGAGTTGTGGAAGGTCGAGCGGGAGACGCTCGAGGGCCGAGTCCGAGGAGCCGAGGATGCACTGACCGAGGCTGAGAGAAGGTTGTCCAAGTCAGAGTGGAGGATAGCCAAACTTGAGGGGCAGGCGGAGTCAGACGGGGTGGAGGCACTCGAGCGACATAAGTGCTCAGAGTCCTACCACGCGGCTCTTCTCCAGGCTGCCTTCCCTTATTATGAGTCGGGCTATCACCGGGGCCTTCAGAAGGGCTTCTCCCAGGGCTACAATCGGGCCGTCATAGAGGCAGAGGCCGAGGCGTCTAAGCTCGTTTTTCCTTCCGGGTAACGCTATGACTCGGACTGGGGTTCGACCGACTCTTCCCATTATACTTCGAGTGAAGAGGAGGGTTGGGAGTCTTCATCCGAGTGATTGCCAACTCCAGCATCTTCGGGAGAGCACACGACCGAGATAGTTCCCACACAGGTGGGGTCAGTGCCTGGGTCGGCCTTCGTCGAGAATACTGTGGGCAGATCGTCTGGTGCTTAGGAAGCCTCGCTTGTCGAGCCTGAAGATGGGCCTGAGGCATGATGTAATAGCTCTTTCTTTCTCTCTCTCTCTTTTTTCTTTCCCTTATGTAACCTGGTAAGGCTTTTTTGGAAAATATTATAGTGACAGTATTAAATGTTGAATTGACTGTTTCTTACCGCTTTTGGTGTGATTTGACTATCGAATTTGTAGTCGTTGGAGAAGGCGCCGATTTTCTCTGTAGATATCATGCGTGCCGATCTGTCAAATGACTGACATGGCGCTGGAACCTTTCCATTTTTTCATACCGCCCTTAATGACTTGCCACTTCGCGCATCCCGCTGGCGGGATGTTTTGGGAAATGAGGTAACCATGTCAGGGAAAGCCCCTTTTAGCATGTTTTGTAAGGGGAGAATCATTTAAGGCGATTAGCTTCCCCTTCGTCCTATAAAAGGTCCGTGGGGCGTCTCATTTTCCTTTTATCGCTTAAGGCCATCCCTAGCGGTTTCTCCGTTTTTCCCTTCTGCGAGGCATTGTGTTGTCGATCTTGGCGGGCATGGAAGGCGCCTCAGAAGATGATGATGCAGATGACAGTAGGAGGGAAGCTCCTGCTTATTCAGTCTGGAAGTGGGTTCGTCAGTCGGGGGTCACTCTGGGAGAGGGTTCATCATGTCGGAGCATGTGGCCCTCCTGTCCCTGACCCGCCGATGCCATCCCGAGGGGAGGGGGGAGCTAATTAAGCTCCCTCCTTTCTTGGCCTCCCCCTGCCTCCTCGTCCATCTCTGCCGTTTTCTTTTTCTCCCTCCTCTTTCACTCTTTGGAGGGTGCCTGTTCTCTCTGCCTTCCAAAGAGTTGGCAGAGAGGAGGCCTTCACTTTTATTCCTTCCTCTTCTTCCCCCTCTTCTCAGAGCTTTTCTCAAACCAACAGGGCCGGCAATTCTTCGTCCGAGCCAGTTTTTGCACGAGGCAGCGTTAGTGGCTGGACGTAGGATTGCATACCGGATTGGCCGAGCGTTCTGCTCGCATTAATAGTGTCAGAGGGTGTAATTTTTGTACATGTATACTTTATTGGCTACGGCCTTCTTGATGTACATCAAATTTTAATAAGAAGAGAAGAATGGTGTTTATTCTAATTTGCTTACATGTGCATGCTTGCCAAATGATCAAAAGTAGAACTTGTGAAGATTTGTCGCATTCCACGTCCGAGGGACGAGTGTTCCTTCCATAGTGGACAGTCGGTATGCTCCTTTCCCGAGCGTCTCGACCACTCGGTAGGGGCCTTCCCAGGTAGGGGCCACCTTCCCCGCCGCCTCTAGTGGTCAAGATGCTTCGGCCTTTCTCAGGATGAAGTCTCCCGGCTGGAAGTGTCTATCTCGGACTCTGGAGTTGTAGTATCGAGTGATGCACCATTGGTATTCCATTGCTCGGATCTTTGCAATCTCTCGGATTTCATCCGTTAGGTCGAGGTTCTCTCGCGTTTTCTGCTCGTTTACCTTGGGCTCGAAGTGGACGACTTGGAGAGAGGGGTTGCTGACCTCCAACAGAATTACGGCTTCCGTGCCATACACTAGCTGAAAAGGCGTTTCACCGGTGGCTGTCCTTGGAGTAGTTCGGTGCGACCATAGTATGCTCGATAATTCCTCGAGCCAGGTACCCTTGGCCTTGTCAAGCTTGGTTTTGATGCCTTTTAAGATAGTCTTATTGACATTTTTGACCAGTCCGTTAGCATTAGGGTGGGCTACCGAAGTGAAGTGGTTGCGAATGTTTAGGTCGGCACATCTGTCTCTGAAGTAATGAGAATCAAACTGCCGACCGTTATCTCTCACGATCACTTGGGGGACACCGTAGCGACAGATGATTGACTTCTAAACAAAACTCCATACGACTGACTCGGTGATCCTGGTGGTGGCTTCGGCCTCGATCCACTTGGTGAAATAGTCGATGGCGACGATGACGAACTTCTTCTGAGCTTGGGCCGTGGGGAATGGCCCCAGGATGTCGATCCCCCACTGAGCGAAAGGGTATGGCTCATCAAGGGTGATGAGCTCCGTGGCAATCTTTTGGATCAGGTGGTCGAAGCGTTGACATCGGTCGCACTTCTGTACGTAGGTCGTGCAGTCGGGCTGGAGAGTGGGCCACCAATCACCCTGCCAAAGCAAGATCCTTGTGAGTGATCTTCCTCCTTGGTGCGCTCCACAGGTGCCTTCGTGTACTTCTTGAATAGCTCGGCTGGCTTTGTCGACGTTGATGGACTTAAGGAGAGGACTGGAGAAAGATATGTGGTACAAGGCCTCATCTAGCATGACAAAATGCCAGGCTTGGTACTTCAGCTTCCGAGCCTCCCGAGGGTCGGTGGGCTCTTGAGAATCTCGGAGCCAGGATATTTAGGGGGTTCGCCTGTCGCTCGGGGGTGTCGGGTCAATGGTCATAAGCTCGGATTCAATGCTCGGTCGCCCTAGATCTTCGAGGAAGACCGATCGTGTACCTACGGGGTCGAGCGAGGAGGCCAGTTGAGAGGGGGCGTCCACTCGGGAGTTTTCCTCCAGAGCTATCTGGACTACCTCAAAGCTCTTGAGGAGTTGGGCCATCCTCTTGACCGCCTGGAGGTATTTGACCATTTGTTCTTCCCGAGCTTCGTACTCACTGTTGACCTGGCTAGCGACCAATTGGGAGTCAGTGTGGATTCTGACCCGCTCGGCTCCCAGTCGTCGAGCCATCCTGGCCCCTGAGATAAGGGCTTCGTACTCAGAGGCGTTGTTGGATGCCTAGAAGTTGAACTTTAGGGCGTACCGTAGCTTCGCTCCTTCGGGGGACTTGAGGAGGAAATCGACGCCGCATTCGGCCGAGTTGGAGGACCCATCGACGAACAGATCCCAAGTGGGCCCAGGCGCTGGTGGAGGTACTGCTTCAATCGGGACCGTGCTTTTAGTGATGAAGTCTACGAGAGCCTGTCCTTTTATGGCCGAGCGGGAGCGATACGAGATATCGTAGGCCCTGAGCATGATGTCCTATTTGACGAGACGTCCTGAGGCTTCAGGGTGAAATAGAATCTTCTTCAGAGGTTCGTTGGTCAATACGACGATGGAGTGCCCTTGAAACTAGGGTCGGAGGTGCTTGACCGAGGTAACCAATGCTAGAACAAGTTTCTCAGTTGCGGGGTACCTTTTTTCAGCATCATTAAGCACTTTACTGGTATAGTAAACTGGTCTCTCGATTCATACGTCATTCCTGACCAGGACCGAGCTCACTGTAGAAGGGGTCGCCGAGAGATAGAGGTGTAGAGCTTTGCCATGGACCGTATTGAACAGTACCGGGGCAGAGGCCAAGAATTCCTTGAGTTCGGCGAATGCCTTCTGACATTCCTCATCCTAGTCGAACGTAGCAGATGCCATTTTGGGTCCCCTCAATAATTTGAAGAAGGGTAGGCACCGTTCGGCCGCCCGGGATAGAAAATGGTAGAGCGCAGCAATGCGCCCCGTAAGGCGTTGAACGTCCTTTATGCAAGTGGGCGGCCGCATGTCCAGGATGGCCTGGACCTTGTCGGAGTTGGCCTCAATTCCACGTTGAGTTACCAGGAAGCCAAGGAACTTCCCGGATCTAACTCCGAATGCACATTTGGCAGGGCTGAGCTTCATGCTGCACTTCAGTAGGGTGTCAAAGGTCTCGGCTAGGTCGGCGAGGTGGTCTTTGGCCTTTGACGTTTTGATGAGCATGTCATCAATGTAGGCCTTGACGTTCCGACCGAGTTGGCCTTTGAAGATGTGGTTGATCAGTCTCTCATATGTTGCTCCGACGTTCTTTAACCCAAACGGCATCCGGGTGTAGCAGTGTACGTCGAAGTCAGTGATGAAGGCGGTCTTCTCGATGTCCTCCGGGTCCATCTTGATCTGATGGTAGCCAGAGTAGGCGTCCAAGAAGCTGAGCAGCTCATTTCCAGAGGTTGAGTCGACCAGTTGATCGATGCTTGGCAATGGGTAGCAGTCCTTCGGGGTAGCCTGGTTTAGGTCAGTGAAGTCCACCCACATTCGCCATTTCTCAGAAGCCTTTGGCACAAGGACGATGTTGGCGAACCACGTAGGGTACAAGACCGGATGAAAAAGGCCAGTCTTCTGCCCCTTGATGATCTGCTCTTTGATGACTGCTTGCTTCTCTGGGGCATGCTTTCTTCTGCGTTGCTGGACCGGCTTCACCGTTGGGTCGAGGTTGAGCTTATGCATCACCACATCTCCCAGGATCCCGGGAAGGTGCTCATCAGACCACGCACAGACTCGGATATATCGGGTAAGAAAATCCTTATAAATTTCATGTTCCTCAAGTGGTAGATGGGTTCCGATCTTTACTCATAGAGTCGGGTCACCATTAAGGAAGAGTGTTAGCAACTCGCCACCGGGCTCAAATGTTGCAGGTCCCTCTTCGGCTCCCTTTACTCCTTTTTTCCCTTCCGACCAAGTGGCTTCGACCGAGATTATATAGCACCGTCTAGCCAATGCCTGATTACGTCAGACTTCCCCCATGCCATGTTTGGTTGGGAACTTCATTTTTTGGTGAAAGGTAGATGGCACCGCTTTCATCCGGCTGAGAATGCCTCGGCCGAAGATGGCATTATATGCCGTCATCCTCTTAATCACGATGAAGTCTACCATAACCGTAACGATTTTGGGCGGGGTGCCGATAGTAAATGGCAGGCTGAGGGCTCCCTCGGGATAAGTTGCCTGGCCGTTGAACCCACAGAGGGGGGTTCGGATCGGGTAGAGTTTAGATGGATTCTCTCTCATCTTGAGGAAACATTCATAGGATAATACATCAGGGGCACTACCATTGTCAACTAAGATATTGTCTACATTACGATGGTTTATTGTAGCCGATACAACGAGAGCGTCATCGTGTGGGGTGGTTAACCCTTCCAGGTCCTGGTCGGAGAATACCAGGGCCTGCTATCCGCTCGCCTGCGGGGCCGTAAAGTGCTCAATGGAGGCTCGGCTCGCCCGCTCGGCATGACGCTTTCTTCCTTGGCTGCTATCTCCACCTGATGCCGTGCCGCCCGCGATGATGTTGATGTGGACTCCGCGGGGGGCATTGTTGATCTCCTCAGGGGCGCCTCGGTCTTCCTTCTGTCGGGACACATATCGGGATGGGTGTCCCTGGCGGACGAGGCGCTCGATCTCATCTTGAAGTTGATGGCAATCGCTGGTGTGATGCCCGTGGTCGCTGTGGAACAGGCAATGCTTGCGGCGATTGCGGTGCTTGGTCTTCATAGGCTCGGGTTGGTTGAGGAGGCCCGAGCCATTGATGTCTTCATAGATTTCATAGATGGGGGCGATAAGGGGGGTATACCGCTTGTACTTCTAGGATGGCTCTTTTCAGTCTCTGTCCTGGTTCCACCTTTTTCTTTGGCCCGTCCCCTGGTCGGACGGTCGCTTCTTGTCCCCCTCCCGACCTGAGCCTGTCGTGCCTCGGCAGGCGTGGAGGACTTCCTCGCACTGTGCATAGTGCAAGGCCAGGGTCACTAGCACGGCAAGGGAGGTGGGAGGATGCAGCACTAGCTCACGACGCAGGTTCTCGTCACGGGTACCCCCGGTCAATGCGGTGATGGCAGAGGCAACATCCCGGCAGGGGATGCACAAGGCTTCCGATTTGAATCGGTTGATATAAGCCCGTAACTTCTCCCCTTGTTCCTGCTTGAGGGCTAGTAGTCCCGCCACTGACCGGGGTGGACCGCTGCCGGCAAAGCTTTCCTTGAACACTCGCCCGAATTGCTTGAAGTTGTGGATGCTGCCAGGGGCGAGGGCCCTGAACAAAGCCTGAGCGCCCTGGACCAAAGTGGTCACGAACGCTCGGCACTTGATTACGTCGAACGCCCCATGCAGGGCCTTTAGGGCATCGAAGCTGTCGTAGTCGTCGGTCGGGTCTCCCTGGCCATCGTACGACTTGAAGGTCGGGAGTGAGATTCTGGGGAATATCTCTTCCTTCAAAATATAGTTGAAGAATGGGGATCGCTCCTCGTCCTCGACAGGAGAGGTCTTCTGCAAGGCGCGGAGGGCACGCTCTTGCTCCACGAAGTGCCTCTCCAAGTCTCGCAGCCGGAGAGACAGCTCTGGTTGTCGCTGACCCGAGGGGCTGGGGGGGGTGCACTTGCATGTTGTCCCGACGCTCTTCGGGGGCTTCGACTATCGGAAACAGTCGGCGTGCTCCGGTGATGGGGACATCACCTCCCATGCCCACGTTCACAGCTCGTCTCCTTGCCCCGGTTGCATCCGGCATGGTCTAGTTATTTAATTTGAGTCCTATGTAATTTTTATTTGAGTCATTTGATGTATTTTTCATTTTATTTGAGTCATTTATCTAGGTTAAGTGTCATTAGATTGTTTAGTATGGTTATTGGGCCCAATTCTTTGGGCTAGGCCTAGGGGCGCCCCTACCCCCTTGGTCTTTGGTCATTGTAGTAAGAGTCAGGGACTTTTGTAGAAATGTGGGCTGCCTATATATAGGACCCCATTCCCCCCATTTCAACTTAATGAATCAATGAATGAAAATTGCCATTTGAGAGTTCAAATTTCCTATTGGAGAGATTCCATTAGTTAGGTGAGAAACCCTTGGGAGTGATTCCCACCTACCCCTCTCTCTCTCTCTCTCTCTCTATCTCTATCTCTCACCACACAAGGGAGGGCTGCGCCCTACCCTCTCTCTCCTCCCCTCCCAACCACCTCCACTCCCCACCTACCCCATTAAAGCCTCTCCCCATTCCCCACAACCCTCTTCAATACTACACCCCTTCCCAAGACCCCTTCACCAATCCTCATCTCACCTCCCAACCCCCAACTCCCCTCCCACTTTCCCAAGCACCCTTCCCACTACCCCAAGCACCCCTCCACCTCCCTAAGCCATTTGAATTCAAATTTCCCCTTCCCTCCATAGCTTTGGCCGCCCCTCTCCCCTCCCCTTTGGTTAGGGTCGCCCCCCCTCTCATCCCCTCCATCTTCCCTTGTTCACCTCCATCACCCCACCCTCTACCATCTAGAGTAAGAGAACCTGTAGAAGATAAGAAGCTTGCAGCAGCGACCCCGACCTCCTCCAGACTTTCCTAGAAGCCCAAGAGCCATCGTTGGAAGCGTCTCCCCGTCCTCTTCGCAACGACGGTGGTCCCGGCCCGTTCTGAGTTCGTGATCGCCCAGGGGAGCAATTCTTCCCCGACTGCGGAAAGCCTCCCTGGCAGGAGTTCAGAGCCGGAGTTGAAGCTCGATTGTGATGATCCTGTTGGGAATATGATCGAGAGTTCTTCTTCAAAACTCTTCTACTCTGAGTTTTCTTTCATCCTCAGAAAGAAGAGCTCAGTTAGGCATCCGGATCTGGAAGTTATCAATTTTCTTCCCCGGGTGTGCGGTTCTTCCTCCATTCCGTCTGCACCGACCCCTCCTCAGTGTTCAGAGCCTACCGGTCTGCTCCGACAACATTTGGCATCCCCGTCAAGCTCGTGTCAAAGAGGACTCACAGAAGGTTCCGACGACTCTGGCGGCACATCATTCTAAGTCCGGGATCGCTGGTGGCAACAACTTCTTCCTGCTGTTGTGATCCTGAAGATGTCAAAACTTAAGATCTACCTCCCTGTTCGAGGCTCTGCTCCGGCCAACAGCGACCTCCCGAAATTCCGGTAAAATTTGGCCGACTTCCCCATCCTCCTACGAAGAATTTCCAGGTGGTTTTGTCCCCAAAAAAATTCGGGAGCAGTCACAGAAACTACTTCTTCGACCTTCTGTCAGCACTCACAGAAAGAGGGCAGAGCCGACATCGGTCTCCTTATTGGTTGCGAGTTCGGTTCCACCCCTCCCCGCTTGGCCGGCTGAAGGCCCCTCCCTGTGTGGAGGTAGTTTTAGATGTAATATCAGTTAACCCCCACCCCAAGATCCCCCTCCTGCGAGAGGTGTAGTGTTGTAATCGTTTGAGCAGGTCAAGCTTCTCCGACGCGGCGTGTGGGGAACACTCGCCTCCCCGCTCGCCCACGTCTCCGAGCGGGACCGATTTCTTCAAACCGGTCGAGTAAGTGCTCCAACCTAGTTCTATTTTGTGCTTGTTCTTTCCAATATTAGTTCATAAACTCCGCTGGCCGTGAGAGTGAGAGCCCGATCCTTGAGCTCCTTGCTTCAAGAGATCACCGTGGGGTAAGGAGTGTAACTGTGCCTTAGCACCACGTCGGCTCCCTTGAATTGGGCAGCCATACCCTTGGGGAACAAAACCTTGGCCTTGCTGGCCCTCTACCAGTAAGGGCCCAGCCCACACAACCTCCACTTGGCATTGCCGAGTTACCCTGGGTCTTGGTGAGCATCGGGTGAGCGGTGGTCAATCTCGGTCCGTTTGATTGCAAATTGTGCTTGTTCATTTTGGTCCAAGGGTGTGTCACATCAAATTGATATTAGAGTGAGTCATTGACTTATCTCTACAAGTCAAGTCCTAGGGCATGCTTGCATTGGAGCCATCATCAATCCGACCCTTGCATTGATCCCCCCGATCATCATGGCCACCTCCTACTTAGCCTACTCACCACCCATGGACTTCATCTAGATAGGGATATTACCTTTGACGGATCACGTTCTAGTGACTATCTTAGGTGGGAGGCTACCATAGAAAAGTACTTTGAAAAGACTTGGGTATATGGATCCACGAGAGTCCGAAAGGCCAAGGGACGACTTCGGGGTCAAGCCAAAAGTAAGTGGGAACACATAGAGGGCTTAAGGAGGGTTAGAAGACAAGAACCTATTCACTCATGGGAAGAGATGAAGCTAGAACTTAGAAAGATCTACATTCCCAAACATTCCCACCCCTCCTACTCAAGCACCCCTAACCCGAGGAGCACTACCACTCCTCCATCTCCACCCGGCAAACTTGAGACCGACCTTTGGTCTCCACCCCCACCACCCCCAACAAATCATCTCTCAACCATCATAACTACACTTCGCAACCAAGTCCTCTCCCTTAAGACCCTATTGTGCCCCTGTGGTTTTGATGATGGTTTTGATGATTGGTTGTTGATGTGAGTTAATCAAATGTTCAGTCATCTTGCTGCTCAGTTTAGTTTAATATATTTTGATGTTTAGTCATGTTAACTGATGCATAAAGCATTCATTGCTACACTCTGTCTGCACAGTTGTCACTGCAGTGCGTCAACTCAGTGTGCCGATGCGTCGACCCCTTGGCCATATTTGTATCTGTCCATAGAGTAGTGCGTCAACTCCTTGAGCTGATGCGTCGACGCTTCAGTTCAGTTTCTTCATTTGATGAAGTCTATACATCATCAGTTGATCATCAAGAATATACGTTGCAGCGTCAACTCATTGGGCTGCAGTGTCAACTCAGCAAGTATGCACATCAGTCTTCACATGCTAAGTCTGTACAGCCTACGTCTCATGCAGCGTCAACGCTGTGAGCATTCTCAAGACATTAGCGTCAACGCTATAAGTGTGTACATCGCTTTCACGTCACCAAGTCCATACATTTGTCCTCTTTCAAAGTCTGTACAGCCGCTGGTCTAGCTTCATGAAGTCTGTACATCAGACTGTTACAGGAAGTCTGTACATTGTCCGTCTTCCTTAGCGTCTTGATAGTTGATGTCTATACATTGGCCTCCATGCTCCTAAGTCTATGCATTACTGTTCATGCATCAGTCTTCATAAGTCTGTACATTGGACTGTCTCTCTCAGCGTCTCATGGCATGAGGTCTGTACACTCGAATTGCCCTTAATCTGGTCAAGTGTATACACTCTCTCACTGTAGCTTTCAGCTATTCAAGTCTATACACTAGACTGTTAGGTCATGTCTATACAACGTGGGCTTCAGTTCTTCAAGCCTACACATCGACTGTTCATGCAAAGTCTAGACATTCGATCAAGTTTGTACATTGGTCTTGGCATATGCATTCATAAAGTATATTCACTCTTCGGTTGACTTCAACTGAAGTCTGTACATCGGCATGCATTACATCAAGTGTGTACATTGCATAGCATGTTGCGTCTAAGTCTATACATCATTGTAGCATGCACTTCATGAAGCCTATACATTCTCAGTCTTTGCACACGTTCAGCCTGAAGTCTGTACAGCCTTGGCAAATGTTCCTAAGTCTATACATCAGTCCTCAAGTGTTACAAGTCTGTACATTGGCCATCAAAGCCCTCAAAGTCTGTACATCCTTCAAGACTATCAAAGTCTGTACAGCCTGCTTTGTCGATTCAGATTTCAAAGTCTATATAGCGTTCATCTCAGCCACCGTCTCTTTCGGCGTCTCACGCTTGCAAAGTCAATACTCTGGTCGGTGGAACAAAGTCTGAACATCCTTCAGTGAACTTCGAAGTCTATACATTGGGAGCCTTTTACCTACGTTCAGTTCTGAAGTTTTTACATCCTTCAATGAACTTTGAAGTCTATACACTAATTCACTATTCATCGCCTTTGGGCATCAAAGTCTGTACATCGCCTTCAGACTTTCAAGTCTATACACTCCATGATCTTCCAAGGTTGTACATCCACAGTGTATCTTCAAAGTCTGAACATTGTCTCACTCCGTCAAAGTCCATACATTTGTTTTCTCTTCAAGTCTGAACATTGGCTTCATATCATAGAGTCTGTACATTGGGTTCAACGTTAACATGAAGTCTGTACACTGGTTTCTCTGGCACGTTAACACTAAGTCTATACACTTCATTATTGGTGCTGAAGGGAACAGGGTCGACGCCTGAAGCTTAAAGCGTCCATGCATCAGTAGACGAAGCTTTCACGATGTCTTCTATTGCGTTAACGCCACAAGCAAGCAGCGTCGACGCAGCAGTTAAAGAAGCAGAAACTCTTACAAGCGACGAAGCTTTCACGATATCTTCCACTGCGTCAACGCCATCAACAAGTAGCGTCGACGCAGTGGCTTAAGAGACGCCAGTATACAAATGTACATGTCTTCAATGCGTCAACGCAACATGCTGATAACGTCGTCGCTGCACGCCCATCTGTTGAAGACTTGATCACTGGACTACCGATACCGTTGCGTCAACACAGCAAGCTGATGGAGTCGACGCAACGGTTAAAAAGGTTGAAGATCTCTTATGGCTGCGTCAACTCTTTGGAGCAAGTGAGTTGACGCCATCTAACTCCAGTTGCTGAGCGTACTGGTGCTGGGCACGTGATCCGAGGATAAGGAGAGTGCCCAGATGAGGACACGTGTTCTGACAGCCTGCTGGATGCTGCCACGTGGTCCGAATCCTTAGGGCGGGAACTGTGGAAGCCACACGCGCCCTGCTGCTACTGCTGCTACTGCTACTGGTATATAATGGAGCCTTCGTCTTCAGATGAAGGTAGATCGAAGAAAAAGCCTGGAGCGTAGAAAAGCCCTTGGATCCAGAAAAAGAAAAGAAGAAGAAAAGGAGAAGAAGAAGAAACAGAGAGATCGTGATCGAAGCCTTGAGAGCAATTGCAGAAAAGCAGTAGTGCTGAGAGTTCGATCCAGTGAGAAGAGAAGAAGAAGAAAAAGAAGAGTGGCAGAGTGAGAGAAGCAGCAGAAGTAAAAAGAGAAAGAGAGAGAGCTCGCGAGTGAGAGAAGGAAGCAGAGAAGAAAAGGAAGAGAAAGAAGAAGAGAGAATGAGAGATAGGAAGCTTCATCTGAAGATCTATCTTCACTGGACCGTGGATCAGATCCAGGCCAGTCAGCTCTGTTGAGAGCCATATTGTGCACTTCGTCTTTCAGCTTTCTGTTTGCTGAAGTTATTTTCATTTCGTGTTTTTTATTTCTCCGTTTTCATTTGGTTATCTTGTTCTTCCGATTGCCCTGCTGGGGATCAGGTTCCTCCTGTTGGTTCAGGAGAAGGGAGATCTGATCTCCGGGTTGCAAGTGACAGGTTGTCACTTGTGGGTTCCCTCTGGTTAGAGGAAGGGAGGCTAGTCCTCCGGTTCTGGGCTTGTGGTTGCAAGTCCAGTGGTCCCTCCTGGTCTAGAGGAAGAGAGGTCTTCGACCTCTAGTTTCCAAGTGGCTGGGAGTCACTTGGGTGTCCCTCCGGTTGGGAGGAAGAGGGGAGGATGTTCCCCTGGTCAAGCTGTGTGGCAGCAACTGTTTACAGACTAAGTCTGCATTCTAGCTTGAGCTAGTGGAAGCCTCACTCCGGTTGGGAGTGAGGGGTGGATGTAGGTCTGTGGACCGAACCACCTAAAAATCTATTGTGCAGTGGTTTGATTGTTTGCTTTGCTTCCGCTAGATGCTTGAATAGGCACGCTCCAAGTGTTTGTATTTGAGTTGAATCGAATTGGTTCTATTCTGTGTCTATCTCTAGCATCCAAGTTTTTTATTTGGCCATTATACATAGAAGGATACATTCACCCCCCTCTGTATCCGGGCCTAGCACCCTAACAGTTGGTATCAGAGCGGGTGTCTGCATACAAGGTCCAGCGACCTGCAGATCGATCTTGCAGTCTTAGGTGCTAATTTGTTTTAGTGCATCAATATTCTTGTTGCATTGAATCTATCGGCTATCTGTTTCAATGGCTTGTCCACCCGTCTTTAGTGGTTCTGATTTCAACCAGTGGCACAGTGCTTTACGTAGTTATGTTAAATCAGTGAATCCAGACCTGTGGAAAGTAATTTCACGTGGTCCTCATGAACTACCAAAGAAAAAGTCCAAATGGACTGACAGTCACGAATCAATGTATGAGGAGAATCAGATAGCTATAAATCTGATGAAAGCAGCCACTGACAAAGCCTTTCACTCATGTTTCCTTGATTGCAGATCTGCAAGGGATATGTTGGAGATGATGAAGAGAGCCGGGAAAGGAAATCAAACAAGCTGCATGATGGCCAACAGAAGCGATCAAGGCAGCAATCAAACTGAAGAAGATGATGATGATGAGGTAAATCTCTTCGAGAATTTCTCTCTAGAAGATTGGGAGAATGCATATGCTGAATTATTTGAATCTCATGAACTGTTAAGAAAATAGTATAAAAAATTGAAGAAGAGTACTGGTTTAGATAGTTCAAGCTCTCCTTGTAGAAATTGTGTTGAATTGAAAAATATTCATGATGCTTGTATGTCTGACTTTCAAATACTGAAGAAACAAGTTTCATTATTGAAAACTGAAAATCAAGATCATATAAATGTGATATCTGAACTCAAAGAAAAATTGAACTCAGATAATGATAATCAGACTGTTGTTAACTATCATGACCAGTATGAAAAATTGCTGAAAAACTTTGAAAGTGTAAACTCAGATTTAAACAAGCTGAAATCTGAAAATGATTCTCTGAGAATATCTACTAATAAAAATGATAAAAAATCTGAGAAACTTGAGCAGGAGAAGAACTTGTTTGCTGAAAAACTTGAGGCCATCAAATCTGTGAATGTGGAATTACAGAAAAACATTGAAAAGAAGGAAAAAGATTTGAAGGAATTCAAGGCTGGAAGAAAACTTGAAACTAACTCAGATGATCAGATCTTGATAAATGAGTTAAATCAAAATGACAAGCTTAAGGAAGAAAATGAGAAATTAAAAATGCTGAACTCCACTATGTCAGAGAGACTTCTAGTTTTGGAAAGAGGAAAAACTGTTTGTATTGAAGATTCTGATAAACTGAGCAATCTGGAAAATGAAATTGAGAAGTATAAAACTGCTAACAAAGTTTTGAATGAAGCTATGAACTGCAGTGAGCAAGAGATTGCCAGTTATGAGTTACACATTTCCTCACTAGAAAATGAAATTCAAGACTTAAAAAACTCTTTGTCTAAATTTGTTTGTGGGCAAGATAATCTGAACAAATTGCTAGGAACAAAAGTAAATGTCAAAAAGGAAGGGTTGGGCTACAACAATGTCAATAAAAAAGTTTTTGAAAACAAGCTGACGACATCCTTTGTCAAAGCATCTGATATAGCCACAACCTCAAAAAATAAACAACCAAATGTTCAGAAGAATCAGAAACAAACTGAAAAGTTGAAAAAGGTTGATGGATCCAAGTTGAAAACTGTTTTCATTAAATCTTCTGAACAGGAAAAGCCTTCCACTTCATCTCCAAGTCAGTACAAGGCTAAGAAAACAGGAAAAGAGGATAAAAATCAGAAAAGGACTGTAAATCAGAAAATAAATGAAAAGGGTTCATCAGTGCATGTTGATCACAGTCCTCACACACACTCACATGCATCAAAAAGGAAAATGTCATGCCACTACTGTCATAGATTTGGACATTTAATGCATGAGTGTGAAATAAACGAACTGGATGATTTGAATGCTGAAATGATGAATGCTAGGAAATATCATGATAGAAAATCTACTGTTCATTCAAAGAAAAGTGAATGCTCTCATTGTGGTAGATTAGGCCACATTTTTGCTCAATGTTGGTTTACTAATGAAAAGAAAAAATCTCTCTCACATCATGCTAAATCTTATGCTAACCAACATGCTTTTAATATAAACGAAACTGCTTCTTTGAACCAGCATGTCAAATATTTTAATTGTAACCAGCTTGGGCACAAGGCCTCTGAATGTTGGGCAAGTTCTTTTAAAAGAAAGTCCTCTTTCTGCTCCCATTGTGGGAAGCATGGCCATGCAGTCAAGGACTGCTGGCATGTCCTAGGTAGGAATAGAAATTCCAAAGATTTTGGTAGGAACAAACTTGTTTTTAAAAGAACTCCTATTTGCTCAAATTGCAGAAGACCAGGCCACCAAGTTGCTGCTTGTAGGGTAGCTGGTCATGAAAAGAAAAAATTTCATAATAATAACAGAAACCCTCATGCTCACTCTTATAATGCTCAAGTTCATGCTGGTATACATAAGAGGAACATGAAACCTGCTAGTTCATGCCACTACTGTGGGCTGTCTGGGCACTCAATGCATAACTGTTTTATCATGAACTCTGATGACTATTTGGCACAGAAAAAGATGTAGTCAGTCCCAAAAGGGGCTAATTACTATGCAAGACCCAAGACCACTTGGGTTTCTGCTAGTGGAAAATAGGAAGGTGCCTAGCAGGTGTGCCTTGGATGGAATAAAGGGGTAATGATCCAAGGCACTCAAGAATGAAAAACCCCATTCTCACACTTTTCAGGTAATCTCTCTGCATTTCCCATTTTGAAACTCATTGCATATCTGGTCTTATGTATTCTTGCATATCCTATTCTTAGTTTCATCTACTGCATGACATACTAAATCTGTTTTTGCATAATCATTCTTCATCTGCATTGTCTGAATTGATGCCTCTGAACTCTACTCATCTGAAGTGCATATATGTGATTTGCATGTATAGTACATTGAAAAACCTGAACTGCATTTGAATGCTGTTTAAAAACTGTCTGTTGCATAACTCATTGAAAAACCTGAATTGCATATAGGACTGTTGATTTTACCTTGTTATTCATGACCTCGATGGTATATCAAATGGTAAGCTACCAAAAGGCAGGGAAATCTGTCCGGAGGTCCTTACTATGTGAGAGCTGGTCTTTTAGACCAAGTGCTCCGCCTAGTACCATGGGTCATGTTGCTTGATAGGGCAGTCTGAATGTGCATGAATCATTTGGTATCATATGTTCAGTTTTTCAGTGCAAACATTGCATGTTTTCAGGGGGAGTTAGTTGCATATCCTTGCATAGCATTCAATGTTGAGTCTTTGCATGTCGCTGCATACATATAGTGCATTGCATCTCTTTATATTGAAAATGCCAAAAAGAGAGTTTGAATACATATTGTGAGGGGGAGTCATTGCATTGCATATAGGTTGTCAAATGCATACATGGGTCAGAACTCATTGCATATCCTCTCTTACTGATTTTGTTGACAAACCTTAATCATATTCTGAAAACTTTGAGCTTCACAATCTCTCTCTTAACAATTGATATTTCTCCTATCAATTGGTATCATTTGGGTTCAGAATTTCATCAGTCCTTCATGAAGATTTCAATGGGCTATCTCAATCATAAATCTGAAAACTTTTGAACTAGAAATCGTCTATTATACGTTTTTTATGAATGACTGAAATAACTCATGTGGTTTAAGTTTAATGTATTCAATGAGTTTGGCTTTAAAATCTCTTAAAAATATCTGAAGCATGCTTAATAAATCTTAACCATCTGCTTCATGATGTGTCTTGTAAAATCTTCTGAAATCTGCATTATTGAATACATGACTTTATTTGGTTAAGTACATGATATTGTTATTGCTTTGAAGCAAATGAAATTGTCTGAAATGTCTAAAGGTAAATAGTTGTCAGAGCAATGATTTTGGTCACTGAGAAACCATGTCCAAAGGACTGTGTCATGAGGTGCCTTAGTTGACTCTGTAAAATAAAATTCATTGAAAATTAGGCAGAGCAATGGCATGCACACTGAGAAATACAACTCACTCATCCAGAAATGATTTCGAGTGTGTCATGATGTGTAAATGCTAACTCTGTTCATACAAAGCATGACTGTTAGTCACACTAAGTGCTTAGGGATATTGGCCTCTGATCAAGGTATATCCTCTAGTTACAAGGTGTGAACTGAACTAGAGTACTCGTAAAATTGTAGCAAGAAAATTGTTGAACAAATTGAAATACCTGAATATTGATGCTAAAATCAAATTGCTACAACCCTAGACAAATTCATATGATTTCATAATTGCTTGATTTCAATACAGATGCATGTAATTCCGAAAGAAGTCAATAATTTTGATTGTGTACGAGAAAGGGAGATTTATCAAGATAAATATGAGGGCTTGGTTCATTTTTATTAAACCATGGTTTTAGATATCAATACAGAACTTTATTGATAAACTCTACATACATCATGTTTAAACCATGCTGTTCAATAAAGCTCACTCATAAGCCCTTATAATGGAAGACTTTGAAAACTTATGTTTTAGATTTATGAGATTGATATCTCTCTGAAAATCTGACTGAATTTTTTGAGATTTAAGCTTCCTTAAAAATCTGGCTGAATTTCTTCTGCTCATGTTATTGGTTCATTGACCTGAACTTCTCCTTGTTTGCCCCTGTGGTCTCCTTCTCATCTATCTCATAAGATTCCACTTATTCAGGGGGAGCATTCCTTGTCATAATGAATCATGTTCATATCATTTGTGACCTTGCATTCATATACTCAGGGGGAAGTATTGCATTTCTTGCTGCATCTGCATCTACCATGGTTTATTTTGATTATACCAAAGGGGGAGATTGTTTGCCAAAGAGGGAGAAATTGACTAAACTTTTATACATGCCTTAATTTCTCAAATTCCTTTCTTTTTGATGAAGTCAAAGGGGGAGAATAATTTGAGTCTTCAAAATACCTCACATCATCAGAATGACTCATTGTATTGAAAGTGTTGCCATCATCAAAAAGGGGGAGATTGTTGTGCCCCTGTGGTTTTGATGATGGTTTTGATGATTGGTTTTTGATGTGAGTT
This sequence comes from Amorphophallus konjac, assembly GCA_022559845.1. Lineage (NCBI taxonomy): Eukaryota > Viridiplantae > Streptophyta > Magnoliopsida > Alismatales > Araceae > Amorphophallus > Amorphophallus konjac. The sequence continues at coordinate 110,957,809 of CM040128.1, read as the reverse complement.
AATCAAATGTTCAGTCATCTTGCTGCTCAGTTTAGTTTAATATATTTTGATGTTCAGTCATGTTAACTGATGCATAAAGCATTCATTGCTACACTCTGTCTGCACAGTTGTCACTGTAGTGCGTCAACTCAGTGTGCCGATGCGTCGACCCCTTGGTCATATTTGTATCTGTCCATACAGTAGTGCGTCAACTCCTTGAGCTGATGCGTCGACGCTTCAGTTCAGTTTCTTCATTTGATGAAGTCTATACATCATCAGTTGATCATCAAGAATATACGTTGCAGCGTCAACTCATTGGGCTGCAGTGTCAACTCAGCAAGTATGCACATCAGTCTTCACATGCTAAGTCTGTACAGCCTACGTCTCATGCAGCGTCAATGCTGTGAGCATTCTCAAGACATTAGCGTCAACGCTATAAGTGTGTACATCGCTTTCACGTCACCAAGTCCATACATTTGTCCTCCTTCAAAGTCTGTACAGCCGCTGGTCTAGCTTCATGAAGTCTGTACATCAGACTGTTACAGGAAGTCTGTACATTGTCCGTCTTCCTTAGCGTCTTGATAGTTGATGTCTATACATTGGCCTCCATGCTCCTAAGTCTATGCATTACTGTTCATTCATCAGTCTTCATAAGTCTGTACATTGGACTGTCTCTCTCAGCGTCTCATGGCATGAGGTCTGTACACTCGAATTGCCCTTGATCTGGTCAAGTGTATACACTCTCTCACTGTAGCTTTCAGCTATTCAAGTCTATACACTGGACTGTTAGGTCATGTCTATACAACGTGGGCTTCAGTTCTTCAAGCCTACACATCGACTGTTCATGCAAAGTCTAGACATTCGATCAAGTTTGTACATTGGTCTTGGCATATGCATTCATAAAGTATATACACTCTTCGGTTGACTTCAACTGAAGTCTGTACATCGGCATGCATTACATCAAGTGTGTACATTGCATAGCATGTTGCGTCTAAGTCTATACATCACTGTAGCATGCACTTCATGAAGCCTATACATTCTCAGTCTTTGCACACGTTCAGCCTGAAGTATGTACAGCCTTGGCAAATGTTCCTAAGTCTATACATCAGTCCTCAAGTGTTACAAGTCTGTACATTGGCCATCAAAGCCCTCAAAGTCTGTACATCCTTCAAGACTATCAAAGTCTATACAGCCTACTTTGTCGATTCAGATTTCAAAGTCTATACAGCGTTCGTCTCAGCCACCATCCATTTCAGCGTCTCACGCTTGCAAAGTCAATACTCTGGTCGGTGGAACAAAGTCTGAACATCCTTCAGTGAACTTCGAAGTCTATACATTGGGAGCCTTTTACCTACGTTCAGTTCTGAAGTTTGTACATCCTTCAATGAACTTTGAAGTCTATACACTGATTCACTGTTCATCGCCTTTGGGCATCAAAGTCTGTACATCGCCTTCAGACTTTCAAGTCTATACACTCCATGATCTTCCAAGGTTGTACATCCACAGTGTATCTTCAAAGTCTGAACATTGTCTCACTCCGTCAAAGTCCATACATTTGTTTTCTCTTCAAGTCTGAACATTGGCTTCATATCATAGAGTCTGTACATTGGGTTCAACGTTAACATGAAGTCTGTACACTGGTTTCTCTGGCACGTTAACACTAAGTCTATACACTTCATTATTATTGCTGAAGGGAATAGAGACGACGCCTGAAGCTTAAAGCGTCCATGCATCAGTAGACGAAGCTTTCACGATGTCTTCTATTACGTTAACGCCACAAGCAAGCAGCGTCGATGCAGCAGTTAAAGAAGCAGAAACTCTTACAAGCGACGAAGCTTTCACGATATCTTCCACTGCGTCAACGCCATCAACAAGCAGCGTCGACGCAGCGGCTTAAGAGACGCCAGTGTACAAATGTACATGTCTTCAATGCGTCAACGCAACATGCTGATAACGTCGACGCAGCACGCCCATCTGTTGAAGACTTGATCACTGGACTGCCGATACCATTGCGTCAACACAGCAGGCTGATGGAGTCGATGCAGTGGTTAAAAAGGTTGAAGATCTCTGATGGCTGCGTCAACTCTTTGGAGCAAGTGAGTTGACGCCATCTAACTCCAGTTGCTGAGCGTACTGGTGCTGGGCACGTGATCTGAGGATAAGGAGAGTGTCCAGATGAGGACACGTGTTCTGACAACCTGCTAGATGCTGCCACGTGGTCCAAATCCTTAGGGCGGGAACTGTGGAAGCCACACGCACCCTGCTGCAGCTGCTGCTGCTGCTACTGCTGCTGGTATATAATGGAGCCTTCGTCTTCAGATGAAGGTAGATCGAAGAAAAAGCCTGGAGAGCAGAAAAGCCCTTGGATCCAGAAAAAGAAAAGAAGAAGAAAAGGAGAAGAAGAAGAAAGAGAGAGATCGTGATCGAAGCCTTGAGAGCAATTGCAGAAAAGCAGTAGTGCTGAGAGTTCGATCCAGTGAGAAGAGAAGAAGAAGAAAAAGAAGAGTGGCAGAGTGAGAGAAGCAGTAGAAGTAAAAAGAGAAAGAGAGAGAGCTCGCGAGTGAGAGAAGGAAGCAGAGAAGAAAAGGAAGAGAAAGAAGAAGAGAGAACGAGAGATAGGAAGCTTCATCTGAAGATCTATCTTCACTAGACCGTGGATCAGATCCAGGCCAGTCAGCTCTGTTGAGAGCCATATTGTCCACTTCATCTTTCAGCTTTCTGTTTGCTGAAGTTATTTTCATTTCGTGTTTTTTGTTTCTCCATTTTCATTTGGTTATCTTGTTCTTCCGATTGCCCTGCTGGGGATCGGGTTCCTCCTGTTGGTTCAGGAGAAGGGAGATCTGATCTCCGGGTTGCAAGTGACAGGTTGTCACTTGTGGGTTCCCTCTGGTTAGAGGAAGGGAGGCTAGTCCTCCGGTTCTGGGCTTGTGGTTGCAAGTCCAGTGGTCCCTCCTGGTCTGGAGGAAGAGAGGTCTTCGACCTCTAGTTTCCAAGTGGCTGGGAGTCACTTGGGTGTCCCTCCGGTTGGGAGGAAGAGGGGAGGCTGTTCCCCTAGTCAAGCTGTGTGGCAGCAACTGTTTGCAAACTAAGTCTGCGTTCTAGCTTGAGCTAGTGGAAGCCTCACTCCGGTTGGGAGTGAGGGGTGGATGTAGGTCTGTGGGCCGAACCACCTAAAAATCTATTGTGCAGTGGTTTGATTGTTTGCTTTGCTTCCGCTAGATGCTTGAATAGGCACGCTCCAAGTGTTTGTATTTGAGTTGAATCTAATTGGTTCTATTCTGTGTCTATCTCTAGCATCCAAGTTTTTTATTTGGCCATTATACATAGAAGGATATATTCACCCCCCTCTGTATCCGGGCCTAGCACCCTAACAGACCCAAATAAACCAAGCATCAACCTCTCCACCAAATCCCTTAAGGGTCCCCACACTCCAACCAAAACTCCCTTCCGCAAACCTCACTATCCAAACTCAATTGGCCCCCACTTCCCCCCCTCCACAACTAGCCGATCCCAATGGGACGAGACCCCTAACTGACCCGGTTTCCCCAATAAGGACCACCACTCACCCTATTCTCACCATCCAAACCCAAGTGGACCCCGTGTCCATCCCTCCACCTAGACCCATGACGGCCGCCACCACCCAACCCACAATCCCTCACCAAACCCATACCCCACAATTCCCCTTGGTCCCCACCACTATCCCTCCATCGTCCCCTAAAAAGGGTACACCCCCCCAATCAACCCAAACTAAACCAACCCACCTTCCACTTCCAACCCCAACCCTACCCCAACCTAGGCCACCACTACTTCCACTCCCAACCCAAGTTCGACCTCACTCACCACCCCGGGTGCACCATGCCCCAACCATCATCACCCCATCTCCAAAAGACCTTCCCATTCCCTTGAGAAAGGAGGCCACACCCACTCACATATGAATAGTTGCTAGCCCAGACCCTCTCCCCGCCCATAAGGAAGCCCGAGTTCACACCAATGGTGAGGAAGAGCCTCAACCCTTCACCACTTCAAATAATCTGGATCTTCAAGAGCCACAAACCTTCACAAAAGGCACTATAATCATAGATGGGTCCCTAGCTAGATGGCTAAAGGAGAGACCAATTCACCCCATCATGTCCTATGTTTGCCGTCCCGTAGAGCAAAACCTTCCCATTATACCCTTCTCATCCTATCATACCATAATCCAAACATCTTACCAAGTGGAAACCTTAGAGGACCTTCTAAAGGGCTTAGCATGGCAATTAGAGTTGACTGGCATGTTGACTCCCATGGCCCAACAACGTAGGAGCCTAGAACTCCTACACCTATGTATTGGGTCCATCACCTTAATGTGCACCATGGGTTGCTACACTAGTGACCTCCTATTATTCCTCCCTATACCCGATGAGCCCGATACTATCCACGAATTAGAGTTGCTTATCTCGGGTAGAACGTCGAGCCCTCCACTCATGACCGACCCACTCACAAAAAACTTTGGCATAATTATCTCATTAGAGGAGGATGACCCACCACCACTTGAGGATCTTGAAAACATAGGGCCCCTCCCCCTCGATAACCCTTTTTATGATCCCTTTGATCCCTTCCAATGGGGGTCAAAGAACCCATAGGACCCAACCACCTTATCCACCACCCACCTCTCCCTATCCCAACCCACCATGTTTGACCCAATCCACCCCATCCTAGACCCGGGTTACACCTTGGGAGTCATGACCTTGGGCCACATATCCCTAGGTAATAAGTGTTAGGGTGCTAGGTCCGGATACAGAGGGGGGTGAATGTATCCCTCTACAAATTATGCTCAAATAAAAACTTGGATGCTAGAGATAGACACAGAATAGAACCAATTCGATTCAACTCAAACACAAACACTTGGAGCGCGCCTATTCAAGCATCTAGCGGAAGCAAAGCAAACAATCAAACCACTGCACAAGAGATTTTTAGGTGGTTCGGTCCACAGACCTACATCCACCCCTCACTCCCAACCGGAGTGAGGCTTCACTAGCAAATACTAGAACCAAGCAGACTCAGTCTGCAAACAGTTGCTGCCACACAGCTTGATCAGGGGAACAACCTCCCCTCTTCCTCCCAACCGGAGGGACACCCAAGTGACTCCCAGCCACATGGAAACTAGAGGTCGAAGACCTCTCTTCCACCAGACCAGGAGGGACCACTGGACTTGCAACCACAAGCCCAGAACCGGAGGACTAGCCTCCCTTTCTCTAACCAGAGGGCAACCCACAAGTGACAACCTGTCACTTGCAACCTGGAGATCAGATCTCCCTTCTCCTGAAACAACAGGAGGAACCCGATCCCCAACAGGGCAATCGGAAGAACAAAGATGATCAGAAAATAAAGGAAAACAATAAAGGAAAATAACACAGCAATCAGAAAGCTGTAAAATGAAATGCACAATGTGGCTCTCAACGGAGCTGACTGGCCTGGATCTGATCCACGGTCCAGTGAAGACAGATCTTCAAGCAGCTTCTTCCTTCTTCTCCACGAGCTCTCTCGTTCACTCTCTTTCTCTCTTTCTTTCTCTTCTGCTCTCCAAATCTCTCACTCTCTATCTCTCTTTCTTTCTCTTCTGCTCTCCAAATCTCTCACTCTCTATCTCTCTTTCTTTCTCTTCTACTCTCCTAATCTCTCACTCACTGCTCTCTCTTCACGGCTTCTCTCTTCTATCTCTTCTTCCTCTCTTTTCCTTCTTTTTCTCTTTTTCTGGATCGAAGGGCTTTCTGCTCTTCAGGCTTTTTCTTCGATCAACCTTCATCTGTGGACGAAGGCTTCCTTATATAGCAGCAGCAGCAGGTGGTTAAGGTGCAGAATGTGTGTGCCTCCCACGCTTCATCCAGAACATTCTTGCCACGTGCCCTTATAGCATTGGTTCCTTTAGTATCGGATCACGTGCAGCCCAGACACCGGTGAATGTTCTTCCTCGGACCTGCAAGGAGATAAAAACCATTAACACTGAGGGCCACAAGAACTAAAACTGCATGAGGTATGTGATAGCAATACGAGATGCACTTTACTGAGAATGACACGAGATACACAAGATTATTACAGTACGAGACAAGGAGAGAATGACACGAGGTCAGATGCAAACAGCACGAGGTAAAAAGAGAACGACACGAAGTATCACTGTAACAAAACAAACACTACGAAGAGAACGACACGAGATACATAATAGTAAAGCTAACACCACAAAGAAAACGACACGAAGTCAGAAGAGAACAGCACGAGGTGAGAAGGAAGTCTCACGGAGTGAAAAAGGTAGACAGACACGCGATCAGAAGAAACCAGGACGAAGATAGAAATAAACAATCACGAGGACATAAACACAAGAATAACACGAAGACACGAATACAGAAACAACACGACATAACAAACAGCAAAGAGAACGGCACGAGGTGAAACGACACTTTACTAAAAAGACTTGAATACACATGAAAAACAACTCGAGTACTAAGTTGTTCGAACGTACGAACAACTTGAAGATGAAAATAAAAACTGACACGAAGTGTGGTCACAATGCAGAGAAGACACGGGGTCTAGGAAAGACAACACGAGGACAGAAGACAGGAACGGTTTCAATCGACACGTGATAAAACAAAGAAAGCAGGAAAACGACTCGAGTATCTACAGTAAATGACACGAAGACAAGCCCTGAAAATACTGTTTAGACTTCACGCTGTACAGACTTTGAGGAGTCTGAACCAATGTACAGACTTCATGCTGTACAGACTTGATGTTGATCAACAGACCTTTGAACATCAGCACAAGGCGTCAACGCTTCCATCGTGTAGCGTAGCCTCAGCTCCTCAAACGAGATGCTCACGCCCTTGGCAACTGGCCAATGCGTCAACGCATCCAGTGTCAGCGTCGACGCAGTGAACAAGGCAGGTGATGAACAATGCATGCACTAGCTTTACTAATGTGTAGACTTCATGAGATGCAATGCAAACTCTGTACAGACTTTACTCAATGTATGGACTTCTCATAAGAAGCCAACAGCTGTACAGACTTAGTCAACCTTCAACTCACTGCGATGTACAGACTCTGAGGGACAACAGCCAATGTATGGACTTGCTCAGCTCACGGCCAGTGTATGGACTTGATGAGACACTCATGAGTGTGTAGACTTAGAGTGAAGCATATAGTGTAACACTGCAACAGACTGTATAGACTTTGAATGCAATGAATGGACTTTGCATGAGACGCTGGCCAAGAGGATGAATGCAACAGTGCAATGTCTAGACTTGAAGAATGTGAGACGATGGCTAAGAGACTGCACAATCGGATGTATAGACTTTCGTTACTGTAGCAACGTGTAGACTTTACCTTAGACGCTAAGTGAGACGCTCAATGTACACACTTAACCAATTCAAAGGCAAATCAAGTGTACAGACTCTGAGTCCAAACCCAACGGCTGTACAGACTTAGAAAGTGAAGACTGATGTACAGACTTCATTAATCAAAGCATGAATGAGACGCTGTACACACTTAGCCTAGGACAATGTATAGACTCAATCAAATGAAGAAACACATGATGCAATGTGTGGACTTGGTGACACATGCAAACAGATGAGTGTACAGACTATGCCAGCAAGCTACACGATGTGTAGACTTAGAAGTGCCTGCAGCTGTGCAATGTGCAACCAGTGTATGGACTTGGCGTGCCTACATAGGGCGTTTTACACACTTGCTGCCTGATGCAAATGTGCAGATTCTATTAATGCATATCAATGCTTTATGCAGCAGATAATCAGTCTGAACTTCAAATGCAATGACTCACAGTGTAAGCAGATAAACTGACTGAACATATGAGAGACTGAATGAACATTTGAAAGACAGACTGAATATAAGAATGACTGAATAAAACCATGGTCACTCACAGTGATTAGCTCACATTAAAACCAATCATCACAAACCCCTAGAGCCAATCATCAAAACCACAAGCCACAGGAGCCAGGGGCACAACAATCTCCCCCTTTTTGATGATGGCAACAATACACAGTGAGTCATTCTGATGATGTAATACATTCTTATGAAAGACATTCTGATGACTCAACCTATTCTCCCCCTTTGACTTCATCAAAAAAAATAGTTTGAGAAGAGAAGGCAATGATTGAACAAAAATCTCCCCTTTGATACTTGCAGAAAGAGATATCAAAATGCAAGAGCTCCCCCTAGAAATATGAATGCAAGAACACAATGCTATGAACATGATTCAGTATGACAAGGATTGCTCCCCCTGAATAGATGCCAATTGATATGCAAGTGATGCATGACATGGAAGCTCCCCCTCAATAAGTGGAATCTTATGAGATAGATGAGAAGGAGACCACAGGGGCAGACAAGGAGGAGTTCAGGTCAATGATCTAAGGAAAGTGAGCAGAAAGGTTTTCAAGGAGATATCAATCTCATAAATCCAAGACATAATTTTTCAAAGTCTTCCATTATAGGGACTTATGAATGAGCCTTTTGAACAGCATGGTTTAAACATGATGTATGTAGAGTTTATCAATAAAATTCTGTATTGATATCTAAAATCATGTTTTAATAAAGATGAACCAAGCCCTCATATTTATCTTGATTAATCTCCCTTTCTCTTACACAATCAAATCTATTGACTTCTTTCAGAAATACATGCACTAGTATTGAAGTCAAGCAATTATGAAGTCATATGATTTTGTCTAGGGTTGTAGCAATTTGATTTTAGCATCAATATTCAGATATTGAGATATGTTCAACAATTTTTCATACTACAAATTTTACGAGCAGTCTAGTTCAGTTCACACCTTGTAACTAGAGGATATACCTTGATCAGAGGCCAATATCCCTAAGCACTTAGTGTGACTAACTGTCATACTATATATGAACAGAGATAGCATTTACACATCATGACACACTCCAAATCATTTCTTGATGAGTGAGTTGTATTTCTCAGTGTGCATGCCATTGCTCTGCCTGAATTTCAATGAATTCTTAATCAGAGTTAACTAAGGCACCTCATGACACAGTTCTTTGGACATGTGTTTCTCAGTGACCAAGGTCATTGCTCTGACAATTACTTTACCCTTTAGACAATTCACAAACATTCATTTGCTTCAAAACAATATTAATTTCATGTACTTAATCAGTTGAAGTCATGTATTCAAAAGTGCAGATTTCAGAAGTTTTCACAAGACACAACATGAAACAGATGGTTAAGGTTTATTAAACATGCTTCAGATATTTTTAAGAGATTTTAAAGTCAACCCTTGAGTACATTAAACTTAAACCACCTGAGTTATTTCAGATATTCATAAAAACGTATAATAGAAGATTTCTAGCTCAAAAGTTTTCAGATTTATGATCGAGATAGCCCATTGAAATCTTCATGAAGGACTGATAGAATTTTGAACCCAAATGATACCAATTGATAGGAGAAATATCAATTGTTGAGAGAGATTGTGAAGCTCAAAGTTTTCAGAATATGATTAAGATTTGTCAACAAAATCAGTAAGAAGGGATATGCAATGAGTTCTGACACATGTATGTATTTGACAACCTATATGCAATGCATTGACTCCCCCTCACAATATGCATTCAAACTCTCTTTTTGGCATTTTCAATATAAGGAAATATAATGCACTATATGTATGCAGGGACATGCAAAGACTCAACATTGAATGCTATGCAAGGATATGCAACTTACTCCCCCTGAAAACATGCAGTCCTATATGCAATTCAGAATTTCAGTGAGCTATTGCAGCACACAAGTTTCAAGTCACACTCATATGCAGTTCAGATTTTTCAAAAAATTCGAAATGCAATTTGTTTTCAGAGTCTATGCATAACACAGTTATCAAGCAATTGAAATTAGCCTATGTATGCATCAGATACAGACAACCCTTCTTAATCTGACATTTGCACAGAACTCTTAGCAAATGCATGATCAGAAAATAATGCACATGGTAGATGATAAATGAAAATGCAAAAATAGATTTAACTTGCTATGCATTAAAACTAAAAGTAAGAAGAGCAGGAAGTTTACCTGAAAAGTTCAGTTTGGGGTTTTCTTCTTGAGTGCCTTGGATCATTACCCCTTTTTATTCCAGTCCCAAGGCACACCTGCATAGCAATGTTATTTTGCACAAACAGGTGCCCAAGAAATCTTGGGTCCTGACATGACAGTATTACTCCTAGCAGGTTTTCTCAATAATTTTTGTGCATGAAGGTCATCAGATTTTATCAAATTGCAATTATACATTGAGTGACCAATTTGTCCACAGCAATGGCATGAGTTAGCAGATTTCAAATTCCTCTTATGCACATTTCTGTTGTCATGAAGTTCATTTGCAGAGAGAGAGTTCTGTTTACTATAATGATAGTAAGATGCACCAGATTTCGGATTTAATCTATGCACATTCTTGTTAGCATGAAATCCATGTGTACATGCATGAGATTTTCTGTTAACAGAATAAGAATTCTGTTTACCAAAACCAGTTTGGTTTTGATATCCTGCCAGCCAACAGGTTGCAGCCTTGTGACCTGGCTTCCCACAGTTATAACATGAAAGTTTTGCAAATTGTCTTACAGGGAATTTAGCATGTTTGAGATTCACATTTCTACCCTGAATATGCCAATAGTCCTTGACTGTATGGCCATACTTTCTACAGTGAGAGCAATAAGAGGCATTCTTTTTAAAATTGAGTTCATTATTGCCATAGCCTCCTTGGGCATGCCAACAATCAATGGCTCTGTGGCCATCCTTTCCACATTCAAAACATGAAATAGAATTTCTTTCAAAAAAGCCTGACCAGCATTCAGAGGCCCTGTGACCCCTTTTGTTGCAATTAAAACAGATGATATGCTGGTTCATTGAAACAGATTTGTTTTTATTAAAAACATGTTGGTTTGCAGGGAATTTAGCATGATATGAATAAAAGGTTTTCTTACCACTAGCAAACCAGCAATGAGCAATTGAGTGACCTAATTTGCCACAATTAGAACATGTGCCACTCCTTTTCTGAGGTGAGGGATTTTTATCATGAAATCTCCTAGCATTCTTATCATCCTTCTCCATCAACTTACACTCATGCATCAGATGTCCAACTTTATGACAGTAATGACAGATAATCTTCCTTTTAGATGCATGTGAGTGTGTGTGAGGACTGTGATCAGCAAACACTGATGGACCCTTTTCATTTATTTTCTGATTTACAGTCCTTTTCTGATTTTTATCCTGTTTTCCTGTTTTCTTAGCCTTGTACTGAATTGGAGATGAAGTGGAAGGCTTTTCCTGTTCAGAAGATTTAATGAAAACATTTTTCAGCTTGGATCCATCAACCTTTTTCAACTTTTCAGTTTGTTTCTGATTCTTCTGAACATTTGGTTGTTTATTTTCTGAGGTTGTGTCTATATCAGATGCTTTGATAAAGGATGTCGTCAGTTTGTTTTCAAAAGCCTTTTTATTGACATTGTTGTAGCCTAACCCTTCCCTTTGAGTATTGACCTTAACTCCTAACAACCTATCCAGATTTTCTTGTCCACTTACAAACTTTGACAGAGAGTTCTTTAAGTCTTGGATTTCATTTTCTAAAGACGTGATTTGTAACTCATAACTGGCAATCTCTTGCTCACTGCAATTCATAGCTTCATTCAAAACTTTGTTAGCAGTTTTATATTTCTCAATTTCATTTTCCAGATTGCTCAGTTTATCAGAATCTTCAACACAAATACTTTTTCCTCCTTCCAAAGCTAGAAGTCTCTCTGACATAGTGGAGTTCAGCATTTTCAATTTCTCATTTTCTTGCTTAAGTTTGTCATTCTGAATTAACTCATTTATCAAAGTCTGATCTTCTGAGTTAGTTTCAAGTTTTCTTCCAGCCTTGAAATCCTTCAAATCTTTTTCCTTTTCTTCAATGTTTTTCTGTAATTCCACATTCACAGATTTGATGGCTTCAAGTTTTTCAGCAAGCAAGTTTTTCTCCTGCTCAAGTTTCTCAAATTTGTTATCATTTTTATTAGCAGATGTTCTCAGGGAATCATTTTCAGATCTCAGCTTGTTTAAATCTGAGTTTACACTTTCAAAGTTTTTCAGCAATTTTTCATACTGGTCATGATAGTTAACAACAGTCTGATTATCATTATCTGAGTTCAATTTTTCTTTGAGTTCAGATATCACATTTATATGATCTTGATTTTCAGTTTTCAATAATGAAACTTGTTTCTTCAGTATTTGAAAGTCAGACATACAAGCATCATGAATATTTTTCAATTCAACACAATTTCTACAAGGAGAGCTTGAACTATCTAAACCAGTACCCTTCTTCAATTTTTTATACTGTTTTCTTAACAGTTCATGAGATTCAAATAATTCAGCATAAGTATTCTCCCAATCTTCTAGAGAGAAATTCTCAAAGAGATTTACCTCATCATCATCATCTTCTTCAGTTTGATTGCTGCCTTGATCGCTTCTGTTGCCCATCATGCAGCTTATTTGATTTCCTTTCCCGGCTCTCTTCATCATCTCCAACATATCCCTTGCAGATCTGCAATCAAGGAAACATGAGTGAAAGGCTTTGTCAGTGGCTGCTTTCATCAGATTTATAGCTGTCTGATTCTCCTCATACATTGATTCGTGACTGTCTGTCCATTTGGACCTTTTCTTTGGTAATTTATGAGGACCATGTGAAATTACTTTCCACAGGTCTGGATCAACAGATTTAACATAAGCACGTAAAGCACTGTGCCACTGGTTGAAATCAGAACCACTAAAGATGGGTGGACAAGCCATTGAAACAGATAACAGATAGATTCAATGCAACAGGAATATTGATGCACTAAAAATAAATTAGCACCTTAGACCGCAAGATCGAATCTGCAGGTCGCTGGACCTTGTATGCAGACACTCGCTCTGATACCAACTGTTAGGGTGCTAGGTCCGGATACAGAGGGGGGGTGAATGTATCCCTCTACAAATTATGCCCAAATAAAAACTTGGATGCTAGAGATAGACACAGAATAGAACCAATTCGATTCAACTCAAACACAAACACTTGGAGCGCGCCTATTCAAGCATCTAGCAGAAGCAAAGCAAACAAACAAACCACTGCACAAGAGATTTTTAGGTGGTTCGGTCCACAGACCTACATCCACCCCTCACTCCCAACTGGAGTGAGGCTTCACTAGCAAATGTTAGAACCAAGCAGACTCAGTCTGCAAATAGTTGCTGCCACACAGCTTGATCAGGGGAACAGCCTCCCCTCTTCCTCCCAACCGGAGGGACACCCAAGTGACTCCCAACCACTTGGAAACTAGAGGTCGAAGACCTCTCTTCCTCCAGACCAGGAGGGACCACTGGACTTGCAACCACAAGCCCAGAACCGGAGGACTAGCCTCCCTTCCTCTAATCAGAGGGCAACCCACAAGTGACAACCTGTCACTTGCAACCTGGAGATCAGATCTCCCTTCTCCTGAACCAACAGGAGGAACCTGATCCCCAACAGGGCAATCGGAAGAACAAAGATGATCAGAAAATAAAGGAAAACAATAAAGGAAAATAACACAGCAATCAGAAAGCTGTAAAACGAAATGCACAATGTGGCTCTCAACGGAGCTGACTGGCCTGGATCTGATCCACGGTCCAGTGAAGACAGATCTTCAAGCAGCTTCTTCCTTCTTCTCCACGAGCTCTCTCGTTCACTCTCTTTCTCTCTTTCTTTCTCTTCTGCTCTCCAAATCTCTCACTCTCTATCTCTCTTTCTTTCTCTTCTGCTCTCCAAATCTCTCACTCTCTATCTCTCTTTCTTTCTCTTCTACTCTCCTAATCTCTCACTCACTGCTCTCTCTTCACGGCTTCTCTCTTCTATCTCTTCTTCCTCTCTTTTCCTTCTTTTTCTCTTTTTTTGGATCGAAGGGCTTTCTGCTCTTCAGGCTTTTTCTTCGATCAACCTTCATCTGTGGATGAAGGCTTCCTTATATAGCAGCAGCAGCAGGTGGGTAAGGTGCAGAATGCGTGTGCCTCCCACGCTTCATCCAGAACCTTCTTGCCACGTGCCCTTATAGCATTGGTTCCTTTAGTATCGGATCACGTGCAGCCCAGACACCGGTGAATGTTCTTCCTTGGACCTGCAAGGAGATAAAAACCATTAACACTGAGGGCCACAAGAACTAAAACTGCATGAGGTATGTGATAGCAATACGAGATGCACTTTACTGAGAACGACACGAGATACACAAGATTATTACAGTACGAGACAAGGAGAGAATGACACGAGGTCAGATGCAAACAGCACGAGGTAAAAAGAGAACGACACGAAGTATCACTGTAACAAAACAAACACTACGAAGAGAACGACACGAGATACATAATAGTAAAGCTAACACCACAAAGAAAACGACACGAAGTCAGAAGAGAACAGCACGAGGTGAGAAGGAAGTCTCACGGAGTGAAAAAGGTAGACAGACACGCGATCAGAAGGAACCAGGACGAAGATAGAAATAAACAATCACGAGGACATAAACACAAGAATAACACGAAGACACGAATACAGAAACAACACGACATAACAAACAGCAAAGAGAACGGCACGAGGTGAAATGACACTATACTAAAAAGACTTGAATACACATGAAAAACAACTCGAGTACTAAGTTGTTCGAACGTACGAACGACTTGAAGATGAAAATAAAAACTGACACGAAGTGTGGTCACAAAGCAGAGAAGACACGGGGTCTAGGAAAGACAACACGAGGACAGAAGACAGGAACGGTTTCAATCGACACGTGATAAAACAAAGAAAGCAGGAAAACGACTCGAGTATCTACAGTAAATGACACGAAGACAAGCCCTGAAAGTACTGTTTAGACTTAATGCTGTACAGACTTTGAGGAGTCTGAACCAATGTACAGACTTCATGCTGTACAGACTTGATGTTGATCAACAGACCTTTGAACATCAGCACAAGGCGTCAACGCTTCCATCGTGTAGCATAGCCTCAGCTCCTCAAACGAGATGCTCACGCCCTTGGCAACTGGCCAATGTGTCAACGCATCCAGTGTCAGCGTCGACGCAGTGAACAAGGCAGGTGATGAATAATGCATGCACTAGCTTTACTAATGTGTAGACTTCATGAGATGCAATGCAAACTCTGTACAGACTTTACTCAATGTATGGACTTCTCATAAGAAGCCAACAGCTATACAGACTTAGTCAACCTTCAACTCACTGCGATGTACAGACTCTGAGGGACAACAGCCAATGTATGGACTTGCTCAGCTCAAGGCCAGTGTATGGACTTGATGAGACACTCATGAGTGTGTAGACTTAGAGTGAAGCATATAGTGTAACACTGCAACAGACTTGATAGACTTTGAATGCAATGAATGGACTTTGCATGAGACGCTGGCCAAGACGATGAATGCAACAGTGCAATGTCTAGACTTGAAGAATGCGAGACGATGGCTAAGAGACTGCACAATCGGATGTATAGACTTTCGTTACTGTAGCAACGTGTAGACTTTGCCTTAGACGCTAAGTGAGACGCTCAATGTACACACTTAACCAATTCAAAGGTAAATCGAGTGTACAGACTCTGAGTCCAAACTCAACGGCTGTACAGACTTAGAAAGTGAAGACTGATGTACAGACTTCATTAATCAAAGCATGAATGAGACGCTGTACACACTTAGCCTAGGACAATGTATAGACTCAATCAAATGAAGAAACACATGATGCAATGTGTGGACTTGGTGACACATGCAAACAGATGAGTGTACAGACTATGCCAGCAAGCTACATGATGTGTAGACTTAGAAGTGCCTGCAGCTGTGCAATGTGCAACCCGTGTATGGACTTGGCGTGCCTACACAGGGCGTTGTACACACTTGCTGCCTGATGCAAATGTGCAGATTCTATTAATGCATATCAATGCTTTATGCAGCAGATAATCAGTCTGAACTTCAAATGCAATGACTCACAGTGTAAGCAGATAAACTGACTGAACATATGAGAGACTGAATGAACATTTGAAAGACAGACTGAATATAAGAATGACTGAATAAAACCATGGTGACTCACAGTGATTAGCTCACATTAAAACCAATCATCACAAACCCCTAGAGCCAATCATCAAAACCACAAGCCACAGGGGCCAGGGGCACAACAATAAGGTTGTGCCCCACCCCATGATGACCACCTTCTTAGATCCATTCGATCCTTTCCAATGGGAGTTCAAAGGTTGTCCCACACCTATACATATGGAAGTCACCTTTGGGAAAAGCATGCATGTGTCTAGGCTTACCACACCCCTTGGCATGAACACTATGTTGGGTCCATTCATTCATATCACCCACATGTCAAGTAGAAAGTATGAGTGGTCCAAATTCAGATGTAGTAGTCCACCTTCACTCATCATGAGTCGTAGGCATGATAGGAGTATTCATGGATGTCCGGGTCCCCCAGGATTTGTCACCCCCACGCATGACCGGATCACCTATGGATGCCCCGGTCCTCCCCATTCCATCAAAGTCTTCTTGGCGTCAAAGCATGATTGATCTACTTTTGGTTGCCCAGGTCCGCCCATCACCCCTAGAATGTCAACATTCACAAAATTGCATGAAAACCTTTGCAAGCACATTAGTAAGGAAAATGAGATCTATAAGAGGCAGGCTGACTCCCTTCGGCGTCACCAAGAATTTCACGTGGGTGACTTTGTGATGGTGAGGAAGGAGAGGCTCTGATGTGATACCACCTTGGGGTGATGACCACAAGACAATATGACCCTTGGACCTAAGGTTGCAAGCAAGCAAATTGGCGATCATACCACTCGAGCGGCTCACTCGCTTGGTGCACACTTGTGCCCGTGGGCAACTAAACGATAATGGAGAGGGTCCGGGGTGGGACAATGATGCTCCGGTGCTTGGCAAGCTTGGGGATAACCCCAATTGGGCCAGGGATGCCCACTCACGGGCGGCCATCACACCATGGGTGTGGGTTGAAATGGCTCGCTCACAACTCGCCCGTGATGGACACTCACGTGTTCGGCAATTTGGGCCGGGCCCTCGCTCTCCGTCCGACGCAGCAAAGCAAGAATACTAAGCTAAGCAAGTGATATTGACCAGCAAGGAAAGGGGGACCGAGGCTCACCTAGCCGGCGTGAAGACGCCAACTCCGGTCGAAGACGGGGGCAAGCGGGGAGGCAAGGGTTTGTGCCCGCAAGCCGCGTCGGTGTCGCTTCAAATCTGCGAAAATATTATTACATGAACTACACCTCTCGTAGGAGGGGGGCTCTTGGGGTGGGGGTTAGACTTATTACAACCAAGATTACCTCCACGCAGGGAGGGGCCTTCAGCCGGCCAAGCGGGGTGGGGAAATTATGAAGAGAACGCCGACTCTCCAAGCTTTGCCGGTTCTGCCACTCTTCAGTTTTGCTGAACAGGTTGTCGATGAAGATGCTGCCACGGACTCAACCGAGCTCCACATTTGATGAAACTGGTGCCAAAAGTTCCCCAGCTGGCCGAGGATGATGCTTGAATTTTTTGGGAAGCTCTGGAACTCGGGCCTGATCGGACCGGCGACTGGAGCAGGACAGCAACACTCTGCCTCTGACTGATGCAGAACTGATACAGTGGATTGCAGAAGGCACTACGGTCGCTCCCGAACTCCAAATTGAACGAAACTGGCAGTGACGCGATTGTGGTCGGAGTAGCTTCGAGCAGAAATTGACGGGGCCACAATCCGAGGTCGGAGAGAAGAATGGTGGCCGGAGAAGTGAAGACAGGTCGAACCTGGACCTGCAGGGGGCAGACTGCACACGCCGGCGAAGAAATTCAGAACAAATATCTCGGGCAGGCGATTTGCGTCGTTCCTTCTGCTACTGATGGAGGACTAGACGAAGAAGAATTTTGTAGAAGGAAGTGTGATCGAATTCCTCCAAGGTTGGCCGCTGAACGGCTTCCAAGATCGCTCTGGCCTTCAGTCTGGGACAGATTGCGCAGTTGTTGAAGATGATGTTCCTCCGGACAGCTCCAAACTCGGATGCAGGCAGGAGCACCACCGTTGGAAAGAAGACTTGGAGACGATTCCAGCAATATAAGATATGCCACCGGGAGCCTTCAGGGGAAGTCGTGGCTGCTACTGCAAATCACTGCTTTTCTGAAACCTGCAACAGGGACAGAATAGGTGGAGGAGAGGGTGTGGGGAAGGGCATGAACAAGGGGTTATTTGGTGGATGGGGAAGGGGGGGTGCGACCTTGGGTGGTTAGGGAGGTGGGGAGATGAAAGGGCACAGCCCAAGGGAGAGGGAAATTCAAAATTTGGCCTAGGGAAGAGCTCTTTCAGTCTTGGGGAGAGGGAGGGTTGCTTGGGAGAGTGGAAAGGTGCCTAGGAGAAGGGGTTTCCACCTAGGGGTTGGACGGGGAATTGAATGAGTGCATGGGGAAGGGGCCTTAATGAGGGGTGAATGGGGAGGAGAGAGAATGAATTTCAAAATTGGGGTGGGGAGGAGAGAGAGAGGGGGCACAACCCACTTAGAGAGAGTGATAGTAAGAGAGAGAGAGAGGGGGGAGATATTGAGAGGGAACTAGAAGGTGTGGAAATTTTCTGTATTCAATATTCAAGCATAATTGTTACAAATGAGAGAGGGGTGGGGCTATTTATAGACCCCACACTTTTCCTAAGACCAAACTGACCCTGACAAACTAACTAATGACCAAACAGTCCAAGGGAGGGGCACATTGGGCCTAGCCCAATGAATTGGGCCCATTAACCTATCAAACCAACATAATGACTTCAAGACTTAGGAAAATGACTTTCTAACCTAGGTACATGACTCAATAAAGGGAAAATTACATGTTTAATACTCAAATAAAAATAAGAAAATTACATGACTCGACTCACAAACACATGAGGAACATAATGGCGTACAACGACGATCAATCCGAGCTTCAGAAAATGTGGAGGGGCAAGGGATGTCCCCATCATACCCCCGGGGTGGAGAAAACTCGACCCAGTCGAGTATGGGTCCACCGGGGAAGTAGCATCCCAAACGCAGTTCCGGGCGAACCTTGTTCTCTAAACTCGACCCATGTCCATAGCCGAGGAACAGTGCTTCCACTCGACAAAGTGGCTCAGACACACCCTTAGGCTGGCGAAGAGATCTTGCTTTGCTTAGTATTGCCGCCATGTGCTGACGTCGGGCTCTCGGGCTAGTTTGTGGTGGCACTCCGAGGGTGTCTCTCACAAGGATATGTGTAGGCTCAAGACACTCACTAGGATCCACCGCGGTACCCTTAGAGGGTGCCGGATCCGCCACGTGGGAAGTGGGATGAATCCCAAAACCCATTGGTAAGTTCAACCCGCAAGCCGGGTGCCAATGTCACTCGGAACTTGGCAAGGTCCAAGTCCTCGTGCCCTCAAATTGGAGGTGAGCCTAGAGTAGAGCCACTCCAAAATCATCATCATCATCAAGTCGCCAACGTGGAATTTCAAGTGGCGCTCATGAGTTTTTGCCCGCCTTTTGTAATTCTCACCGCTTTTTGCTTGATGCATGTTTTGATGCATATGCCATGTACTAAGATGCGGTGTGGGTGAGTAGTGCGTCGTATGCAAAGGTGGTCCAGGGCAACCACATGTAGACCTATCATGCATTAATGTTATGAAGACTTTGAATGTCTTGGGAGGATCGGGGCATCCATAGGTGTCCCTTTCATGTGTGAGTGTGATGAGTGCCGGGGGACCCGGACATCCATGAATGCTCCTAACATGCTTGAGATTTATGATGAATGATGGTGGACCATTACAACCAAATATTCACCACTCATGTTTTCTTCTTGACATGTGGGTGATATGAATGAATGGACCCGACTTTCTAATCATGTCAAGTGGGGTGGTATGCCTAAGCACATGCATTTCAATCCTAGTGATGACTTCTATGTGCATAGGTGTGGGGTGGCCCTTGAGCTTCCATTCGTATGAGTCAAAGGGATCTAAGAAGGGAGACATCATGGAGTGGGGCCATCTATCAATCCCATTATGTATGTTGCCTATGGTTAAGGCTTCTTTGGTGTAACCCAATTCTAGGAAGGGAAGGTTTTGGGTTATCATGGGTGGTAAGGGTAGGGTAAGGTGGGTGGTGAATAAGGTGAGTGGGTTACATTGAGATCTAGGCTCCCATAGAAAAGGGTCAAAGGGATCATGGTAAGGGTCACCTTGGTAGGGGTACTCTATGCTCTCAAGGTCCTCGAATGGTGAGTCATCCTCCTCAATAATTGGGCCAAGGTTGCTAATGGGTTGACCGATCAAAGCACTTGGGATCTTAATGGTTGGGGAGTGGACTAGGATAGGTTCTTCCTCCATGGGAAGAATGAGGATGATCTCACTAGTAACTTGGCCATTAGTATAGATGGAAGTGATGGAGCCAATGGAGGGATATGCTA
Organism: Amorphophallus konjac; assembly: GCA_022559845.1. Classification (NCBI taxonomy): domain Eukaryota; kingdom Viridiplantae; phylum Streptophyta; class Magnoliopsida; order Alismatales; family Araceae; genus Amorphophallus; species Amorphophallus konjac. The sequence continues at coordinate 110,937,391 of CM040128.1, read as the reverse complement.
GGCTAATGGTGTTAGTTTCGGACGGCCTCAAGGCTAGCATATTGGTCAAGTGAATTTGCCAATGTAGGTAGTTCACTAAGTCTCCCAAATCTTCCACACAATAGGAAGTTTGATAAGTGACATGTGGCTGAATGGGAATGATTTGGGATTGATATCTCATGGGTAGGTGGCATGGTTGTGAACTAGGAATGGTGAGACCTTTCTTGAGCCATTGGAGTATGGACTTATCTATGGTGAGGTTGGGTGTCTCTAGAGGAGCTAGGCTAGAGGTGTGTGAGTTGTTTGGCCTTTGGATTTCCTCTATGTTGGGAGGTGGATTCGGATGGGCATCCTTCTCCACTTGGGTAGGTGTGTGGGTAGCAACTTCTATTGCTAATGGAGTAGGGGAATCTATGGTGGGTGGTTTGGTGATAGCTAGCGTATGACACACCCGGGGTGGTGAACAAGCACGGGCTTGGGTTGGGATAGGAAGGGGAAGTAGAGGAGGCCTAGGTTGGGGAAAGATTGGTGTAGGAAGTGGGAGGTGGGTTGGGTGAGGGGTTTTGGGTTGATTTGTTTTGGGAGATGTGTCCCTTTTTGGGGACGATGGTGGGTTTGTGGTGGTGGTCAAGGGGGCTTGTGGGGTACAGGTTTGGTGAGGGGTTTTCGGTTTGGGGGTGGTGGCCATTATGGGCCTAGGTGGAGGGGTGGACGCGGTGTCCACTTGGTTTTTAATGGTGAGGGTTGGATAAGTGGTGGTCACCATGGAGGGAATTGGGTCGGTTAGGGGTCTCTTGTCCTTGGGATCGTTTGGGGTGGAAGTGGGGGCTAAAGGGGCTTGACTAGTGTAGGTTAGGGAAGGGGGGTTTGGTTGGGGTGTGGGGGCCCTCATGGGGTTAGGTGGGGAGGTGGAGGCCTTAGACACTTGGGTTCTAGTGGTAAGGGTTTGGACGGGTGGGGTTGGAGGAGTGGGAGTGCTCCTCGAGTTTTGGTAACCCGGGTAGGAGGGAGGAGGTCGGGGAGTGTAGACTTTCCTAAGTTCGGCTCTCATGTTCTCCCATGTGTTAATAGGCTCTAGCCTCATAACCCTCCTAAATTGTTCAATGAACTTCCACCTATCCTCGGCATGGTACACAAGTCGACTCTTGGCAAGGTAGATTTTCATGGGTTCAGTCATTGGATTCCTTTTAAAGTATTTGTCCATGTTTTCCTCCCACTCTAAATATGCACAAGGGTGGTATCCGCTAAAGATAAAGTCCTCAAATAGGACTTTGTCCAAAGGGGTGTCAATCGGACCTTTGCGGAGGGCCGAGTGAGATAGATGTGACTTACATGAAGTAGCCATGCTAGTGGACAAAAGAGATGCAACCGAAGACTCTAAATGCATATGAGCGTCCTAGGACCAACTTGATAGAGACAAGTTGTGAACTTGCTCTGATACCACTTGATGTGACACCACCTTGGGGTGATGACCACAAGACAATATGACCCTTGGACCTATGGTTGCAAGCAAGCAAATTGGCGATGATACCACTCGAGCGGCTCACTCGCTTGGTGCACACTTGTGCCCGTGGGCAACTAAACGATAATGGAGAGGGTCCGGGGTGGGACAATGATGCTCCGGTGCTTGGCAAGCTTGGGGAGAACCCCAATTGGGCCAGGGATGCCCACTCACGGGCGGCCGTCACACCATGGGTGTGGGTTGAAATGGCTCGCTCACAACTCGCCCGCGATGGACACTCACGTGTTCAGAAATTTGGGCCGGGCCCTCGCTCTCCGTCCGACGCAGCAAAGCAAGAATACTAAGCTAAGCAAGTGATATTGACCAGCAAGGAAATGGGGACCGAGGCTCACCTAGCCGGCGTGAAGACGCCAACTCCGGTCGAAGACGGGGGCGAGCGGGGAGGCAAGGGTTTGTGCCCGCAAGCCGCGTCGGTGTCGCTTCAAATCTGCGAATATATTATTACATGAACTACACCTCTCGCAGGAGGGGGGCTCTTGGGGTGGGGGTTAGACTTATTACAGCCAAGCTTACCTCCACGCAGGGAGGGGCCTTCAGCCGGCCAAGCGGGGTGGGGAAATTATGAAGAGAACGCCGACTCTCCAAGCTTCGCCGGTTCTGCCACTCTTCAGTTTTACTGAATAGGTTGTCGATGAAGATGCTGCCACGGACTCAACCGAGTTCCAAATTTGATGAAACCGGTGCCAAAAGTTCCCCAGCTGGCCGAGGATGATGCTTGAACTTTTTGGAAAGCTCTGGAACTCGGGGCTAATCGGACCGGCGACTGGAGCAGGACAGCAACACTCTGCCTCTGACTGATGCAGAACTGATACAATGGATTGTAGAAGGAACTACGGTCGATCCCGAACTCCAAATTGAACGAAACTAGCGGTGACGCGATCGTAGTCGGAGTAGCTTCGAGTAAAAATTAACGGGGCCACAATCCGAGGTCGGAGAGGAGAATGGTGGCCAGAGAAGTGAAGACAGGTCGAACCTGGACCTGCAGGGGGCAGACTGCACACTCCAGCGAAGAAATTCAGAACAAATATCTCGGGCAGGCGATTGGCGTCGTTCCTTCTGCTACTGATGGAGGACTAGACAAAGAAGAATTTTGTAGAAGGAAGTGTGATCGAATTCCTCCAAGGTTGGCTGCTGAACGGCTTCCAAGATCGCTCTAGCCTTCAGTCTGGGACAGATTGCGCAGTCGTTGAAGATGATGTTCCTCCGAACAGCTCCGAACTCGGATGCAAGCAGAAGTACCACTGTTGGAAAGAAGACTTGGAGACGATTCCAGCAATATAAGATATACCACCGGGAGCCTTCAGGGGAAGTCGTGGCTGCTACTGCAAATCACTGCTTTTCTGAAACCTACAACAGGGACAGAATAGGTGGAGGAGAGGGTGTGGGGAAGGGCATGAACAAGGGGTTATTTGGTGGATGGGGAAGGGGGGGTGCGACCTTGGGTGGTTAGGGAGGTGGGGAGATGAAAGGGCACAGCCCAAGGGAGAGGGAAATTCAAAATTTGGCCTAGGGAAGGGCTCTTTCAGTCTTAGGGAGAGGGGGGGTTGCTTGGGAGAGTGGAAAGGTGCCTAGGAGAAGGGGTTTCCACCTAGGGGTTGGAGGGGGAATTGAATTAGTGCATGGGGAAGGGGAAGGGGCCTTAATGAGGGGTGAATGGGGAGGAGAGAGAATGAATTTCAAAATTGGGGTGGGGAGGAGAGAGAGAGGGGGCACAACCCACTTAGAGAGAGTGATAGTAAGAGAGAGAGAGAGGGAGATATTGAGAGGGAACTAGAAGGTGTGGAAATTTTCTGGATTCAATATTCAAGCATAATTGTTACAAATGAGAGAGGGGTGGGGCTATTTATAGACCCCACACTTTTCCTAAGATCAAACTGACCCTGACAAACTAACTAATGACCAAACAGTCCAAGGGAGGGGCGCCATTGGGCCTAGCCCAATGAATTGGGCCCATTAACCTATCAAACCAACATAATGACTTCAAGACTTAGGAAAATGACTTTCTAACCTAGGTACATGACTCAATAAAGGGAAAATTACACGTTTAATACTCAAATAAAAATAAGAAAATTACATGACTCGACTCACAAACACATGAGGAACATAATGGCGTACACCGACGATCAATCCGAGCTTCAGAAAATGTGGAGGGGCAAGGGATGTCCCCATCAGGCTCTCCCCGGGAGTCATCTCCAAATTGAGGCCACGTGGGGCTGGTCCCTTCCAGGTCTTGAGGCGCATTGGCGCTAATGCCTATGAGTTAGATCTCCCCGAGGAGTATGGAGTGAGTCCCACATTCAATGTAGCCGACCTAGTGCCATATAAGGGACCCACGGTGGTACCGAGTGAGGATATTGAGCTTATTCCCTCCGCTGTGAGAGCACCCACCCGTGAGGAGAGACCACCAGCCAATAGAGCCCAGTGTTGTGACCCCTCTGTGTTGATGATGTTGACAATAAGTTTTACTTCATTGGCAACAGCTTGTTTTGATTGATTGGCAACTGTTCTTATTTTGATGAAACTGTTTTTATCAGGTTGTCTGTGTACATAATGCAGTCAAAGTCTATACTATCGTGCACACACCCACATGTCTACATTGCATTGCAGCATGAACATAGAGTCCATACATTTCATTGTGTAGTCTGGACAGTTGTGGGTCGACGCTCCCTTCTGATGGGTCGACGCTCCCTTTGTTTTCCTAGTCCATACATTGCATTCCTAGTAGACCAGCAAGTCTATACACTGCAGAGTAAAGCCCAAAGTCTAGACATTACTGCATTGCTTGCATTTCAGAGTCTATACATCGTTCATGCATGTGCACAGTTCGTGGACAAAGTCTGTACATCGCAGCATGTATTCATTGCTAAAGTCTATACAGACTTCAGCGTCTCGTTCATGCATTGTTTATGAAGTCTGTACATTGGATTGTGTCTTTGTGCATCATGTTAAGTCTATACATCGGACTGTTCATGCACAGAGTCTGTGTCTCATGCATCGTCTATGCAAAGTCCATACATTGCATTCAAAGTCTGTACAGCATTCGTCTCAGCCAGCGTCTCATGCTGCGTCTTAGGCATGTTTGTACATTACACTGTAGCTGCATTGTTTCACCTGAAGTCTGTGCATTGTCTCAGCCACCGTCTCATTCAGCGTCTCACACTTGCAAAGTCTATACACTGGTCGGTGGAAGCAAGTCTATACATTCGACTGTTGAGCCTGTGACTAAGTCTGTACAGCCAGGGAGACTGTTAAGTCTATACATTCATTCACTGTAGCTTGCACTGGGTAAAGTCTACACATCCTCTAGCTGGAACTGTGCAAGTATGTACATCGCTGCTTTGCCAAAGTCTGTACATTGGCATCTTTTCTTACGCTGCACTTCCAAGTCTATACATTGGGACTTTTACCTACGCTCTGTTCAGCAAGTCTATACAGTGGTTGCTTTACCGACGTTGCCTTGCCAAAGTCTACACATTGTGAACTTCCAAGTATGTACAGACTTTACCTTGTTCAAGTCTGTACATCGTCCAGTTATCTTTGGCATCTCTACACACTGGAAGTCCATACACTCAACTGCTTTGCTTTGAGCTAGTGTGTACAGAGTTTCTCTTGGCATGAAGTCTGTACATCGTCTTAGCATTATAAAGTTTGTACATTGTGGATGTCTATACACTCGATTGCCTTGCCTTGGTCAAGCCTGTACAGAGTTTCTTCAGCTAAGTATATACATTGCTTCACGACGTGAAGTCTATACATGTTTTATTGGCAAGTCTTCACATCGTGAAGTCTATACACTCAACTCCTTCACACTTCAGGAAGTCTGTACATCCTCCAATGCATTGCATGCATCGTTCGTGAAGTCTGTACATCGAGTGAAGTCTGGTGAAGTCTATACAGCGGCCGCTTCACATATGAAGTCTGTACATTGCATTTGCATTCACAACGTCTTCACACTTGAAGTCCATACATCGTCAGTTGTCTGTCAAGTCTTCATATTGCTTAAGTCTGTACAACAGTTGCTTCACATATGAAGTCTGTACATCACATAGCTTCACATAAATGAAGTCTATACATTGGGCAGAGTCTGTACACTGCATTTGAGTTCACAAGTCTATACAGACTAAAGTCTATATAATGCACTTCATCTTACAGTCTATACAGAGTTCGATACTTAAACTGATAATTTGGTATTCTGTCTGATAGGGATTCTTTACCTGGACTGATGACCTGGCTCGTGATCCAAGAAGGACGAGGTACCATGATGATGACACGTGGAAGAAGCCTTTCCAGGGTGCTGCCATGTGGATGGAATTGCCTCGGTTCTAGCAAATTCTCTGGGCGGGAAATGTGGAAGCCATGCGCCCTCATCCACCTGCTGATAGTATATAATGAAGCCTTCGTCTTCAGATGGAGGCAGATCGACTGAAGAGAAGAAAAGTCTATACAGTAGAGAGCCATCGATCCACAGTGAGAAGAAAAATAGAGAAGAAGAAAAAGAGAGAAGAGAAGAGAGAAGAGATGTGTTCAGAGAGTGAAATTGAGAGAGTTTAGATTGAGAGTTGTTCTGATTGTAACTCAGTCTCTTGGTTCAGAAACTAGAGCTGAGGCTTGCTCATTTCGAGCTACATTCCCATTTGGGTTTTCATTTTCATTTTGCTTCTGCATTTTTATTTCCGAACTCTTGTTTCTTCAAACTGTGAGGCAGCATTGCAATGGAGGTTTCCACTGGACAGGTGAAGCTGTAATCCTCAGCAGGCGAGACTTGGTCTCGGACGGCTAAGCTGTATTGCCCAACTGTTGCAGAGGATTTGTTCCTCTGGTCGGCAAGCTGTAAAGCCCAACGAAGCTATGTATCAGCACTTTGTAGGCCAAGCTGTAGTGCCCAGCAGACGCAAGCTGTACTGCGCAGCAGTAAGCCATACTCTATTGAGTGTGGGGTGGACGTAGGTCTTTGACCGAACCACCTAAAACTCTTGGGTGCATTGTGTTTGTGCGATTGTCTTTGAATTGTGTACGATGGATTTTTTTACTTAGCATCATAGCTTATATTGCTCATGTTCATATCTAGTATTCGAGATAGTGATATGATGTGTGGCTGCATGGGTCGACCCTTTGCTTAGTGCATCTTCTTTTGGTTTACCTGCTATTTGCCTATATTCCGCATTAGAGCTTATACTAGATTTTAATTAGGCATTAGATCTATTCACCCCCCCTCTAGATCCACAGTTAGTGGAGATAGACTGCGTCCATCTAACACAACAATTGGTATCATAGCCATACTCTTCTACAGGGACTCATCGCCCGAAGAGGATAGGCAGAGATGGATGCTCGAGGGATGATAGCTGAAGGTCACTCAACCACCAAGCCCCCATTCTTTGATAGATCTAACTACGCATACTGGAAGAATCGTATGCAAGTGTTTCTGAGGGCTAAAGATTACGAGATCTGGAAGGTTGTTAGCAAGGGACCTTATGAGCTGTCCCCGAATGAAGATGTCTGGACCAAGGAGGAGATCAGAAGGTCCACGCTGAATTGAAGTGCCGTAAACGCCATCTAGTGCTCTCTGCACCCTACTGAATTCTCCCACGTGTCAGCGTACACTTCAGCCAAGGAGATGTGGGATGCACTGGAAGTTATCCATGAAGGGACTTCTCAAGTCAGGGAGACGAAGGCTAATTTCCTAGTGTCTGAGTATGAAGCCTTCAAGATGAAGCCAAATGAGACCATCAAAGAACTGTATGCTCGACTGACGATCATCACCAATGGTCTAAGAGGTCTCGGGAAACCTCTGACAGAATATGATTTAGTAAGGAAGATACTTCGGTCCTTGACTCATGCCTGGCATACGAAAGCTACTGTGATGGAGGAGTCAAGAGACTTGCGTAATACAAGAGCTGATGAGCTAATTGGCTCGCTGATGGCATATGAAATTAATATGCCAAGGATAGAAGAAGCTGAAAGGAAGAAGAAGCCGATAGCGCTGAAGGCTGGTTCCAGCAAATCCAACAAATCCAGCTCCAGCAGTTCTTCATCATCAGAGGAGAGCCCGAATGAAGAAGAAGATATGACTCGTTCTGAGATGGCCATGATGACCAGAGAGTTCAGGCGATTTCTCAGAAAAGGAGCAGGACGATTCGGCCAAAAGAAATACAGTGGCGGCCGAAGGGACAAAAGGTATAAACACAACCCTACAAAGAAAACTGAAACTAACACTTGTTATCAATGCAGGAAACCAGGCCATTTGAAAGCTGACTGTCCAGATAATCAAAAATATAAGGACAAGTCAAAGAGAAGGAACACGAAAGGGAAAGCAATGGTGAGTACATGGAGTGATGAATATGAAGGCTCCCTGAGCAACACTTCAGACAGTGAAGCCGAATCTAAGAAGCCCATTTGCCTTATGGCAACAAGCTCAGAAGATAGAGAAGAGGACTCAGATGAGGTAATCACTAGATTTGAAAATTTTACTATCGCTGATTGGGTAGATGCCTACCATGATATAGCTGATAGAGCTGATGATATTAGAAAAGAAAACAGGCATCTGAGAAGAAAGATCAATTCCATGCAAAATGATAAAACTCTAACTGATAAAATTGCATGTTTAGAATCTGAGAATAAAAATTTGAAACTCACATGTTCTGAAGTAGATAAAATCAAAAATGAGTTAAAAGCTTCTAGGGAAGAGAATGTAAGGCTTGAAAATGAAATTGATGAATGGAAGCAGAAAATTCAGAAATGTGAAAGTGAAGTAAAAATTGTTTCTGAAAAATATGAAGCTGTCCTCAATGTAAATAATGAACTGAAAAAGTCTATTGATGAAATTCAGAAAGACAATGAGGATAAACTGAGAACCATTGAGAAAATGACCCAAGGAAAAGATAACTTAAATGCTTTGTTCGGGTCAAAGGTAAATTTCAGAAAAGAGGGCCTAGGATTTAATTCAAGTGCAACGAAAACCTTTGGAATGAAAACTATTTCATTTGTTGCACAAAAAGAAAAAGGACCTCTAATTAGCATGAATCCAAACAATTCAATGAACCAAAATGCTAATCTGAAAAAGACCAGTGCTGAGGAGAAGGGCAAACAAAAAGTCAGTGAGCCTAGTAGAGCTAGCACATCCAAGCAAAATCCAAAGGCTCAATCTCAGGTTAGGGGTCAACCTACCCAGTCTTATAAACACCAGGTCAAGGTAACCAAGTCTCCACCATCACCTCCACCTCTGAAGAAGACCCAAAACAAACCTATGAATAGGTCAGCCGGGTCCAAGGTGCAGGGGAGACATAATGTTGCTAAGAGTCAACCCAATCAGTTCTACCAACCCAGAGTTCAGACCCATTACAATGCACAGTCAACCTATTTCAATAGGTCAGGTTGGACTAGAACTCCGGGGAGGCATACAGGTCTTGCATATCAGGCTGCTTAATATCAAAGACCTTACACTAGAAATTGGGTTAATGGGTATGGTTATTGGACACCTACGAACCAACATTTCCACAGCCAGCCCAGAAACTATTATGGCCACAATTCCATGAATGCAACCTGGCCAAGGCACTGGCAAAGAAACAACAATGTCAATAATCATGTTGGTGCAAATAAGAAGAAAAATAACAAAAAGAAGAGGAACAACAATAGAAGAAAACCTGTAGGATCCACTGAACAAAATACATTTAAACAAATGTGGATTTCGAAAAGCCTGCTTTCTTGCTTTGCTTATACTTCTTCTGTTATGGAGCCCAATCAGTTTTGGGTTCCAAACCTCTCTACCTAATTGTGTATGCAGGTATGCCTGGCAGCCAAGAGCAACTTTTGGTACTTGGATAGTGGCTGCTCCAGGCATATGACAGGAGATAAGGCTAAGTTCTGCATGCTGACTGAGAAGCTAGGAGGCCTTGTCACCTTTGGAAGCAACACAAAGGGTAGGATTATTGGATCAGGTAAGGTAGGTAAGTGTTCTACCTGCTGCATTGATGATGTTATGCTGGTTGAAGGGTTAGCTTATAATTTACTTAGTATCAGCCAGTTGTATGATAAAGGATATAAGGTTTTATTTGATTCTCAATGCTGCAAGGTTTTTGAACCTGATTCTGAAATTGTCAAATTTTCTGGAAAAAGAATAAATAATACATACATGATAGATTCAGATGACATTCAACATACTAACCTTTGCCTTACTGCCAGTAGAGAAGACTTAGCATTTTTATGGCATCGTAGGTTAGGTCATGCTAGTTACACTGTTTTGCATAAACTGAATAAGCATGGCATGGTTAGAGGACTTCCTGAAGTTTCCTTCAAAAAGGAAAATAAAATCTGTGATGCATGCACTCAATCAAAGATAACTAGAAAGTCATTTAAGTCTAGAACTGAAAATCTGTCTTCTAAACCCTATGAGCTGATACACATGGACCTTTTTAGGCCAACCAGATCTGTTAGCTTATCAGGGAGGAAGTATGGGTTTGTCATGGTAGATGACTTTTCTAGGTATACTTGGGTTTATTTCTTATCTCATAAGAGTGATGTATTTTCAGAATTTCAGGAGTTCTATGTTAGAATAAATCAAAAAATTGAAAACATTTTGACTGATCATGGAGGTGAGTTTGAAAACTCACAGTTTGATGAATTCTGCAGGTCAAATGGAATCAACCATAGGTACTCCTCACCAAGGACACTTGAGTAGAATGGAGTTGTAGAGAGAAGGAACAGAACCCTAGTAGAGATGGGCCGTACACTCCTTGTTGAAGGTGGTCTACCTAGGAAATTCTGGGCTGAAGCAGTGAACACTGCCTGTTATGTAATTAACAGAGCCATGGTAAGACCTTCTACCCAGCAAACACCATATGAGATCTTAAAGGGTAAGAAACCTTCTATTGCTCACTTCAAGGTTTTTGGATGTAAATGTTTCATTCATATAAATGATAAAAGAGACCTTGATAAATTTGAACCTAAAGGTGAACTAGGAATCTTTCTTGGTTATTCTAAAAACACCCGAGCATATAGAGTTTACAATTTGAATTCTAAAACTGTTGAATAATCTCCACATATAGTTTTTGATGAATCCTTGGTAAATACTAATGTTGGTAAATGCAGGAATGAAGACAGTGGTGATATTCTGAAGGAAGGAGATCCTGCAGACAAATCCGAGGATGAAGAAGGATATAAAGAGCTTGATGAAGAAGAGCCTACAGTTCAGGGGGAGGTAAATCAAACTCATGATAATCCAATTGTAAACATTAGATATCTTAAGGATCATCCTGTAGATAATGTAATTGAAAATCTGCATGACCCCCTAGGACTAGGGGCCACTTGAGAATTCAACATGAATTGAATGCTTATGCTTTTGTTTCAAATGTAGAACCCAAGTCCATTGACTGTGCTCTCCAAGATATGCATTGGATTAATCCCATGCATGAGGAGCTTAATCAATTTGACAGGAATAAGGTGTGACAATTGGTTCCACCTCCTGATCATGAAACAGTCATAGGGACTAAATGGGTGTTTAGAAATAAAATTGATGAATCAGGGAATGTCATTAAAAATAAACCCAGACTTGTAGCTCAGGGGTACAATCAGGAATTTGGAATCGACATTGAAGAGTCTTTTGCCACTGTATCTAGGTTAGAAGCAATCAGAATATTATTGGCTTATGCATGCTCCCTAGGTATAAATCTTCAACAGATGGATGTGAAATCTGCTTTCCTAAATGGGGAAATTGGTGAGGATGTCTATGTGAGACAGCCTCCTGGGTTTGAATGTTTAGATTTCCCTAATCATGTTTACAAACTCAATAAAGCTCTTTATGGTTTAAAGCAAGCTCCTAGAGCTTGGTATGACAGGTTGAGCAAGTTCCTCACCGACAAGAATTTCACAAGAGGTATAGTTGATCAAACATTGTTTACCAAAGTGAGTCATTCAGATATTCTTATTATTCAGATTTATGTGGATGACATTGTGTTTGGGTCAACTAACCCCAAATTGTGTGAGGAATTCTCTCAGATAATGACTAATGAGTTTTAAATGAGCTCAATGGGCGAGCTCAAACTATTTCTTGGACTGCAGGTTACACAATCAGAGGATGGCACTTTCATCTCTCAGTCCAAGTACGTAAAGAATTTATTGAAGAAGTACAAAATGGACAACCTCAAGGAAATAGCTGCTCCAATGGGTACCTCAACCAGTTTGGATGAAGATCCTAAAGGTAAACCAGTGGACCAAAGGCTATATAGAGGTATGATCGGATCCCTTCTTTATCTTACAGCATCTAGGTCTGATATTCAGTTTGCAGTGTGTTTATGCTCTAGGTTTCAGGCTAGTCCTAAAGAATCTCATCTTAAGGCTGTGAAGAGGATTTTTAGATATTTACTAGGCACCCAACAGCTAGGTCTTTGGTATCCTGCTAAGTGTGAGTTAGATCTTCTAGCCTACACTGATGCAGACTATGCTGGGTGTCGAGTAGATAGAAAGAGCACTAGTGGCTATTGCCAATTCCTTGGTGGCTGTCTAGTATCTTGGGCATCTAAAAAGCAACACACTGTAGCCTTGTCTACAGCTGAAGCTGAATATGTTGCTGCAGGTAATTGTGCTGCCCAAGTACTATGGATCAAGCACCAACTAGATGATTATCAGATAAAACTGGAATGCATTCCAATTTTATGTGATAATACTAGTGCCATATGCCTTGCTAAAAATCCTGTTCACCATTCAAGGACTAAGCATATAGAGATAAGACACCATTTTCTGAGAGATGCTGTGAATAAAAAGGAAATCGAACTGAATTTCATTGAAACAGATAAACAAATTGCTGATATCTTTACTAAGCCACTTGGAAATGAAAAGTTTAAATTTCTTAGAAGAGAACTTGGCTTGTGTAAGTTTCAGCATGATGAATAAAATTTTCAGCTGTTTTGAATAAAATTTCTGATTTGGACTTGCATCTGATATCCTGTATAAAACTCTGTGAAGGTTGAATGGTGCAACAGACTCATGATCATGCATGACACTCATATTATTTTCTCATGATCATCACTGCATATCATTTAGTCATGAATGTGTCTAAAATCACATGCATATAGAACTATTTTGCACTACTTTTCTCTGCATAACCCTGGTGGTCATATTGCATGATAGTGCAGTCTGAATAAGCATGAACTTCAAAAATCATTTGTTCAGTCATCATTTGCAAAACTGCATGCATATAGACAGGGGGAGTCTTGTCAGAATTTCAAGGTGAACTGCTGCGTTGACGCTGCTATACTGTGGTGTTGACGTAGTGAACTAGATCTGTGAATGTCTATGCTTCTTATTCTGATGAGTTAACGCTGCAATAGCGTGGAGTCGATGCACTGACATTATCTCAGTGTTTTATATTATAACCTCTTCAACTAATGCGTGGACGCCTTGAACTCCCAGCGTCGACTCTGTCTATTCATCCTTTGACTCTGAATGATTGAGTCTGACAGTATGGCAATCTTTTAATCAGTTCTAATATTAAGCAATAGAAAATAGACCTCTTCCCTCATAAGAACTTTAATTGCTTAAAGACTTACTTAATGGTTTAAATTTTATAATCTTTAGAGTTGAAAGACTATAATCAGTAAATAAGGATGCTGAAAATTGATAAAGCACTCAACCCTCATCTTATTTCATGTCAGACAAAGTTAATTATATCTAAAATCTGAAAACTCATCTGAAATCATGTTAGAGAAACTAAGTATGTGTATTGTCCTTAAACAAGTCATTCTGAAACAAATAAAGGACAGCTAAGAAAGATATTGAAAAATATTAAAATAAATTGAAAAATAGCATTGGCAGAGCAATGACTGGTAAATCACTGAGAAACTGAGTGATCCATCAAAGAAGTGGAAAACACTCATGTCATGAGGTGTATCAGCTATCTCTGTATAAAATGATCAAAACAGTAGGGTGGTTTCATTGAGTACCTGGGGGTAACTGGCGTCTGATAAACGTGTACCCTCAAGCAAAAAGATGTAAATCACTTATATTGAGTTTGATCATAGCAGAATGGTCCATCATGTTGAGTATCTAGGGGTATTGGCGTCTGATAAACGTATACCCTTAAGCAAAAAGACAAATGGTACCTGACTGCCCAAAATGAACTTATATTGATAAATGCTACTCCTTCAAAAGTAATTTTATGAATGTCAATTTGTTTAGTTTTAATACATGACTTGGTATCTCTCAATTATTTTTGTTGAGTATATGACAGTAAGATATTTTTGAAACTGACTCTCTCATGCAAATGTGATTCTGGTTTATTATTTTATCATGCATAGCTACCATATCCAATGAATGTAGTGCATGAACTCTCATTTATATAACCTTTAAACCAGAACTTCACTTTCTAAGCAGTTTCTCAATTCATATGACTGAAGGTTCTGTGCTTTAGCTGCTTAATTTCTGAACTACTTGCTAAGAATGCCAGTCAGCTAATTCTTCTGGTTCCTTCCCTTGCATCTTATTTCCCTCCTCTTTGTTGATGGCAAAGGGGGATAATATATTGATGAGTTCATTCCAGTGAGTTCATTCCAGGGAAGTGTATGCATCATGTCTATGGCAAAGGGGGAGATCTTGTGAGCAGAGAGTTGTGTTCATGTCTCAGCATGTCATTCATAGCATCTGCATGACAATCTAAATAACGAATCATGTCCTTTATCAAAAATACATCTGTTTGACAGGATGTTGCTACTCTATATAATAGGGTGTTGCCATCATCAAAAAGGGGGAGATTGTTGTGACCCCTCTGTGTTGATGATGTTGACAATAAGTTTTACTTCATTGGAAACAGCTTGTTTTGATTGATTGGCAACTGTTCTTATTTTGATGAAACTATTTTTATCAGGTTGTCTGTGTACATAATGCAGTCAGAGTCTTTACTATCGTGCACACACCCACAGTTCTACATTGCATTGCAGCATGAACATAGAGTCCATACATTTCATTGTGTAGTCTGGACAGTTGTGGGTCGACGCTCCCTTCTGATGGGTCGATGCTCCCTTTGTTTTCCAAGTCCATACATTGCATTCCTAGCAGACCAGCAAGTCTATACACTGCAGGGTAAAGCCCAAAGTCTAGACATTGCTGCATTGCTTGCATTTCAGAGTCTATACATCGTTCATGCATGTGCACAGTTCGTGGACAAAGTCTGTACATCGCAGCATGTATTCATTGCTAAAGTCTATATAGACTTCAGCGTCTCGTTCATGCATTGTTTATGAAGTCTGTACATTGGACTGTGTCTTTGTGCATCATGTTAAGTCTATACATCAGACTGTTCATGCACAGAGTCTGTGTCTCATGCATCGTCTACGCAAAGTCCATACATTGCATTCAAAGTCTGTACAGCGTTCGTCTCAGCCAGTGTCTCATGTTGCGTCTTAGGCATGTCTGTACATTGCACTGTAGCTGCATTGTTTCACCTGAAGTCTGTGCATTATCTCAGCCACCGTCTCATTCAGCGTCTCACGCTTGCAAAGTCTATACACTGGTCGGTGGAAGCAAGTCTATACATTCGACTGTTGAGCCTGTGACTAAGTCTGTACAGCCAGGGAGACTGTTAAGTCTATACATTCGTTCACTGTACCTTACACTGGGTAAAGTCTATACATCCTCTAGATGGAACTGTGCAAGTCTGTACATCGCTGCTTTGCCAAAGTCTGTACATTGGCATCTTTTCTTACGCTGCACTTCCAAGTCTATACATTGGGACTTTTACCTACGCTCTGTTCAGCAAGTCTATACAGTGGTTGCTTTACCGACGTTGCCTTGCCAAAGTCTACACATTGTGAACTTCCAAGTCTATACAGACTTTACCTTGTTCAAGTCTGTACATCATCCAGTTATCTTTGGCATGTCTACACACTGGAAGTCCATACACTCAACTGCTTTGCTTTGAGCTAGTGTGTACAGAGTTTCTCTTGGCATGAAGTATGTGCATCGTCTTAGCATTATAAAGTATGTACATTGTGGATGTCTATACACTTGATTGCCTTGCCTTGGTCAAGCCTGTACAGAGTTTCTTCAGCCAAGTATATACATTGCTTCACGACGTGAAGTCTATACATGTTTTGTTGGCAAGTCTTCACATCGTGAAGTCTATACACTCAACTCCTTCACACTTCAGGAAGTCTGTACATCCTCCAATGCATTGCATGCATCGTTCGTGAAGTCTGTACATCGAGTGAAGTCTGGTGAAGTCTGTACAGCGGCTGCTTCACACATGAAGTATGTACATTGCATCTGCATTCACAACGTCTTCACACTTGAAGTCCATACATCGTCAGTTGTCTGTCAAGTCTTCATATTGCTTAAGTCTGTACAACGGCTGCTTCACATATGAAGTCTGTACATCGCATAGCTTCACATAGATGAAGTCTATACATTGGGCAGAGTCTGTACACTGCATTCGAGTTCACAAGTCTATACAGACTGAAGTCTATATAATGCACTTCATCTTACAGTCTATACAGAGTTCGATACTTAAACTGATAATTTGGTATTCTGTCTGACAGGGATTTTTTACTTGGACTGATGACCTGGCTCGTGATCCAAGAAGGATGAGGTACCATGATGATGACACGTGGAAGAAGCCTTTCCAGGGTGCTGCCATGTGGATGGAATTACCTCGGTTCTGGCGAATTCTCTGGGTGGGAAATGTGGAAGCCACGCGCCCTCATCCACCTGCTGATAGTATATAATGAAGCCTTCGTCTTCAGATGGAGGCAGATCGACTGAAGAGAAGAAAAGTCTATACAGCATAGAGCCATCGATCCACAGTGAGAAGAAAAATAGAGAAGAAGAAAAAGAGAGAAGAGAAGAGAGAAGAGATGTGTTGAGAGAGTGAAATTGAGAGAGTTTAGATTGAGAGCTATTCTGATTGTAACTCACTCTCTTGGTTCAGAAACTAGAGCTGAGGCTTGCTCATTCCGAGCTACATTCCCATTTGGGTTTTCATTTTTTTTTTGCTTCTGCATTTTTATTTCCGAACTCTTATTTCTTCAAGCTGTGAGGCAGCATTGCAGTGGAGGTTTCCACTGGACAGGTGAAGCTGTAATCCTTAGCAGGTGAGACTTGGTCTCGGACGGCTAAGCTGTATTGCCCAGCTGTTGCAGAGGATTTGTTTCTCTAGTCGGCAAGCTGTAAAGCCCAGCGAAGCTGTGTATCAGAGGTTTGTAGGCCAAGCTATAGTGCCCAGCAGACGCAAGCTGTACTGCGCAGCAGTAAGCCATACTCTGTTGAGTGTGGGGTGGACGTAGGTCTTTGACCGAACCACCTAAAATTCTTGGGTGCATTGTGTTTGTGCGATTGTCTTTGAACTGTGTACGATGGGTTTCCTTACTTAGCATCATAGCTTATATCGCTCATGTTCATATCTAGTATTCGAGATAGCGATATGATGTGTGGCTGCATGGGTCGACCCTTTGCTTAGTGCATCTTCTTTTGATTTACCTGCTATTTGCCTATATTCCGCATTATAGCTTATACTAGCTTTTAATTAGGCATTAGATCTATTCACCCCCCCTCTAGATCCACAGTTAGTGGAGATAGACTGCGTCCATCTAACACAACACCCAGCGTGAGCGCATTGAACGAATATTGGATGAACATGTCACTACCACTAGGAGCAAGGTATACGAGTGCTATCTCGGCAGGTGGATGGATCGGTCTCGTTCGGATGACTTGAGGGCAGTACCACTTCTACACCCTCCGACGAGGGAAGGACACTTACTCGACGGAGTCGAGTTCTCCGCACCCCGGGAGTATGATGGGGACATCACCTCCCATGCCCACGTTCACAGCTCGTCTCCTCGCCCCGGTTGTATCCAGCATGGTCTAGTTATTTAATTTGAGTCCTATGTAATTTTTATTTGAGTCATTTGATGTATTTTCCCTTTTATTTGAGTCATTTACCTAGGTTAAGTGTCATTAGATTGTTTAGATGGTTATTAGGCCCAATTCTTTGGGCTAGGCCCAGGGGCGCCCCTACCCCCTTGGTCTTTGGTCATTGTAGTAAGAGTTAGGGACTTTTGTAGAAATGTGGGTTGCCTATATATAGGACCCCATTCCCCCCATTTCAACTTAATGAATGAATGAATGAAAATTGCCATTTGAGAGTTCAAATTTCCTATTGGAGAGATTCCATTAGTTGGGTGAGAAACCCTTGGGAGTGATTCCCACCTCTCTCTCCCTCTCTCTCTCTCTCTCTCTCTCTCTCTCTCTCTCTCTCTCTCTCTCTCTCTCTCTCTCACCACACAAGGGAGGGCTGCGCCCTACCCTCTCTCTCCTCCCCTCCCAACCACCTCCACTCCCCACCTACCCCATTAAAGCCTCTCCCCATTCCCCACAACCCTCTTCAATACTCCACCCCTTCCCAAGACCCCTTCACCAATCCTCATCTAACCTCCCAACCCCCAACTACCCCTCCCACTTTCCCAAGCACCCTTCCCACTACCCCAAGCACCCTCCACCTCCCTAGGCCAATTGAATTCAAATTTCCCCTTCCCTCCATAGCTTTGGCCGCCCCTCTCCCCTCCCCTTTGGTTAGGGTCGCCCCCCCTCTCATCCCCTCCATCTTCCCTTGTTCACCTCCATCACCCCACCCTCTACCATCTAGAGTAAGAGAACCTACAGAAGACCTGAAGCTTACAGCAGCGACCCCGACCTCCTCCGAACGTTCCTAGAAGTCCAAGAGCCATCGTTGGAAGTGTCTCCCCTTCCTCTTCGCAATGGCGGTGGTCCCGGCCCATTCTGAGTTTGTGATCGCCCAGGGGAGCCACTCTTCCCCGACTGCGCAAAGCCTCCCAGGCAGGAGTTCAGAGCCGGAGTGGAAACTCGACTGCGATGATCCTGTTGGGAATCTGATCGAGAGTTATTTTTTAAAAGTCTTCTACTCTGAGTTTTCTTTCATCCTCAGAAAGCAGAGCTCAGTTAGGCGTCCGGATCTGGAGGTTATCAATTTTCTCCCCCAGGTGTGCGATTCTGCCTCCTCTCAGTCTGCACCGACCCCTCCTCAGTGTTCAGAGCCTACAGGTCTGCTCCAACAACATTTGGCATCCCCGTCAAGCTCGTGTCGAAGAGGACTGACAGACGGTTCCAACGACTCCAGCGGCATCTCATTCTGAGTCCGGGAGTGCTGGTGGCTACAACTTCTTCTACTATTGTGATCTTGAAGCTGTCAGAACTGAAGATCTACCTCCCTGTTCGAGGCTCTGCTCCGGCCAACAGCGACCTCCCAAAATTCCGGAAAAATTTGGACGACTTCCCCTCCTTCCTAAGAAGAATTTACAGGTGGTTTCGTCCCCAAAAAAATTCGGGAGCAGTCACAAAAACTACTTCTTCGACCTTCTATCGGCACTCACAGAAAGCAGGCAGAACCGACATCGGTCTCCTTATTGGTTGCGAGTTCGGTTCCACCCCTCCCCGCTTGGCCGGCTGAAGGCCCTCCCTATGTGGAGGTAGTTTTAGATGTCATATCAGTTAACCCCCACCCCAAGATCCCCCTCCTACGAGAGGTGTAGTGTTGTAATCGTTTGAGCAGGTCAAGCTTCTCCGACGCGGCGTGTAGGGAACACTCGCCTCCCCGCTCGCCCTCGTCTCCGAGCGGGACCGGTTTCTTCAAACCGGTCGAGTAAGTGCTCCAACCTAGTTCCATTTTGTGCTTGTTCTTTCCAATATTAGTTCATAAACTCCACTGGCCGTGAGAGTGAGAGCCCGATCCTTGAGCTCCTTGCTTCAAGAGATCACCGTGGGGTGAGGAGTGTAACCCGTGCCTTGGCACCTCGTCGGCTCCCTTGAATTGGGCAGCCATACCCTTGGGGAAACAAACCTTGGCCTTGCTGGCCCTCTACCAGCAAGGGACCAGCCCACACAACCTCCACTTGGCATTGCCAAGTTACCCCGGGTCTTGGTGAGCATCGGGTGAGCGGTCGCCAATATCGGTCTGTTTGATTGTAAATTGTGCTTGTTCATTTTGGTCCAAGGGTGTGTCACATCATCCGTTCTTCTCCCTCCTCGGGGTTGAGGAGGCTTCCTGCTCCGGGGGAAGGGCATGCGATGGTCCTCCTGACAAGTTGCAAATGAGCCGCCGCCCCCGGAGGGTAAAACAGTCTCCAGCGATTTGCTGGGAGGCATCTCCACGTGGGGGGCTCTTCCGGGGGAGCTGTGACTTCTCTTCCCTGGCTGCCTGGGCCCTCATGAGATCCACGAGGACATCCAGTTTTTCGTTGAGGGTTTGGAGGGCGTTGGTGCTCCTGCCGGGAAGCTGTTCCCCCACCACCGATGGAGGTATCTCGTTGGCGTGGTTGCTTGACGGGGAGTTCTCCGTGGGGAGAGAAGGTGCGCCTTCTTCCGTCACCAGGGCTTTCCCCAGGTCACCGACAGTCCTCCTGCCAGAATTCCATCGCACCATGATGGCTCTTTGTTTGTTTCCCACAGACGACGCCAGATGAAGAGGAGTTACCTCGCACTGCTCTTGAGTGGGGAAGATGATGTCCACGTACCCTTGAAATGTGAACTGCAACAAGGGAAACGAGTCAGAGGTGCCTAGGGATAAAACCCCGGGGAAGACCCTCTGATGCCTAAGTCAGCAAAATAGTAGAGCTCAGATGCAAATGGAAGAGCTAGGAGGAAGATGGGAGCGCGAGATCCCTATCCACCGAAAGGTGAAGTGGTTCCTGCTCAGGGTTCTTGGCTCTTGCCTTGCTTACCTCCTGTAGTAGGGCTGTTCCAGTTTAAATAGTGGCCTATTCGTGCGACTGATCTCTGTATGCGGAGGAGTCTCAAGGGGGGTTATGTCCTTCATGCGGGCTCCTTATAGCATGCGGACTCTTGGTTTCCCCTATCCTCTTGAGCTTCCTGTCATCAAGGGACCCGCAACAGCCATGATCAATAAGCTTCCATCATTGAGCCCGAGCGATAGGCACTGGCCTAGGAGAGGTCTCCCGAGCAATGAGTGCGTGGTCGGGACAGGGAATAAGGGGCTCCGGGAGAGCTTTCCCGATCAAACTGATGCTCGGACTTCCCAACCCAAAGGCCGCCTAGGAAGCGCTTGGACCGAGTGAGTTTTTGGGCTTTATATTAAGTGGGCCCGGGGGCTACCACTTCGAGGAGTTGGGCCTCATTCAGTCTGGTTGGACCTCTTTTGGCCTCTCCGTATGGGTGACAAGATTTCCCTTCTCCACTCACGTTCCCAAGTAGCTTCATTACCCGAGTGACGCTGTCATACTACTTTTACCAGAGGGATTACTTTATTCCTCAATCGCTGTTCACGACGATCATGAATCCGTATTGGAAACTCTGGCGTAGATAAATCCGTTGTCACCTCAGGCTACCGTGAATCATCTAACACATGAGATGCATCATGAATATACTTTCTTAGCTGAGAAATATGAAACACATCGTGGATTATTTGCATCGCCGATGGCAACAAAAGTCGATAAGCCACTTGGCCCACACGTTCCAGAATAGGAAACAGACCAATATATCAGGGACTAAGCTTTCCACGCTTCCTAAACCTTATCACACCTTTCATCGAAGATATCTTCACAAAAATAGAATCTCCAGACTCAAATTGTAATGGTCTTCTACGCCGATCTACATAGCTTTTCTGTCGACTTTGAGCAGTCAACATTTTCTGTCTGATCAGGCGCACCACATCAACACACTGCTGAATGATATCTGGTCCTGTCAACAGTCAGTCACCAGTCTCAAACCAGTCCAATGGTGTACGACAAGGACACCCATACAAAGCTTCATACGGAGCCATATCAATACTGGAATGATAATTGTTATTATATGAGAATTCCACCAGTGGCAAGTGTTGACTCCACGAACCCTGCCAATCTAAACAACACGATCGCAGCATATCTTCAAATGTCTGAATAGTCCTCTCGGACTGACCATCAGATTGAGGATGATGCGCTGAACTGAATGCCAATTTCGTACCCAACGCCTTTTGAAAGCTCTGCCAGAAGTAAAACGCGGGTCACGATCTGACACAATAGATATTGGAATTCCATGCAATGGCACAATCTTTTGAACATATAGCTCCGCCAACTTCTGAACATTCCATGTCACCTTGATTGGCAACATTCTCGCTGTCTTAGTCAAACGATCAACTAGCAGCCAAATACCATCATAGCCTTGAGAAGTGCGAGGTAAACCCACAATAAAATTAGTAGTGATGTGATCTCATTTCCACATCGGAATCTCCAAGGGTTGAAGCATTCCTCCAGGCTTTTGATGCTCGACTTTAACCTATTGACATGTCAAACACTTAGACACAAAATCAGCTACATCTTTCTTCATACTTGGCCACCAGAATTGCCTTTTCACATTATGATACATCTTCGTGATGCCGGGATGAATAACATAGCGAGATCCATGCGCTTCACAGAAAATAACTTTTATGCCACCACCAGCACCAAGCCTCCGTACTTCGACGGATCCAACTATGCATACTGGAAGAATCGTATGCAAGTGTTTCTGAGGGCTAAGGATTACGAGATATGGAAGGTCGTGAGCAAGGGACCGATTGAGCTATATCCGAATGAGGACGTATGGACAAAAGAAGAGATCCGTAAGTCAACACTGAACTGGAGTGCTATCAACGACATCCAGTGTGCCCTTCAACCCACAGAATTCTGCAGGGTATCATCATGCTCTGATACCAATTGTTAGTCTGTTAGGACTAAGGCCATGGTGCACATCTGGATTCAGAGGGCGGGTGAATGAATCCCCATTAAAAAATCTACCCAAAGTTAACTCTAATCAATAAGTTATGCGGAATTAAAATTGATTGGCTTAGTTAACTGAGATACTCACTTGATAACAGATCGATGGTCTAAAGATCAACTAGGTGACTAACGTGCAATTGATACACACACAGCTGTATACTAAACTGATCAAGAGGCTTCAACATATATAAAATAAGACCACGTTCCTAAGCATGCATCTAGCAAAAATGAAGTAGGCAATAAAACCACAACTTACAGAAGATTTTTAGGTGGTTCGGTACTCAGACATACATCCACCCCACACTCGATCCAGAGTGTGGATTACTACTGACTCACAGCTTGAAACCGCTGAGCCTCACAGCTTGCCTACAAATCGCTGCGCATCACAGCTTGCGTCAGCTGGGCCTCACAGCTTGCCAACCGCTGGGCATTACAGCTTCACCAATTGCTGAGAATTACAGCGTAGCTATATCGAGGAATCCACCTCTGCCGCTGATTCACAGCTTCTGAAATGGAATATGAAAAGAAAAAACAAGAATGATAGAAATTTAGCTACGTAAAGCTGGAAATAAAGCACAATAATGTAGCTCGCTCAAGAGCAGTGTAGCTTGGATCTGATCCAGAAGCTACTGGTCTTCCTTCTCCTACAATCTTGCAGCTGCACTCTCTCACGATCTCTACTCTCAAAAGCTCTCTCTCTCTTTCTTCCTCTTCCTCTTTCTCACGAACTCACAATCTCCTAAATTCTCTCTTCCTCTTCTTCTTACTGCTTCTTTTTATCTCTCAAACTGCTTCTCTTCACCTTTCTCTTTCTGCTATGATCTCTCTAACTTCTTCTTGTCTTCGTTCATTATTATTCTTTTTTGCAGGAGCCTATATATATGGAGAGAAGGGGTGCCGGAGGTCAATGAAACAGGAATGTACTACCCCTTCTTCTGATTCTCCTGCGTGGCAGGATCACACTTTGATCTTGTGGTCCCTACACTATTCGCCCAGGAGGCCTGTGGAGGGAATACTCCCGCCAATGCCTTTTCCAAAAAAGTGTTTCATTGAAGAATAGCTGGAGTCCACGTGGTAGACTCTCTAGACGCTACTCCTGCTTGGATCATGTGTCTATTTAAGTTGAGTCTCGATCCTCGTAACTTGACCCTCTGCATACTTAAGTTCCTGTCAAAATGTCAAACACTAAGTTATCATTCGTAGTTCACAAGACAGTTGGACAAGTATGAGAAGTGCACAGACTTGATAGAGCATTAGAACAAATGTGCACGGACTTAGACTATCCACAAGCCAAACATAGTTAGACTCTATAACGATTTATGGCTAGCATGCTTAGACATGAAATTAACATGCACAGACCTCATAACGTGAAATGCAATCATGCTCAGACCTATAAGATGAGTTAACAGAGCTTACATGTGTATTGGGGAAAAACGTGCACAGACTTGGTATGTATAGAACTAAACATGCACAGACTCTAAACAGTGGAGTGCACAGACTTGCCAACATTTGCCAACGTGCACCGACATGGTCTTTGATGTGCACGGACCTTGTATAGCACAAGGCACACTGACTGCTACAGTGATGTGCACAGACCTTGAAGCCCAAAATGAAATGTGCACAGACTCCATGTGGCACGAAGGAAAAACTTGCACCGACCCTGGATTACTCATGTGCACGGACTTGTGCATAGAAGAAAAAGTAGCACCGACCTTACTTGTGCATGCTATAGGAACTAGCACCGACTTCCTCTATGTTTTAGCAAAATCTGCACAGACTTCGTTCAGCCTAACGCATGACTGCATAGACTCTAGTATGTGTGACTGAAGGTTTGCACTGACTTTATTCCGCATGCAAGATAGGACATGCATCGACTCACAATATGCATCATGCAAACATGCACTGACTTAATATGGTCTAAACATAAACGTGTACCGACTTCACTCTGAACAAGACAAACTATGCACCGACTCAGTTACGTGAGAGACACATATGCACAGACCTATTGTATTCATACGACACAAAATGCACCATAAGAAAAATGTGTACCGGCTTCATATAGCATGTAGCAAGCATGACTGGACAGGAGTCAACTTTATAATGATTACCGTTCAACCAACAAGAATGAACTAACTCCATTAAGTCCTCATAAGAATAAACCAAATGCATATTTTATTAACATTCAGACTTTCATTCAAACACATGTGTAGATATATTTCTCCTCCCGTCCGTTCTTTAATGCCTTCCCATGTCTATCTTATCACATCCAACATGGGAAATGAATGAAGACAGAGGGAAAGGGAGGAATAAAAACCTCTGATCGCCACCAAGGTGCCGAACGTGATGGACACGCCGTACCTTGGAAAAAGGGAGAGGTACTCGCCTGGGGTGCAACGCTGCAAAGATGTACGGCTCAGGATGAACAGCCTATAATGATGCACGGTCTCACGATAGACCGTCTAAGAACGCTGCAGAGGATGCGGGATGAAGCACTCCTGACAGGTGAACGGTTCTATCACAACCACAGGAAGAAGAAGGACGGTCCAGGTTGCACCGCACGTCTCCTTGAACGGATGGGAGAGAACCGCGCAAGACCACCACGCCAAAAGTTACAAAAGGGTCCAACCTCCACCCTTTCCGGCTGGCCAGAAAGTATGGGCCTCGCGTTAGTGTACTGCTGCCCTACAAAACAAAGTGTAGAACACCTGGAAAAACCCAAGTTAGAAACGTGGAGTGTAGCAAACGCTTGAATGAAAGGAAATGAACATAAGTATTTGAATGGGGGATACCTGGGGGGGTTTTAAACCCCTAGGGCGTCAGAAAGCATGGGAGGGTGTGTGCATGACAGTGCAAACAATGAAAACGTGGGAGAATGGATGTGTAGAAACAAACATGCAATGAGAAGAAATGAGACCATCAAATGCAAAAAGACTCAAGACTAGGACTACTCCCTGAACCGGAGGCCTATATGGACGTAGAAGGCCTCCCTCCTTGGTGCTAGGTCGCTCAAGAATTTAGCAGGGCTTCGCCGTCGACCAAAATCTCCCCCCCTTTTCAAACACGGCCTCTAGGGTCTATTTATAGAACACCTAAAGTTCCTAGCTCGAATTAGGGTTTAGAAGCATTTTCAGGTCGAGATTATCAAACAAAAGATGAAGATAATTCAATTATCTTTCATCTGGAAGAAACGACACTTGAAATGGTTGAGGATTTACGGAGAAATGGCTGGATAAAGTTGGGGATAAATCCACGAGGAGAGAGAGAAAATCTATTGAATCTTCAACAATCGAGCAGATGAACGGTCCAACGATAGACCACACATCCATATGGGTGGCCCATTCTGGGCCGTACAACCTCGTCGGTGGAAATTCAACAATTCACAAAATAATCCAAATTATCCATTGAACCGGCCGAATAGTTCGCCGCTGGACTCTCATAAATGAACGGCTACGATTAGACCGTTCAAAGGTAGAGCGGCCAAAGAACAACCGTTCTAGCCTTGTCGGTGATAAATAGATTAATTGGGTAATTATCTGAGAAAACCACCAAGCGTAGGACTCTAAGAGACGAGTGGCTACCACCCGTCCGTCCATCGTATTGAAAGGCTAGGGGAAGACCAAATAAATGCTTGTCGGTGGAAATTCAGAAAATTAACCAAAATATTCCAAAATATATAGACGGCCTACTATCAACCGCACATTGATTGAGCGGCCAGGGATGAACCGTACATGTACATGGGTGCTTGAAACTTATAGAAAAGCCCAATCAACCAAAACCAAGGCCCATTAAGCCTAGAATTGAAACAAACCTAGCAAGGGAGGGAGGCTACCCATAAAATTGGCCCAAAACATGCCTGAAAATAGCCCCAACGAGTGATAGACAACTCGAGGGATCAACAAATGGGAGTAAGGGGAACGACTCAACTCATCGGTAAAAAATGAGTGTCAACAGATGCCCCTCCTTAACGTCCTCTTTGCAGGGGAGCGAGCGGAGGTGAAGCGAAAGTGACATGGAACATGGAGATGAAGTAGAAATGCAGCGGAGTGGACCGGAAAACGGGTGTTAAGATAAAACGACACCCATTTTTTACCAACAAGCGACAGAAATTTTTCGAAAAACTTTGAACCAAATGCAAGGAATGATTAAACCAAAAGCGACACCAGTCTGGAGGAACTAAACTAAACGAAATGAAACAAATCGATAAGACCAACCTCATGGGAAACACAATCCCATGGTCCAATGAGGAGGCCAAAAGCAAGCAGCAAAAGCAAAGGAAATAGGCTAAAACTCTAGACGTGGACCTCTTAATCAACCAAACCAAACGAATTGACCAAAGAGAACCTTCCAACTCAGAGTGGAATTAGTTCCTCTTACTCAAACACTGAACGCACAGCTAACCATCGCTAGTGGGACATTTTGCAAGCACACAATGGGGCATGAGTGCTCAAAAGATGCGTATGATGCATGCTGGGCTAAAATAAAAGAAATCGTTAAAATAAATGCAAAGAAAGATTAAAATATAAAATACTCGAGAATAATATTGCTAAGCTGGGAAAATCAGAGTCAAGATACCATCTGTAACCACAGCGTGCAGGATAGAACCATCCTCCCCATGACATCCCAACCTAATGGCCTATCCGAAGATTAAACACGTGAACTTGGATCATCATTATTTTTGTTAAAGGGGAACATCAGAGCCTGGAACACGTAGATAACCAACTGGTTCTCGAGATAATATAACATAATACCATCTAGTAATGCAATAAGGGTGATAGGGATAGAAGGCCATACCTGACTTACCTATGCAAGTGAAACGACAAGTGAGAGTTTGATGCTGCACATGAGATTGTTAGCAAGATTTTCAATGATATCACGAAATAGCCAAAATTCATCAACTGAATACCAAGTGCAGAAATGAGGGTAAGACAACTTCAAACATGAACAGTTAAATACCAACCGCCCAAAAAGAATAGTTAGATGTGAACCGTATATATATGGAATTTGAACCGACTTAGGCAGCATACCGTTGAATACGAACGGTTATATCAAAACCGCTCAACGAAGGATGGTCTATCGTTAGACCGTATAACGCTTGCAACTTTGAAAAGCTAAAAACCTTTCGTCTCCAACCGTAACCGAGGGTGGGAGGGAGAACGAAGGGGGGCAACCCAAAACACCCCAATCCTTCATTCTCGATCTCTCTCATTCTCAATCTCTCTCATTCTCCCATTCACTCGCCGATGAGGACCAAGCATCAGGCTCAACGCCCTGCTACAGCCACGGAGGAGGAGATGTCGCCAACGGCAGCCGACGAAGCGCCACCGCCGCCGCCACCGACGGTGGCCGTAGGGGGAGAGGTCGCGGAGGCGTCTGCCGTCGAGGAAGAAGCTGCGCCGGCGGTGGTGGAAGAAGCTGCAGCCGTTGCCGCTGACGTCGGAGGGAGCGAAGTGGTGCCGGAAGGAGACGCCGGTGAACCCGCGATGAAGGCCAAAGCGGCCCAGGACCCCGAGGTAGGCCCCCCTAGCCATTTTCTTATTTTTAATGCAAGCATGCTAGTTCGTGGAGACTTTTAGGGGGAATAGGGCTCTTAAGGGCCGGTGTGGGGGCAATGGTGGCCTCCCCGCCGGTGGGGAAACCCTCACCATCGTCGGGGAAGACGACGGTCGAGCAGTTCAAAAAAGACCGTACAAACCATAACACACGGCTCACATAGAGCCGCCCAAAACCCACACGACCCAGGGGTGGCCGTACAACGCTAGAACCGAAACAAAGAAAGACGGTGAGAGGTTCACCATACAAATGATGAACGGGCCACATTGGTCCATTCATCACCTTGCCAGGCCAGAACAATGCGGTCCTCATCAGATCACCCTGCCTCCAAACGGCTCAGGAGTGGCCACCTAAATCCAAGAAACCAGGGAAAGAATGGTGAATGATAAACCGATGTACATAAGGACGGCCAATGCTGGCCCGTTTAAAACAAGGAACCTCAGGACTGGAACGGCCCATATGAAACTGTTTAGGAGGAAGAGTGGTCAAAAGGAGACCGTCCTTCTGACAGAGAGTTGAGCTTTGATTGTTTTTATTTATTTATGAAATAAAATGCCTAATTAAAATACTAAATGCATTAAAATGAATGAATGAAATGCAGGGAAAGCGCATGACCCGCACCTCATGGCTACAGGTCTGAGCAGTGTACTTGGCACTGCCGGACTTTCAACGGGAGCGGTTGGCTGCCATGGGGTTCGCCCCGTTTCTGAGCATTGAGGTGTGTCGGTTGGACACGGCTCTGCTCTACGCCTTGCACGACCGTTGGGACCCAGTGAGTCATACTTTCCTCTTCCCATTGGGGCATATGGTCCCCACGCTGGAGGACGTGGCCAGACTCACTGGCCTTCGAGTGCACGGGCTACCAGTTAGCATGACCACTTTTCCCGACTACCGGGAGATGGCTCGGGGGCTGTTGGGCTTAGAGCTGCGGCACCCTAAGAGGCAGTCGACCCTCCTACCTCGACTAGTCTCCAGGACAGCCTGGGATTACAACGGGCAGGAGTTGTAGTTGGTGAGCAGCCGAAGGAGCACCTGCAGCGGCTGGTGGAGCTGGCGCGATAGAGGGTAGCTGCGGGGCCGGGAGCAGAGGCGGACAGAGTGATATGGCGATTCCTAATTCTGATGTTCGGGTGACTCCTCTTCTCCACCAGGGCGGACGTGATGAGCTGCCGATTCCGTCTTTCCTCGAGGAGCTCAGCCACATAGGCGACTACGCGTGGGGAGCAGCAGTCCTCGCATTCTTGTTTGACACGCTGAGTTCGACGGCCCGTCGGACGATGCTCGGGGGCTTCTCCCCCTTACTCCTGGTACGACCCCTATCTTAGAATTAATTATGCAACTCTATGTGCTTCCTAAATGCTGACACGATGTTGTGATGCAGGTGTGTGCCTACGTACACCTACGTGGGTTAGGCAGAGGCGAGGAGACCCGTCCTGGGCTCCTACCGATTGCACGAAGGTAGACAGCACCTGGGGAGACTACAGCCCTAAGACGATAGGTCCGAGAGTTGCAGGATGACCTGGACGCTCTACCGTTTTCCTCGGTATACTTCTAAACTTAGACTCTTTAATTAAATGCAATTCTAGATGCTGATGCGACTTTCTATTCCTTGCAGGTACGATGGAAACCTTTCACAGAAGAGGGCCAGGAGGGTCAGCCTTGGGTGGTTGGTGCCCTCACTTTTGTCGGACGAGATGTGTGGCTTCACTGCATGAATGTGGTGGAGCCACTGCACTACAGATTGGTGATGAGGACCATCGGGGTCCATCAGCCCATGGTGGAGTTCTCGGCACCTGAGAAGGCGGGGGAGCGCGTGACGAGGACAACCCGAGGCCTGGCGACAGCATTTGATTGGACGGCGAGGAATGCTACGCAGGTGACCGACTGGACAGCTCTTGGGTGAGTGGTGTGGACGTCAAAAAAATGATAATGATCATGCGGCATGCACGTCTCAGCACTCGAGAGCAAGTCGAAGATAGAAGGGCCGAGTAAACTGTTGTGCCCCTTAGGCACAAGCATGTGCTATGTTGAATTGATGATAGCAATGCTATTTTGTGTTGATGATTGCAACACAGTGAGTGCATTATGATATTATATTTTGTTTTGATGATGGCATGTTGATTTGAATGCTTGAGTGTGTTATATCTGATTTAGTCTGTGGAGATTGCATGAGTGTGCCATGTTTGATATCTTTGATGAGTCGACTCCCTCAGACTGTCCATCTTATTTAGTGTCTCATGCAGCATCAACGCTGTGAGTGTGTACACAGCATTCTCAAGTCTGCAGCGCAGCATTCTCAAGTCTGCAGCGCAGCATTCTCAAGTCTGCAGCGTCAACTCTACAAGTCTACACATCGGCACTGTAGCTTGCTTAGCTCAAGTCTATACATCCGTTTGCACTGCACATGAACTCTATACATTGCACTGTTCATGCACGGCACAGCAAGTCTGCACAACGTCCGTCTGATTTAGCGTCTAAGGCAAGTCTATACACTGGAAATTGAAGTGTGTACATTGAGCATCTCATTGAGCGTCCCACATAAAGTCTATACAGTGCCTCAGGCTGAGCAAGTCCATACATTGGTCGGTGGAAAGTCTGTACACTCAGAAGTCTGTACATCCACCGTCTTCCTCAGCGTCTCATGCATAAGTCTGTACACTGCACTGGAGCATGCATCTCATGCAAGTCTGTACATCGCCTTCAAAGCCTTCTGTTGAAACCTCAAGTCTGTACAGCGAGCAGCGTCCTTGTGTCTCAAGCCGTTCTCCAAGTCTATACACTGGTCGTGCATTCAAGTCTTTCACAAGTCTATACATCAGACGCGCATGCTCGCCTGTCCCTCCGGATGCTCTCCTGGGACCGAGTATGCTCTCCAGTGACTGTTAATGCTCCGATTGGCCAGCGTCTCTCTTGATCAAGTATATACACTCATTCACTGTTCATGCATTCACAGTGAAATCTGTACATCCGTTTGGCTATGCATCACTATCCACCAAGTCTATACATTGGTAGAGTCTGTACATCAGACGCGCATGCTCGCCTGTCCCCCCGGATGCTCTCCTGGGATCGAGTATGCCCTCCAGTGACTGCTAATGCTTCCCTAACTTTGAGGATGCTCCCCTGGAGTAGCGATTGCTCCCCAGAGACAGCATGTGCTCCACATGCTCCCCTGACGCTGGTGATGCTATCTAGAGGCCATAGATGCTCCCCTGAGACTTCATATGCTCCCGTGCGAGAACGCACTAGTCTCTGGGTATTTAAAAGAATTGTATTACATGCATTCCCTTTTACTAAGTCTGTACAATGCATGCGCTTTCACAAGTCTATACAATGCATTTCATTTTACAAAGTGTCGACACCAAGTTGATAATCCGATACTCTATCTGACAGGTGCTCTGCTCGTGAAGCTTAAGGAGGGCACGTGATCCGAGGCTGGAAGACCTGACCAGATGATGACACATGGACTAACAGCCTGCTGGATGCTGCCACATGGTCTGAATACTTTGGGTGGGAGATGTGGAGAGCACACGCCCTAGCTGCTGCTGATGCTGCTGCCATATATATGAGTCTTCGTCCTCAGATGTGAGTGATCGAAGTGGAGAAAGAAAAAGCAGAAGTGCAGAGACTTCGATCCAGCAGAAGAAGAGTGAAGAGAGCAGAAGAAGAGTGAAGAGAGCCGAAGAAGAAAGAAGAGCAGAAGATAAAGAAGTGAAAGAGAGAGATAGAGAGCTCGAGTTGAGAAAGAGAGAGAGGTTGAGGTTGTCTGGCTTTTGGATCAAATCCAAGCTAGAACTGCTCCTTCGAGAGCTATATTTGTGCTTCAGTATTTCAGCTTTCGATTGCTATCTTGTTCTGTTTTCATTTTTTCATTTTATCCCTTCTTCAAGCTGTTAGTCAGTGGATGCAGTGGAGGTCTCCACTGGATAGGGAAAGTTGTAATCCTTAGTTGGCGAGACTTGGTCTCGGACGGGTTAAGCTGTAATCCCCAGCGGGTTCAAGCTGTGAGTCTGCGATGGCTAAGCTGTATTGCCCAGTGGAAGCAAGCTGTGATGCTGAGCTGATGGCAAGCTGTGAGGCCCAGCTGATGTATGGCAAGCTGTGATGTCCAGCTTTTCAAGCTGTGAGTCAGCAGGAATCCACACTCGGGTTGAGTGTGGGGTGGATGTAGGTCTGCTGGACCGAACCACCTAAAAACCCCTTGTGCAGTGGTTTAATGTTTCTATCTGTTTACTTCCGCTAGATGATTGCATAGGGGCGTTCCATGTGTTTGATCATAGGTTCAGTAGATGAGTGTCTAATTTGTCTTGTTAGCATTCCAATTTTTAAGTGAGCGAAATCTTATTTTGGGTGAAGGTTTTTAATTGGGCGAATTTTTAAAAGGGCTATATTCATTCACCCCCCCTCTGAATACCTGCACCGAACCCAACACTTTGTATCAGAGAAGATTACTGTGCATAGGATCTAACAATCCGCAGTAGATCCTGCTAATTGTTGGTGCATTTCAGAGTGGCTCTCTTGAAATCGTGTTTTGCTTCATTGACTTGTGCTTTATTTTGATCATCTGGTTTCAGTGCATTTCGTGTCATTTGTTTTACTGCGTTGAATCTGTTTGCCACTTGTTCATATGGGTCGTCCTGCAGTTTATGATGGTTCTAACTTTGAAAGTTGGCTAGGAGGCCTATGTGTGTACGTAGACTCCATAGATCCCAAACTATGGAGGCTACTATCTAAAGGCCCACACAAATTACCTCATGATGAGACCAAATGGTCTAAAGAGGACAGAGTGAAGGACCATGAAAATACCATGATTCTCAATATCCTGAGAGCTGTTGTCAATACTGATATATATCCTTTTGTTCTCAGGTGCACATCTGGAAAGGAGATATATGACGGAGTCGTTTCTGCGCATAACCAACAAGGTGATAGCTGCTTGATGGCCAACCGGGATGATGAAGATGAGACCTCATCTCAGGTAAGCTCTGAATCAGATGGATACTCTTTCGATGAATTGATAGAGATGTATGAAAATTTGTTAGAAGTATCCAAGAAATTGAAATCTGAGAATAAAAATTTGAAAAAAAAATGTGATAGAATAAATCTGAAAGATTCCTGTGAAAACTGTCCAAATATGAAAAAGTCTTATGATGCATGCATGGTAGATGTTCAGAATCTTAGAAAATAAAATGATTCTCTAAAAACTGAAAAACAAACATGCTTGGATAAAATGTCAGAAATAGAGAATCAGCTGAATGATAAGAAAAATGAACATCTAAAAGGCATGCAAGAACTGACTCAAGTTAATTCTGAATTGGATAAACTGAAACTTGAGAATGAGGAATTTCAAAAGAAAATTGAAAATCTTATGGGTAGAATAAATGAAATCAATGGGAAGGCTTCACATTCTTCTTCTGCTAAATTAAACTGTGATATGTGCTCAGCTCTAAGAGAACGAAATGAGGATCTTTATAGTGAGAATGAATGGCTGAACAAACAAATAGTCTCACTTAAAGAGGATCACAAAAACTTGGTTGCTGAGAAAATTAATGTGGAAGGAAGAGAAGAGGAACTAATTGAAATATTGGAGTAAATGTCTGGAAGAGAGAGATGTGCTAATAATGAAATTCAAGATAAAAATCTTGAGGAAGAAAACACTGAATTAAAAGCTGAAGTTGAAAAATCGAAATGGTTAAATACTGGCTTATCTGAAAGACTTCTCACCATAGAAAAAGGAAAAGGTGTCCATGATGAAGAATCACAAACTTTGATCAATCTGGAACAAGAAGTTGAGAAGTATAAAATTGTAAATAAAGTCTTAAGTGAATGTGTAAATTGCAGTGAACAGGAGATAGCCAGTTATGAGCTTCACATTGCTAGCTTGGAAGATAAAATTCATAATCTGGAAACTTTAGCAATTGAGTCTGCTAAGAGTGAAGGAAAAATGAAAGATGTTATGAAAAGTGAGAATAAGAACTCTAAAAGGGGGATAAGCTGTAATTCTGATGTCAAGAAAATCACTAGAAACTAGCTATACACTACCTTTGTGCATAGTTCTGATGTAGCTGGTACCTCAAGTCAATCCCCAAAACAAAATAAAAATGAGAAATCATCTTCAAAATCTGTCTTTCAGTTCAAAGCCCAGAAAATTGAAAAGCAAATAAAATCTGTTGAGAATAATCAGAAATTGAAAAGAAAGAGTCAAACAAAGAAGGCTAAGAATATTTCTGGTTGTACTCTGAAATTTGTTAGCTCTGCTGAATGTAATGGGTCAATGCAAAATACTCATGCTTCATGTACTCATTCACATGCATCTAGTCAATCTGTTAGTAATCATGTCATCAGGAAATCACAAGTGTCATGTCACTATTGTGGCAAGATAGGACATGTAATGGATGACTGCAGATTATTGATTGAAGATGAGCATGCTAGTGAAGCAATGCATTCTAGGAATTCATCCGACAGAAACCATGCCATTAAGAAATCTGTTGTATATTGTTACTACTGTGGTAGGCGTGGTCATCTAATGAATGCATGCTTTAAAATGAAAGAAGACAATAATGTGAACTCTAGATTTTTCACACATGCTCATGGTCCACATAGATATGAATCTACTTCAGGTCAGCATATCATCTGTTTCAATTACAACAAGCCTGGACACAAGGCAAATGAGTGCTGGATAAGAAATTCTTAGGGTAACAAGAACTCAAGAGGCAAGCATCTTGGGTGTCTTAAATGTGGTAAGCATGGGCATGCAGTCAAGGACTGCTGGTATGCTCAGGGAAAACATTTCAATTCCAAATTTGTTATATTCCCTCCAAATAGAAATTTTCCTGGTAGAAATAAAACTAATTTTAAAGAAAAGATTCTTGGATGTTTTGAATGTGGAAAATCTGGCCACCGAGCTTCTGAATACTGGTGGACAGGTAATGGTAAGTCAAAATTTCCTGCTCCCAATGCTGCTAGTAAGAAACAAAATGTCCATGTAAACAATAGAACATTTCATGCTAAGTTTCATAGGTCTCATGCTGCTGTTGATATGCACCATAGGACCAGAAAATCTGTTGTTTCATGTAGATATTGTGGTAAACTTGGTCACTCTATGGACAATTATTTTCTGATGAAATTTGATGACCATGTTGTTGAGAAACTGTTTAGAACACCTGATAGGGGTAGTGTAGGACCCAAGACTGCTTGGGTCCCTGCAGGATCAAATTGATTGACATGCTGCAGGTGTGCCTTGGTGGGAGAAATTAAAGGGGTTAACCAAGGCACTCAACAAGAAAAGCCCAGGATTCTATATTTCAGGTCAGTTCTGAACTTTGCTTTAAAATTCATCATCTGAATTTGTGAGTATGAAAAAATGTGAACTTCATGTTGATCTGCTTGTCTGAATTTTGATGATCTCTTCATGTCTAGCTGATCAGTCTGCATTCCAGACTCAGCTACTGAATTCAATTCTGAATATATTTGATGCTCTTCTCATGCTGTTGTTTGCACTAAATGAATGAGATGCTAGATGCACTGCATTTTGCACTAGGCTAAACAGTTCTTTAATGTATAGAGTCGATGTATGTGTTTTGTGTTAATGCAGTGCATGCTTGCTGTTAAATGCATAACTTGCTGATTGTGAATGGTTCATTTAGTGTACACAGTCAATGCATGTGTCTTATGTCTGCATACATCATTTGCATGACTGTCATTGATGTTGTTCAATGCATGTAGGACTGCTTTATGTTGCATTGTCCTTGTTAACCCTGGTATATCATATGGTAAGTTACTAAGAGGCAGGGAAATCTGCCCGGAGGTTCCTACCATGTGTGAGATGGTCTTTGAGACCAGGTTCTCCGCCTAGTACCATGGGTCCAGTCTTCATGTAGAACAGTGCATTACATCATATTTTGAAAAATCTGAAAAAGGATAAAAATGTTCATGACTTGGATGCATAAACCTGAATTGATTGCATACTTGCCTCATGTATCCTTGGTGCATAGTCTGCATGTAGAACAGTGTGTTGCATAGCATAATCCTTGCATCATGGTGTCAGGGGAAGCTGTAAGTTTAGTTCAATTCTTGAATCCTATTTACTCCTCATTGTCCCCATTGAATTCATTCGTATTCTTTGACAATCAGATGCTATTGGACCATAATGCTTATTGCTATCTTTTCCCCATCAGTTTCACTGAACAACAGCAACTGTTTCTGGTTTAGTATATTGAGTTGTGATTATTGTAATTGTTCACTTATAAGAATCACTCTTACAAATTGAAAGGAACTAAAGGTTTAACCTTTATAAATTGAAGAGTTAAGTGTCTGCCTTCAGAATTTGAGATAAAAGAAAACTTTTATAGCTCTTAATCTTTATCTCATGGCTAAAATAGAAAAAGTTTTTTGTAATGCCTAAATGTGTTGAACTGGAAATGTCTAGAACGGGTGAATAAGAGTATGTAATGATTTTTTAAACAATCACTCTAAAAGAAATAAGGGCAGCAGTAAATAAGATCATAAATGTAAAGAACTGAACATTGTGACACAGCAATGGTTGATTGCACTGAGAAACTGTGAACTCCTCCAATGAAGCAGGAAAATTCACATGTCATGAAGTGCGTCAAGCTAACTCTGTTCATAGGGTCGAATCTATAGGGGGAGTCCTCACCAAGTAACTGAGGGTACTGGCCTCTAATCAAGGTATACCCTTAATGTCAAAAGTGAAGACTATTCCTTGTAGGTCTTGATCTGAAATAGATTTAGTGTTTATACCTAGTAACTGGGGGTACCTGCCTCTGATCAAGGTGTACACCTAATGTTAATAGCATAAATGCCACTGGTCTATTCACTTAGTTCAGGTTCAGAAATTGAAAAATGAAAATCAAACTGTTGTAACCCTTTGAAATCAAAAGTCAATGAGTGAAAATTATTTTTCTCAATACATATTCAAGTTGCCTCTCCTGAAATTCCATGTTTAATCACAAAAGGGTATTACTTCTGACTTATCTATTAATACCATGTGCCCTAGATTCATTGCTATAATTAAACAGAGTCTATAAACTCTTTTCAAGGGTCAGGTGTTTTACTCTAGATTTATCACTGTTAAACCTGAATTTTTGAAAATTGTATGTTGCTAATTCTTATACTTTAACAGTTGTTTATAATCATGCTCCCTTTCTGAACCTATGCTTATGCTATTGTCAAGTGACCCTCCTACCTTCTCAACCTTGTGCTTATCTGTCTAAATTCCTTCTCAAAGGGGGAGCAATTATTTAGGGGGAGAAATAATTCAGGGGGAGTCATACCTTCAGGGGGAGTTTATTGCATGCATACTGCCATGTTGCACTCTTGTTTATATTGTTTTTCTCTTTTTGATTATGTCAAAGGGGGAGAAAATTTTGTGTGTGACTCACTGTCACAGTGTGTTGCCATCATCAAAAAGGGGGAGAATGTTGTGCCCCTTAGGCACAAGCATGTGCTATGTTGAATTGATGATAGCAATGCTGTTTTGTGTTGATGATTGCAACACAGTGAGTGCATTATGATATTATGTTTTGTTTTGATGATGGCATGTTGATTTGAATGCTTGAGTGTGTTATATCTGATTTAGTCTGTGGAGATTGCAAGAGTGTGCCATGTTTGATATCCTTGATGGGTCGACTCCCTCAGACTGTCCATCTTATTTCGTGTCTCATGCAGCGTCAACGCTGTGAGTGTGTACACAGCATTCTCAAGTCTGCAGCGCAGCATTCTCAAGTCTGCAGTGTCAACTCTACAAGTCTACACATCGGCACCGTAGCTTGCTTAGCTCAAGTCTATACATCCGTTTACACTGCACATGAACTCTATACATTGCACTGTTCATGCACGGCACAGCAAGTCTGCACAACGTCCGTCTGATTTAGCGTCTAAGGCAAGTCTATACACTGGAAATTGAAGTGTGTACATTGAGCATCTCATTGAGCGTCCCACATAAAGTCTATACAGTGCCTCAGGCTGAGCAAGTCCATACATTGGTCGGTGGAAAGTCTGTACACTCAGAAGTCTGTACATCCACCATCTTCCTCAGCGTCTCATGCATAAGTCTGTACACTGCACTGGAGCATGCATCTCATGCAAGTCTGTACATCGCCTTCAAAGCCTTCTGTTGAAACCTCAAGTTTGTACAGCGAGCAGCGTCCTTGTGTCTCAAGCCGTTCTCCAAGTCTATACACTGGTCGTGCATTCAAGTCTTTCACAAGTCTGTACATCAGACGCGCATGCTCGCCTGTCCCTCCGGATGCTCTCCTGGGACCGAGTATGCTCTCCAGTGACTGTTAATGCTCCGATTGGCCAGCGTCTCTCTTGATCAAGTATATACACTCATTCACTGTTCATGCATTCACAGTGAAATCTGTACATCCGTTTGGCTATGCATCACTATCCACCAAGTCTATACATTGGTAGAGTCTGTACATCAGACGCGCATGCTCGCCTGTCCCCCCGGATGCTCTCCTGGGATCGAGTATGCCCTCCAGTGACTGCTAATGCTTCCCTAACTTTGAGGAT
The DNA here is from genome assembly GCA_022559845.1 of Amorphophallus konjac. Classification (NCBI taxonomy): domain Eukaryota; kingdom Viridiplantae; phylum Streptophyta; class Magnoliopsida; order Alismatales; family Araceae; genus Amorphophallus; species Amorphophallus konjac. Next base: position 110,899,066 of record CM040128.1, on the reverse strand, counting down.
GCTCCCCTGGAGTAGCGATTGCTCCCCAGAGACAGCATGTGCTCCACATGCTCCCCTGACGCTGGTGATGCTGTCCAGAGGCCATAGATGCTCCCCTGAGACTTCATATGCTCCCGTGCGAGAACGCACTAGTCTCTGGGTATTTAAAAGAATTGTATTACATGCATTCCCTTTCACTAAGTCTGTACAATGCATGCACTTTCACAAGTCTATACAATGCATTTCATTTTACAAAGTGTCAACACCAAGTTGATAATCTGATACTCTGTCTGACAGGTGCTCTGCTCGTGAAGCTTAAGGAGGGCACGTGATCCGAGGCTGGAAGGCCTGACCAGATGATGACACATGGACTGACAGCCTGCTGGATGCTGCCACGTGGTCCGAATACTTTGGGCGGGAGATGTGGAGAGCACACGCCCTAGCTGCTGCTGATGCTGCTGCCATATATATGAGTCTTCGTCCTCAGATGTGAGTGATCGAAGTGGAGAAAGAAAAAGCAGAAGTGCAGAGACTTCGATCCAGCAGAAGAGCAGAAGAAGAGTGAAGAGAGCAGAAGAAGAGTTAAGAGCAGAAGATAAAGAAGAGAAAGAGAGAGATAGAGAGCTCGAGTTGAGAAAGAGAGAGAGGTTGAGGTTGTCTGGCTTTTGGATCAAATCCAAGCCAGAACTGCTCCTTCGAGAGCTATATTTGTGCTTCAGTATTTCAGCTTTCTGATTACTGTCTTGTTCTATTTTCATTTTTTCATTTTATCCCTTCTTCAAGCTGTTAGTCAGCGGATGCAGTGGAGGTCTCCACTAGACAGGTAAAGCTGTAATCCTCAGCTGCGAGACTTGGCCTCGGACGGGTTAAGCTGTTATCCCCAGCGGGTTCAAGCTGTGAGTCAGCGATGGCTGAGCTGTATTGCCCAGCGGAAGCAAGCTGTGATGCTCAGCTGATGGCAAGCTGTGAGGCCCAGCTGATGTATGGCAAGCTGTGATGCCCAGCTGTTCAAGCTGTGAGTCAGCAGGAAGTCACACTCGGGTTGAGTGTGGGGTGGATGTAGGTCTGCTGGACCGAACCACCTAAAAACCCCTTGTGCAGTGGTTTAATGTTTCTATCTTTTTGCTTCCGCTAGATGATTGCATAGGGGCGTTCCATGTGTTTGATCATAGGTTCAGTAGATGAGTGTCTAATTTGTCTTGTTAGCATTCCAATTTTTATGTGAGCAAAATCTTATTTTGGGTGAAGGTTTTTAATTGGGCGAATTTTTTAAAGGGCTATATTCATTCACCCCCCTCTGAATACCTGCACCGAACCCAACATAAACCCTATGCCTCCTCCAAGTAGGACGAATACCTACCCGGTGCTCCACCACCCAACAAAGAAGCCCCTCGGGCTTAAGGGATGACCCCGGCTCTCCGGTCGGCATTGCCAAAGGCCGAATCAGAAGAAGCTTGGGAGCTCAGACACGGGTTTGGCTTATGCTGGAAAGAACGCAAAGCCCAGGGCCGGGACTCGAAAACTTTGATCTAAACACCTCGGAGCAGGAGCACTGGAGCTGAAGTTCTTCGGGAGCACAACTGTTCGCCTGAATGGCCGTGAAGTCGAGATGAAGTCTAAATCGATGCGGCCTGCACTTAAACCGGTGCGCCCTTGCTTGGGCCTTAAACCGGCGCGCCCTTGCATGGTCTTTAAACCAGCGCACCCTTGCATGGTCCTTAAATCGACGCGCCCCCCTCTTCCTTTGCTGATCCAGCGCGCCCCTATTCACTTGGTGATACGGCGTGGTAATTGCATTTGGGTTTAAATCGGCGTGCCCCTGGCCACGCCGATTTAACCCCATTCTGTCCCATCTGTCAATCGATACTCTGTTCTCCTATCAGATTCAGGTGCAAGTTCAAGGGGGCATAGCATTCAATGCTACCAAGCTCTGCCTCCACATCCGTTCGATAGCACAGAAGCGGCAACGGCGAAGCAGGCCCCGGCAAATCCGCGAACATCCCATCCTTGGACGAGCAGCAGTGTACGGCACGAACCAGCAGCATCCAGCGCAACGAGTCAACTCCCAGCGTTGCTGCGAACAAGGCAGAGGTGGCGGGAATTCTCCCCCACTGGCCATTTCTACAAGATACGCAACCCATCTTATATATAGGTGGGTGGAAGAAGAGAGAGAGAGGACCCCCCCCCCCCGGCTGGCCATTGAAGAGAAAAGACGAAGAGAAGAGGAGCTACATTCCCCTGCACCCGTGAGGTGAAGAAGAAGAAAGTGAGTGTGAGAGAAGCGAGGTGAGCTTGGAGGGGTAGGTTTGTGCTCCGTTCTCCTCCCCAACCGATGTATCTCTTTCTTCTTTCTTTCTTCGATGTATTTTTCCTTGCTTTGGGGTAAATTCCCCTCTGTATCTCATCTCCCCTCCTTTGCGGATGAATAAAAAGAAAAGCCCCTTTCGTAGCATATGGTGTTCTTCTGCTTCCCTCTCTTTCTCTCTGCATTCTCCTCATCCAGGGCCGTTCGAAGCTTGCTTCTCCATAGCATGGCCTTCGAAGGAGTCCGTGAGGGGATGAACATTCATGGCCTCATGGCATACATTTGTCCCACTTCATGAAACCATCACCCGTGAGCTGTGGGAGTTCTTGAAGGCTAGTCCTCAAGCTTCATACACTCACTTATGGGTTATCGGACCGCCGTGAGGTCTGCATTTTGAGGTTCACCCCAGAGCAATCCGTTTGGCGTACCTCTATTTTTTCTGGCAAGACCTTAGTCCGGGGGAGATGCTGCCCAAATTTTGCCAGACGAAGAACACATAAGAACAGACGAACAAGCTAACCTCTCGGGGAGTAAGAACGGCGCATGCTTGAAGCCTCTGAATCAGACTGAGCTACCCTGCACAACAAACCCTTCTAATAGAACATTCGATCCTCATGCTCGTTCACCTTAATAATTGATTAAAATGCTTTAACCTCCTTCTCTATCAACTTAATCCATCAATTAAGTGAATAAACCAATGAAAACGTCAATCTGCAGGTTGAAGGAACAAGAACAAAAGCAAAAGAAGGAACAGAGCATAAAAGAATGAAAGAAAACCCTCACAGAAGCTATTTCGGCACGCTCTTAATCCGGCACGGGCTAATTCGGCGCGCTACCCCCCCGCGCCGGAATAACATTACACTCAAAACCATCTTCAAACTCCTGAAATGAATAGTGTGCACCCTTGAGCCTCAATCCGGCTCGCCCTCCTGTTCATTGGCCTTAATCCGGCGCGCCCCCCCTTGCTCCCTTATCCGGCGCACCCCTCTCTTGCACCCATTAAACTGGCGCGCCCCTCTCTCTCCTTGGCATCCCCTTTAACCGGCGCGCCCTTCTTCCCCTTGGGATCCCATTAAACCTGCGCACCCCCCCTTTCACCTCCTATTCCGGCGCGCCCCTTTGCTTCCTTAATCTGGCGTGCCTTCCATAAAAAGAAATATAATTAACCAAATAGATAAAAAGGGATAGGAAACCAATAATCAAGCTGACCGCGCAGGTCGATCCGCGTGCGAGGGCGTATGTTGGAGAGTTCGGGCTTCACACTTAACAAACCGCTCCCCCGAACTGTGCGTGAAGAGAAAAGCAATGATGCCCCGTGGTATTGGACGTGGACCTCGGAATCCCCGACATGGTCATGATCCGTGCACCACTTGGGCTGATAGTCCATCAACTTGACCCACTTCTATCTGGATCCAAGCCCGCAATCCCATTAAACTTGCCGTACTTGCGGTAGACATTCGTACGATTTTGTCGTCGTCTTCGATGCTTCAAATGTGGCCTCTCATCCGAATAATGAATGGTCCGTTAGAGACCGACATATACATACCGGGATCTAATCCCGCACCCACATTAAACTTGCCGTACCTATAAAAGACATCTGTATGGCTTTGTCGTTGTCTTTGACGCTTTGAATGCGGACTCTCATCCGAACGACGAATGGTTCGTTAGTGACCGACATATATACCGGGATCTAATCCCGCACTTGCATTAAACTTGCCGTACTCACGGCGGACATTTGTACGGGTTTATTTCCATTTACATCGTGCCTTCAATACGATCTTTGTCCGAACATAAAGTGGTCCATGAATGACAAACAAAAGCTGAATGCAATGAGACGGCTCTCGTCTTCCCTGAACCCTATGGGTGGGAATATCAATAAGACCTTTGTGAGTCACGTTTGGACCTCGGGTTCGCCCCAACCATGGTCATTGCCTGACCCACATCCTAGGCCTATAGCCAGCTATCTCTGTACATGCGTTTATTTTGGAATCTAGTCCCGAGACACTTTCCCGCCGCCCTTCGGAATCGGAAATATTAACGATGCCCACGCAAGCCTCGTTTGGACCGCGGGAGGCGCCCCCGGAATGGTCCTGGCTCGATCTCGCATCGGGCCAATAAACTCGCTGATTCCTGACCACTCTAACCGGGATTCAACCGAATGTCTCCTATCCCTTTGAATAATAAATTTGCCGTACCCCGGCATACATATGCTCCACTTTTCCCCATGACGATCATGATTTTCTGAAGCCGGACGCTTGTCCGAATATCAAAATGGTCCCTTGAGTGACCGACATATTTCGAATGCTTGCTTCCCTAGACATAGGGCTTTCCGACTTATTCGAGACCGCTATTGGCTTGTTTCTCTTGATATAGTTTCCTGGCCATGAGGCCCTGATTCCCGGTGATTAATGAAGGGTGTTCCCCTCTCCGAAGGGATGTAAATGACGCTGTGACCTTTATGGCGCAGCGGGTTTTGGTCCCGACACGAACCACACAATCGTCTGATTAGTCAGATCGAGCGCACAATAAATCGTCACTTTGTGACTGGCACGCCCACGCACTTAATAAACGAATAAACCCACCGAATAAACTGACTTAAAGAAAACAAACAAACGAGCGTGTCGAAAAGTGCGTCCACAAGTCTAGCATGCCCGGTGGGACCTAAACTACCCTTCATCTCTTCGCCGGGATTCGAGGCCTCATGGCCTCCTAATAAACAATGTTTGCCTCCTTTGATGAATTGCAGGTGTTGCCTTCGCTAGCCCTATGAGGAGAAAAGCCGGACCAGGCAAAAATGTTTTGTGGCCTCAGAGATGCTACTCCGATGCACCTGCAGCTTCCATGAATCATGAAGGCCGCCAAAATAGGAGAGAAGAGAAAGAGAGAAGAAGGGAGGAGAAACCAAACCCCCTTCCCGCAAGAAGAAAAGAAGAAAAGAAGAAAGAAACAAAAAGGGAAGAGAAAGAATCGATGAGAGAGGGTTGTACGGCCATATCCGTCGAGACCCATGCTGAATAAAGATTACCACTGTGGGATTGATGCGGTGGAGTGAACCACTCATCCCCTCACCGAGGGGGTGAGCGCTCTCCTGCGCACCCGCCTTTGGTCTATTACACAAAAAAAAAGAAGAAAAGAAAAGAAAAGATAAAAAGAAAAAATTGGCAAACATCGCCGACCAAAAGGACAAGAAGAAGGCCGGCATCCCGCCCGACTCTAGGAGGGTCCAAGACCATGGTGCAATGCCCTAGCCCGTTCCACCTTCCTGCCCCTCGAGTGACTGCTCGAAGATCCAACAAGCCGCAACTTTAGCTTGACAAACTCCTCCCCGCTGTAGGGAATGCTTTATAGCAATGAGGCCGAGCACAGCCACGAATCTAGAAGAGAGCATTCATCCACCCCGCCACAGGGGTGTAAGAAACAAAAGAATACACCCTGACTCAGGGGCATTTGAAGAAGCAACATACCTCGCCATAGGGGCATAGAAGCCGTAAAGAATGCACCCCAGCTTACGGAGATCTGAAGAATAAACGTACACCCCACCTTGGGGGCATCAGAAGTAGCAAGACACCCCACCTTGGGGGCATCAAAAGCAGCAATACACCCCACTTTAGGTGCACAAGAAGCAAACATCCCCCAGTGTGTCGGGGTAGAAAAAAGAAGAATCCACCCCGCTCTCGGGCATGAGAAGAAAAAGATACACCCCGCTTAGGGGGCACATGAATAGAATACACCCCGACTCGGGGGCATGTGAGAAGAATTTACCCCGACTTGGGGGCATAAGAAGAAATAGAGTTGCACCCCGGCCCAGGGGCACATGAAGAGAACCCACCCCGACTCGGGGGAACATAAAGCAAAAGTTACACCCCGGCCTTGGGGCATTTTAAGAAGAAACTACACCCGCTCTAGGGATATATGAAAAGACGCACACCCCGGCTTGAGGGGTAGAAGAAGCAGAATACACTCCGCCCAGGGTGCATAAGAAGCGAAGCACACCCCGGCTCGGGGGACATATGAGACAAAGAATACACCCTGGTTTAGGGATATTTGAGGGAGAAATATACCCCGATATGAGGGCATATGAAACAAAAATACACCCCGGCTCAGGGGAATACAAAGAGAAATATACCTCACCCTAGGGCAGAAGAAGCAGAAGAATCCACCCCAGGTCAGGGGCATTCGAAGAAGAACTACACCCCGCCATGGGGGCGTGAGAAGCAAGGAATGTACCTGCCACGGGGAGCATAAAAAGCATAAGTTACACCCCGTCTGGGGGCATAGAAGCCATAAAAGATACACCCCGCTCAGGGGCACATGAAGAGAATCCACCCCGACTCGGGGGCACATAAGGCAAAAGTTACACCCCGGCTTCGGGAGGCACATGAAAAGAATCTACCCCGATTTAGGGGCATAAGAAGAAACAAAGTTGCACCCCAGCTCAGGGGTATTCGAGGAAGAGAGCGAGAGAGCAGAGAGCGACTCAGCGTACTACACTACGTACACTAGACACTACCGGGACCAGGTGTTCCGGGGTGTCCACCGACCGGTACGACTTCTAAACTGAGACTCTACTTATTATCCTTATGATTTCTATATGATGATGCACTGACACTTGAACTTCTAAATGCAGATTGACCATGAGGGACGACTGGCGGAGCTGCAAGTGCTCCTGCACTCCACCATCAGGGAGCGGGACGAGGCCCGACACGCCCTGGCCTTACTAGTGAGTTTTCTAAACCCTAAACTCTCTAAATTATGCAAATGCTTATGATTATGACTATGTATGTGACTGACATGGAGTTTTGGATGCAGCGTGCCGAGGGGGCCCAGCGACAGAGGGTCGATGCTCCTTCTTCTTCTTCTACCCAGACTCCTGCAGATCGGGTCGAGCGGGAGGCCGACTTCTCTCGGATGCTATAGATGCAAATCATAAAACCTTTTTTTGTAATTTTGAAAAATTAATTTTTTTTGGATTTTGGAATGTTTGGATTTTTTGTTTGATTTTTTTTTGTTTTTGAAATATTTGATTTTTTTGGATTTTTGAAATATTTGCTTTCTGGATTTAAAATATTTGATTGTTCTTTTCGGGTTTTGAAATATTTGTTTTTTTGGTTTTGAAATATTTACTTTTTTTGGGTTTTGAAATATTTGATTTTTTCGGGTTTTGAAATATTTGATTGATTTTTTTTCGGGTTTTGAAATATTTAATTTTTTTTTGAGTTTTGAAATATTTGATTTTTTGTTGATTTTGAAATATTTGATTTTTTGTTGGTTTTGAAATATTTGATTTTTTTTTGGAGTTTTTAAACCAGCTTAAACTTAACAACGGGGAACCTCCCATCTCACTAGGGGTGTCCCAGGTCCAACACGTGCTTAAAAGGGACCGCCCGTGGCCTGGGGCCAATCTCGCTTAACGGTGTCTCTACCGAGGCCATACCCAGGGTGGGATCCATTCCTTGGAAAATAAAACAAGATTTAGCAGAAAAGCTGGCAGTAGGTATAGAGGTTTTTAGGGCTTCAGTTCTTCTCACGACCCCTCCCCCCCTTTTAAAGAATTTTGTCTGTTGCGACGGGGCTTTGTGTCCGTCATCGAACCTACATCTGCTCTAGGCACACATACGATCGGGCTCATAACGTCACATGGGGAAACTGTATTGCCACTCTTGCCATGCCTAGTTGTATTATTTTGGGGACTTTCAAACTTTTGAGAGCTTCGAGCTTTGGGTGAGCTTTTAGCTTTGATTTTTGCCCCTTCCTTTCTCCATTTCTTTTCTTAATCTTTTTATGGATTTTCTAACCTACGGAATAAGGTCATAACGGACTGTCCCTATTTGAGACCTCTTTTATCGGGGGGTCTAGATCAGTTCTCGCCCCCTGATTCACCACTTGCCCCTATTTTCAGCCGAGAGAGAAGAGAAGCATGGATCTTCACCCTCCCCTAACCATGGCCAAGGGAGAGACGGTGTTGTGCAAAAGATGAAAACCGAACCACAGGGGGGTCGTGTAGTGTGTGAAATGTTGAACCAGGGATCCCCCTTTTGCGATCAGGTGAAGGCACACCCCACCACCGGGCTATCGCTGGCTTGACTCTATAGATAAAAGCGTTTTAAATATAGCCCATTCCACGAATTCGGAAATTCCTCACCTTCCGCATTGATTAAACGATACGCATTACCTTGATAGACCTCCTTAACTACAAACGGCCCTTCCCAGTTGGGTTGCAGCTTAGACCTGGGACCTGCTGATCTGATAAATTTACGTTTCAGAACCATCTTACCCACTTGGAAGTTTCTTTCAATAACCTTCTTTTGGAAATACCGCGAGACACGTTTTTGATAAACCAAGACGTGATTGGCCACGTTAAGCCTCTTCTCGTCTAAGAGTTCCAGTTGGACTAATAACGCTTCTCGACGCTCGTCGAGATTAAGTTCTTTGTCCAGCTGCACCCTCACGCCTCTCGACGCTCGTCGAGTACCGCCTGCATTCCATAGGTGAGAGCAAAAGAAGTTTGCCCCGTGGGAGTACGGACGGAGGTGCGATAAGCCCATAGAGCTTCTACCAGTTTATCGGCCCAATCAGCAAATTTGTGTGACTCGCATGTTTTCTTGATGATTTTAAGAAGGGTTTTGTTCGTGTCCTCAGCCTGTCCATTACCTTGGGGGTAGTATGGTGATGAATGATGCAATGATATATTAAACTTCTTATAGAGGTCCCGGAGTTCTTGAGAAACGAATTGAGGCCCGTTGTCAGTGACAATATCACTTGGCACTCCAAACCGAGAGATGATATTCTTCAAGATGAAGCAGCATACTGTGGTGGCTTTGATTTCTGCATAAGCTTCAGCTTCTGCCTACTTGGTGAAGTACTCTGTAACCGTCAGGATGAAGGACTTCTATTTGACTGCGGAATTCAGGTCACCGAGAGGTCCAACGATATCAAAGGCCCACATGGAGAATGGCCAAGGAGCAGAAAGAGGATGGAGAGAAGAAGCCGGAGCATGGATCTTTTTGGCATGGAGCTGGCATTGAAGACACCTACGGACCTAGGTGGAGCAATCTTCTTCTAGGGTTGGCCAGTAATAGCCCTGCCTAACAATCTTCTTCGCCAGCGCCTGCCCATTTACGTGCCCTCCACATGTACTCACTAGAGTGAGCTGCTTCCATAACCTTCCAAGCCTCATCATCATCTAGACACCTCATTAGAACTCCATTGAGAGACCGCTTATACAATTCTCCAGTAACAATCGTGTATCTTGCGGCGACTCTTCTAATGGTCTTTCGCTGCTCGGCATTTGCTGTCTCCAGAAATGAACCATCCCTACAATACTGCTCAATCTCATAATACCACGGTAACTCTTCTTCTTCTATGATCTCCTCAAGCTCAGTTAACGAAACTTATTTCACCTCTTCCCTTTCTACCTTCCTTTCTACATGTTTCCTAAGGTTGTCGAACCAGGGATCCTGAAGAGAAGGGGCGTCCAACCGCTGGACCACAATGGTCTTAGTGGCACGACTGAGGGGAAATGAAAGAGAAGAAGCGAGTGATGCAAGTGCATCAGCCAGGATGTTCTGAGAATGAGGAGTGTGAATATAGATAAGCTTCCGAAATTGCCTAGCCAAGAGCTTGACCAGATCTTGATAGGGCTTAAGCTTAGGGTCACGGGTGCGGTAAGTTGACAGAACTTGACGCATCACCAATTGAGAGTCTCCTATGATGTTAAGGTATCGCGCGCCCAAGAGGTAGGCGTGCTTCAGATCGGCAAGGAGAGCCTCATACTCGGCTATATTATTTGTGACAAGAAATGAGACTTGATAAGCCATAGGGATGGTCACCCCTTCCGGAGTGAGGAGAACGGCACCGATTCCACTGCCCTGGGAATTGAGAGCACCATCGAAATGGGGAGACCAAAAGGGAAGATGAGTGATTGCTGCCAAGTGTTCATTGGGAAACTCATCTTGGATTGAATCCGTGTGAGGGATAGGAGAAAAAGCAAGATGCTCAGCAATGGCATACCCCTTGATCACTTTCTGGACGATGAAGGTGATATCGAACTGGGAAAGAAAGCTCTGACAGCGAGCTAACCGGCCAGAAAGGACAGACTTTTCTAAAAGATAACAAATGGGGTCCATTCTAGAGATCAGCTTGACCTCATGGGCAAGAAAATAGTGTTTGAGCTTCTGAGCTATCCATACTAGTGCTACGCAGGTCTTCTCCATGGCAGTATACTTGGATTCAACAGGATCAAACAACCTCAAAAGATAGTATGCGGCCCTTTCCCTTCCTTCATCATCTACCTGAGCCAGGACAGCTCCTAGGGAGTCCTCAATCAAAGAAATGTATAGGATCATGGGTTTCTCAGGGACGGGTGGTTGCAGAATCGGGGGATTAGAAAGATAGACCTTACGATCCTCGTAGGCCTTTTGGCATTGCTCATTCCATTCGAATTTTGCTCCCGCCTTTAATAATTCATAGAATGGGCGGCATCTTTGTGAGTGTTGAGATATGAATCTTCTGATGAATTGTAAACGCCCGATCAAACCTCTGAGCTCGGTGATGTTCTTAGGTGGTGGCATCTCCATAACGGCCTTTGCTTTATTCGGATCGATTTGAATCCCCCGTTTACTAACTATAAACCCGAGTAACTTCCCTGATGCAACACCAAACATGCATTTCTTTGGATTCATCTTCAATTTATATTCCTTAGCCCTTTGCAACACTTTGGCTAGAATGGCGGGGTGTTCTTCTTTGGACCTTGACTTTACCAGAATGTCATCCACATAAGCTTCTAAGTACATATGCATCATGTTGTGGAAGATAGCCATCATTGCCCTCTGATAAGTAGCACCTGCATTCTTTAATCCAAATGGCACAACAACATAGCAGTATGTGCCCCAAGGCGTGGTGAAAGAGGTCTTCTCTTGATCCTCAAGAGCAAGACGGATTTGGTTATATCCGGAATAACCATCAATGAATGAGAGGGCCTCATACCCATCCGTATTATCAACTAATACATCAATGTGAGGAAGCAAGAAATCATCTTTCGGGCATGCCTTATTTAAGTCCCTGAAATCGATACAAATCTGAATTTTGCCATCCTTTTTCATTACCGGGACTACGTTTGCCACCCTCTGCGGATATAAAACAACTCTAATAAACCCGGCCTTATGTAATTTATCGACTTCTTCCTTAATTCTTAAGGCCATTTGTGGGTGGAATCTTCTTGCTTTTTGTTTAACGGGTGTTACCCCTGGTTTAAGAATCAATCGGTGTTCAACCGACGTGGGATCAAGACCCAGCATGTCCTCGTAGGACCAGGCAAACGAATCGCTATACTCCCTCAACACCTTGATTAGCTCCACTTCAACCTGAGGAGGGAGATTAGCAGAAATAAGTATGGGCCTGGGGTCCTCTTCTGTTCCAAGATTAATTTCCTTAGTGGGTTCATCCACTGCTGAGGACGGTTCGTCAAACCTCTTCAAACCTTGTGCGTACAGATCAGAAGTGTCATCCACATTGCTTTCCTCATCATCAGCTAGGTCCTTCTCATCCACAATTTCATATACCCCTAATCCGTCATTGCTTCATACCCCATCCAATTCTTCATCTTCTTCTAAAATAATTACGGTCTCTACAAACTCTGGGCACCTAAGGAGGGCATGGCATCTTTCGGCCAAATCTCACAGAAACCTATCAGGGATAGATTTAGAATGACACATCACAGGGTGCGCCACAGACGTGGATGGGCTGACTAGACTCGAACTAGACTCTACCCCAACTGACTCGACTATCCTAGGAGACTCTGCACACTGTACATCTAACCTAGGAGATAATAAGTCTAAAGGGAAAGAGGCAAGGGTCTCGTGCCCCTGGGGAGAGGACATACTGAAAGTAGCATAATCTTCCATTGAAACATCCATTTTAAAATTGGCATTTTTTTTTGGAGGTCGAAGGTGATCACGAGACAAGAGGAGGAAGAAGACGGGGGAGGAGGTAGTTGCATGGGGAACAAATCGGGGAAGATGCAATCGAAGAATGGATCAGAGGATCGAAACCACATCTCGTGGAGTTGGGCATTAGGGGGAGGAGGAGTAAACCAAGTTGAAAGATCAATAGGTGGGCAGCGCCCACATGCACATGGCACGAACAGAATTTCAGGCGGTCTCTCCCTGAAGTACGGGTCGACCAGAATTGGAGGAGAACGGGGGACAAACCCCAATTGTTGAAACATAGAGGCAAGATGGGACGGGGACAGAGAAAAAGTAGTGATAGCGCTCCCCACTTCCCGTGTCCTCCGGCGGACTAGCTGCATTGGAGAATGCTTCACAAGCTGCATCTCCTTCTTCCTCGGGTGGTCTTCTTCCTTGCTGAACAGCTTTTCAAAACAAACACAAAAATCATTCATATCACCTACCAGCCCCTTCAGCGGCGGCGGTGGGTCAGAAACATCACAGGCGGCATCAACCTTCACATCAACACATGGCGGTGGTTTCTTCAAAGTGCCGGGCTGCAGCGGGCCTTTCATAAAATGTTGTCGATAGTCCCACATTAAAGGCCCAGAATCTCCAAGTATTGAAATTGGTGAATCACGGTAGCCAAGGCCTCGGCGGCCCATCTTCCTGCCTTTAGGGACGGGCTTGGTCCATCCCTGTAATTGTGCGCCGAGACCTAGGCCCGGCTGATAACCGAATTTCAGAATCATGTGCCATCCTTTGGAATCTCTAATCTTGGACTTAATCTTGACATTTATCGGTGCAGTGGCGGGCTTGCGTGACGCATATGCCCATGAATAATTTAAGTCCATTACTGACAAAACTGGCCTATTGCTTGGCCACAATGTAGGGAGAATCTTATCTGTAATGGCATCAACAGACTGGACGGTGGAGATACTTTTCACTTTAACCACCCGGCCCTGGAATGGGAATTTTAGGCATTGGTGGGCGGTCGAGGGCACGGCAGTCAAACTGTTTATCCATGGATGACCCAGAATTGCTTTGAACATTGGGTCTATGTCCAACACATAAAATTCCACGTCCATAACTAAAGGCCCTAGCTCGGCCTGTACAGTCACGACCCCGTGACAAGCATGCCTGGAGTTGTCATATTCTGCTATTGTGGTCGGTGTGGGCTTAAGCATGTCTTCTGAAATGTTGCAGGCACGGAGGGTACTCAATGGACACACATTTATCGATGCTCTTGTGTGCACGAGGGCTGACTTGACAGCCACCTTTTTCAAAGAAATGGTGATACAAAGTGGCATCTACCGTGCCTCTAGGGGAGCTAGTTCTGACTCAGAAAATGAAATACAAAGTAGCATCCTTCGCTACGTCTTCATACACCATTACTTTCTACAAAAAAGTCTTCAAGGCATCCTGGTGCAGCGGTGACCTTTTGATCAACTCTAAAACTAAAATCTTGGCCGGCTTCCGGTCCAAGTGCTGTAACAAATCATACTCCGTGCCTGGCACGAGGTCTGCATCTTCAGCTGTTGAGGGAGAAGCCTGAGGGCTAGGTGCTGGTGCACGAGTAGAAGGGTAAACTTTGTGGAATGGATTCCCGCTCCGAAGGGCGTAATGTCGGGCTGGCACGGCCTGAGATGGCCCCCCGTTTGGCCTAGTGGAGTAGGTGGAAGGGGTAGAAGTGGGAGTGAGGATGACGGTGGTCGGCCTAATGGGCCCTGGTGAAGGGGAAATGGGCGAAGGGTTAAGTGGAGGGGTGAAGATGGAGGGTATGGTGGGTGATGGCGAAAGGACTGGCGGTATGGAGGGGAATGCGGTGGGCCTGATGGGTGATGCGGAGGGAATAATGGGTGGAGTGGTGGTCAGAACGGCTGGCCTGAGAACGGAGGGGATAGCAGGTGCAGGGGAATGGTTGTGGTGGAAGGCCAAGAGGTGTGCGAGGGTTTCATCATCAAAAGTCCACCCAGCGTTGGGGGCTGGGTGCTAAACAATGTTCACCTGGGCCAGTGCCGATGCCGGCGGCTGTTGTTGTTGCTGAGGAGCGGGCTGGTGTACTGGCATGGGATTCGGATGGATCCCAAGGTCTTGTTGCTGCTGCTGCTATTGTTGGGGTTGTTGTTGCTGTGGGGGTTACGGTTGCTACTGTTGCTGGGGCGCCGCCTGCTACGGCCTGGCTTGTCTCTGACTCTGCTTGATGTCCTCGATCAGCTGGTGCATCTGGGCCCAATCAATCCTCTGGCCCTCGTGTAAATCATACACCAGATCTCTAAACTGATAGCACCGCTCTATTGTGTGCCCGGGCTACCGATGATATATGCAATATCGGGACTGATCGGCGGCCGAATTCCAATTCTGACGCTCCGGAGGCAGTTGAATATCACCAGTATACATCAAAGCAGAGAAAATATCGTGCAATGTTTCAGGAAGAGTAGGGTAATGGGCCCTTTTCGGGCTCGGTCGGGCAGGTCCGTAAGCGGCGGGTGGAGGAACATTATGATATTGCGACGGCCACTGAGACTGTTGGGGTAGTGGTGGTGGTTGTTGCGGGTGTTGAGGAGCCGGGAAAGTGGGTTGGGGAGCTTGTGGAGCGGCGAACTGGGGGTTGCGTGGAGGCTGCGGGAAGCGAGGTGGAGGGGCTTGGTGGGGAAACTGAACAGCCTGGACCTGCTCGTTGATTTGCACTCCCTCAGTGACGGGGCCGTGAGACTTTCTGGCAGTTTTGGGTTTCTGGGCCTCAAATAGTGAATGAATAGGGGAGTGTTTAAACTGTGTCTTTATGAACCGAGCCTTGCTGTATAACTGGTGCATATTCGAAATGTCATTCATTGCCAAAATATTTCTGAATGTCAGGGTGGCATTGGAGATCAACAACTTAACTTTCTCTTCTTCCGGGATTTGCCCGGGCACACGTGAGGCCATCTGCGTCCATCGATCCGCATAGGTTGCAAAATCCTCCTCCGGCTTCATCTTTTCTAATACCAGGTCGGTGAAGGAATACTCGGGACCGACCTGATCTTGGAACCTCTGAATGAACTTCTCCTTGACTGTCTTGAAATTTTCTGCCTCCTCCAGAGGCAAGGTATAGAACCACTCCAGGGTTACCCCCTCCAATGATCGGTGGAATAAGTAAGCCATTAGGCGATCATCATGCTGGAACTGCACCGACTCGTAAAGAAACTCCCTGACATGAATGAATGGGTTGCCGTTCCCGTCATATTTTCGGTACACAGGGAGCTCGGACTGAGGAGGAATATGAATGTCCCTGAAGTTAGGAATAGGGACATCAGCCAAAGACTGCGGGCCAACCCGCTTGTGGAGGAGGTCAATTTATTGCTGCATAGCAGCCCATTTGTCAAGGAGTTCCCGCTCCCGAGAAGGAGGGGACTGAGCAAGAAAGATGGAGCCCGGATGAGGAACGGAGGGGTGAACCAGCTGGGAGGGGAGCCCATAGGATGGATAATGGGCCAAGGAAGGGCCCATATCCACGTGAGCCAATTCGACAGCCCCGGGTTGTAAACGAGTGAAATCAGCCGGGGCCCGAGGGACCTACGACGATGGAGAGATTGTAGTGTATGGATCGAGATAAGAACCAGAGGGGACCTGGGCCTTCCCCTTATCAAGATACTGATGGGCCGAGGTGGAGGCCTGGCCCGCTTCCATGCTGGGGTATCGGAGAACCTTGGAACGGATGGGAGTAAGATCAATGGGGACATCAGGGACGGGTGCTGACCCAACAACAGGAGACGTAGTGGTGGTGGTGGTAGTCACGCCATAGGAAGGATCTGAGGACGGGGCGTCTGCCCCTTGTAGAGCTTGCCAGATAAGGTGGAGCTAAGAGGGATCAACCTGGGCCATCAAATTAAGAATTTGACCGGCCGAATTTTATGTGGAGGAACCAGGAAGGGAGGGCTGAGAGCCCTCGATGGCAATGGTCGGGAGAGGAGGGGCAGTCCCCTCTCCTCCCTGCACATGGGCGACCCTGGGTGGGTCCTCAAGAAGTTCGCGAGGGAGAGAATCCTCAGGGGAATGGGAGAAGTCGTATGACGACATGGGTGATGGTGAATCAAACAGAGGATTGAAGTAAGAAACGAAGTGAGAGTTGCCCCTAGATGATGATCCTATGGGGAAGAAACAACTCCGCATGCACTGATGATAATGGGGAAGGGGGAGGCAAACAACCCTAAGTAAAGAGCTAAAACAAACAACTCGAATGAGATGCACACAATGGGGGAGCGAGATGAGAAGAGAATCAGCCACTTAAGCAACCAAGTTGTCCAATGATGCACAACAATTTTTTTAGATTCCTCTTCTAGGACCTTAGTGGATTAATTAATGTATAACTTCGCTCAACCACAAAGGTACCTAATCAGGGTAGGAAATGAGGAACTGGGTGACTCTATGGAACTCGCTCTCTCACGGATGCAAACCCTAGACTGGGGGGAGACGGTACAACCTGCCTGACGTCCGTGTGGGAATCCACGGCTCACGGGGGCTTACGGAGGTCCTCAGTAAGGTCCCCTAGTCTGATCCAAGGAGTATGGAGACGAGAGAAAACCCTACCTCAGTAGGAATGCAACTACTATGAAAAGAATGCATGTCCCTATGCGCACCGGAGTGCATGCAAAGTCTAGCCTAGCAACTAACAACCAATGATCAACCAGATATGCAAGTAACTAAAGCAAGCATGCAACAATGATATCAGAGCAGGGGGAGATCAGTAATCAGCACCAAATACCATGGAGATCAACTAACATGACAATAAAAGTGAATCACGGGTGCACTGTAGCACCACAAGAACGGTCTCTAGAAGGCCGCTCAGAGAGAAGGACGGTCTGTAGGCAGCCGTATAATTCAGGGAGTGACGACAAAATAACAAGAAAATCAGAGAATGCTGGAAATGAACAATGACACAAATGAGACACGTACCAGGATGGACGGTCTATGGACAGCCGCTTAATGGCTAGAACGGACCTGCATCAACCATGTAACAGCAACCAAGCCAACAGAGTAAAGGCAGAGGCGTACCTATGCCAGCAAGATGGACGGTGTACCCTCGGTCGCACATACGTTGGACGGCTCTGGAAGAACAGTTCAAATTCCAGAGGATAAAAAAAATGCAACCAGCAAAGATCAACCTGGAACCACTCGAAGAAAAGGATTAACAAAGCAAAAGAGAGGGTCAGCAAGCCACTAACACGATGGGCACTAGGTGTCCCACCGTGATCGCCATCAAAGAAGGGTGTAGATGTATTTATCCTCTCGTCCGTTCTTTAATGCCTTCCCATGTCTATCTTACAACATCCAACATGGGAAATGAATGAAGACAGAGGGAAAGGGTGCAATAAAAATCTATGATCGCCACCAAGGTGCCGAACGTGATGGACACGCCGTACCTTGGAAAAATGGAGAGGTACTCGCCTGGGGTGCAGCACTGCAAAGATGTACGGCTCAGGATGAACCGCCTATAATGATGCACGGTCTCACGACAGACCGTCTAAGAACGCTACAGAGGACGCGAGATGAAGCACTCCTGACAGGTGAATGGTTCTATTACAACCGCAGGAAGAAGAAGGACGGTCCAGGTTGCACCGCACGTCTCCTAGAACGGATGGGAGAGAACCGCGCAAGACCACCACGCCAGAAGTTGCAAAAGGGTCAAACCTCCACCCTTTCCGGCCGGCCAAAAAGGATGGGCCTCGCGTTAGTGTACTGCTGACCTGCAAAATAAAGTGTAGAACACCAGGAAAAAGCCAAGTAAGAAACATGGAGTGTAGCAAATGCTCGAATGAAGGGAAATGAACATAAGTATTTGAATGGGGGATACCTGGGGGGTTTTTAAACCTCTAGGGCGTCAGACAGCATGGGAGGGTGTGTGCATAACAGTGCAAACAATGAAAATGTGGGAGAATGGATGTGTAGAGACAAACATGCAATGAGAAGAAATGAGACCATCAAATGCAAAAAGACTCAAGACTAGGACTACTCCCTGAACCGGAGGCCTATATGGACGTAGAAGGCCTCCCTCCTTGGTGCTAGGTCGCTCAATAATTCAGTAGGGCTTCGTCGTCAACCAAAATTCCCCCCCTTTTCAAACCCGGCCTCTAGGGTCTATTTATAGAACACCTAAAGTTCCTAACTCGAATTAGAGTTTAAAAGGATTTTTGATGGGAATCGACGCCGAGCATGTACATTTTATTTTGCATTTATGTATTTTAGTTTATTTGTATATCCACGGGAAAGTATATGCGCAATTGTATGGCTTTATAAGCCAATGCGTCATTCCCACGGATTGTTTGGGTTTCTTTGTAATTTGTCAGTAGGACCAGCAAGGGGGCCCTCAGCCCTTTCCCATTGGTCCATGTCACTCATGTGGGGCTGGTCAACCATCCTAGGTGGCCATCTAGAAGGGTTGAATGTCAAATGCCACATGGGTAGACAAGTGGTTAAATTGGTCCAAGGTAGGTCACCTACCTTCACCTACCATACCCCTTGGTCAAGGGGGCGCCCCTCTCCCCTTATTATTGTATTAATTTTTGTGTGTGCTTCACACTTAATCCCAGCCCTTCAATCCCCACCCCTAGATCCAAGGGTTCACATTGCATTTGATGTGAATCATATAAAAGATTGTATTTTCATATGAATATTGTGAAAAATCAGAAATTTTGTTGAATGCCAAGAAGGCTCTTGCGCCCCAGCCATCTCCCCCAGGTTTCCTCTCCTCAAACCTCCAATTCTAGAGTGTATCAATCTTCTATCTCCCCCTCTCAACCTCTGATCTTCATCTGTGCCGCCGCCGCCGTTCGTGCCGCCTTCGAGCCGCCGCGGAGCCGTCTTCAAGTTTCTGTCCTGCTAGATAGAGGTGTAATTCATGAATTCTTCCTGCCAGCCACGAGCTCAGATGGATTTGACATTTTGAGGGTATATTCTTACCTTGAATCCCCACCTCCACCTAAATTTTCATGTCCAAACTCCTCTATTTAGTAATTTTCCATTTTCATTCATTTTGCATTCCCAGATCTGTTTGTCTCTGTCTACAGTGACAACAACTCTGAGTTTCCCATCTCCGACCACCTTTTTGAATTTTTCAAACCCTCCCAATTTTACTGGGAGCTCTGTCCCTCATCCCCTACATCCACCATTTTTCCTGATTTTTGATCTACCCTCTATCCATTTTTCAAAATTCATGTTCTATCTCTGCTATAGTGCCTTTAGTCAGATTCCAGATCCGACCCACTGTTAGTGAAAAAATCCTATCAATTCTTATCCACATCCAAACTTGTCCAACCTAGTTTTACCATCTTCCTAGCTCAACGTCCTACACCTTTTATGAAGATCTCAAGCGCTGAACCGGACATCTACCCTACGGTCAATGATAGTTCTCAGAGGACAGTCCTGCAGATCTGAGAGTTAAGCCACTGTACAACAGCAAACATCAAAATTCGCCAATTAGAAGTGAAGGCTTTGTTATTTTTCTGTAATCACAGAGAGTTGAAGCCCTTCGAAGTAGCTTTCCAACGGCGCCAGTTTCGTCGTATTCCGACGTCGGGGCTGATCGCAGCGTCCGTTCTCGCCGGAGCGCGCGCCGGAAAACAGAATCGGCAGATCCGTGGCCGGTCATTCCTACCGGTGCCGAACGGAGCCGCCTGGCCTCCAGCCGGTGAACCAGCGTGTCGCCAGCCCAGGGAACACTTTCATTAGTGTCCCCACCACAGTGGTGACACCGGGTCCCGCACGGTCCCTCCGGACAGCACGTGGGTCCCACCGTCATGTGTTCGGGTGCTGCCGAATCAACGCGAGAAGCCACCCGTCAACCCGAATTCGGTCCTCCCGGACCCCATTGTGTAGCCCTTTACCTCCCTGCGTGGAGTGGGCAGCGATTTGTATTGCTGTAATCTTGTGTATTATTGTTCCGGGAGTACGAGTTTCGGCCGGGTCCATCGTCCCCACGCCGAGCGCGTGGAGGTATCGTCCTCGCTCCTTACTTGGCATTTTGCTTAATTTCATATATGCTTGTTTATGCCGCTGCTAGAGAGCATGATAGGGTAATTAGCTCGCTTTCTATTTATATCACCGCTGCTGCGAGAGAGAGCGTTACCGTCCCGTGACCCGATCCGGGCACGAAAGAGAGAGCCGACCACCCTAGCTCACTACCGGTTTCTCAACCGCGCACGTCCGACGCTTCCCTCGTTAAGGGAAGATCGCGAGCTTGTCGTGTCCGTGGTCCCGTCCCGCATCAATTTGGTATCAGAGCGAGTTTGAGTCTAGGGTGTCAAAAAAAAAGAGAAAAAAAAAGTGTCTAGGTTGCATTTGCATCCCTTTACTCGTTATATCAAAAGGTGTTGTCCGAACGTTAGGCTACGCCTATCGAGAAGGCCGCACACTTGCGCGAGTGATCTTCGGATCACTTATCTCCGCCACGTACCGAGTCTTGGTTTACGTCTAGGGTCCTTAGTGTGCATGCATCCAACCTTGTATAGTCGGTCTAGTGTCTTGTCACCGTGTGTATGTGGTGCGGACACACGAGCAGTTGAGCGGCGCGATACACCGAGCCACCGGTACCGCACACGGAGCACGACTCGAGCCACCTCAGCATCCATCTGGCTCGGAGACAGCCTGGAGACTCCGCCTTGAGCCTCCCCATTTATTATATTTGGTTAGACTTTATGTGTGTGTAATTTATGTTTATTTCATTGCATTCGGTTTGCCATTTTGATTGTAATAGGGGCTTATGTGCAATTCGGACCCCGTGGGCCCCACGGGCCCCCCAGGCCCCATCCCATTGGGCCACCTCAGCCTAGGGTCCCACGTGGGGTCAGTCAACATGCCACATGGAGGCATCTAGAAGTTTGAATGGTAAAAGGACACATGGGGGACAAGTGGCTTGAAAAGTCCACATTTTGGCCACCCACCCCACCTACCATGTCAAGCTTGTCCCTCTAGTCAATGGTGCGCCACTCCCCTTGTATTTTTTATTTTTGTGTGTGTGTGTGTGTGTGTCTCATGCCATCCCAGCCCTTCATCTCCCACTCCTAGATCCTACGGTTGTGGATGGATGTGAGATGTAACCTATTTAAGCTTGTATTTTCCATTTTAGTAGAATTAATGCCATTTGAACTTGGAAAATTACTTGAGCAAAGGCCTAGGCCGCCCCCCTCTCCCCCTTGAAGCTGTGAAGGCTTCCCTCTGGAGGTGTGACTCCTCCCCTTATCATTCCGGTCGCCGCCGCCGCCGCCACGAGCCGCCATCGCATCACCGCCGAGATCGCCGGAGTTCTGCCTTCATCTGACCATAGCAGCTTCCACGAAATTCAGCCATCCTCCACGAGCTCCGATCGACCTGGGAATTTTAGTGGATGTTCCAGAGGTGTCAAGGACATCCCACAAATTTTGGTTTGCCATTCAGATCTCGTTTCATATTTTTTGATTTTCGTCACTCTTCCATTTCGGTTCTGCTAGAGTTCTGTCCAGATTCATCCCCGCCCTGAGTTTCATGCCTTAGATCCATATTTTGATTTCTGCTAGATCGCACCATTTTACTGGAGGTTCCACCCATCCACCCCTTCATCCATATTTTTTCCCAATTTTTGGTTCGTCCATTTCATATTTTCTAAAAATCATTCTCAGTCCCAGCTACAGTTCTGTCCCCCTGTTCCCAGATCCGACCACCAGTCACCCCACAAATCATAGTAAATCACCACCACCTCCAAATCAAATTCCAAAACTAGTATCCGTTCCGTGGTTTGATACCCTACAACTTTGAAGAGGAGCTCAAGAGCTGAATCGGAGGTTTACTAGGCGGTCAATGGTGGTTCTCAGACAAGTGCCCTGCAGCTCTGAGATTTCGGTTACTGTACAACAGGGACTTGTAAATTCATTAAAGTTATGATCCGACCAGATCCAGAAGAGATCTCTGGGTCTAGATTGAAGCATTTGAAGAGAGCTTTCCAACGATGGCTCATGCGTCCCGATCCGACGTCGGGATTGATCGCAGCGGCCGTTTTCGCCGGAGCGCGCTCCTGAAAACAGCAACTTAAAATCCGTGGGCAGCAACTTCAAAGCTTGGGAATCGGGACCGATCGACCCCCGATCGGTGTTCCCGGCCGACCGCCGTCCGTGGAGGCGCGCCACCTGGGGTCCCCATCATAGTGGGTCCCACCCCCGTAGATCCGGAGGACAGCACCATCCGTGGGCCCCGCGGGCCCGCAGAACCCGCCGTTCGGAAAGCACGAAAACGCGGAGTTCGGCACCGCCGGGTGACATCAAGATGCTGCCCGTCAACCCGAGTTGTGTGATTCCCGGGCCCTACATGTGACCTTTTACCTCCCTGCATGGAGTGGGTCAAATCTTTGTATTGATGTGATATTGTTTAACCGGGAGTCCGTGATTCGGCCGGGGTTGTCTTCGCCACGCCGGGTGCGTGGAGGTAATGGTCCGAACCTCTTGGCGTTCATTTGCTTAGCTAGTATACGGTCTTTTGCCGCTACCGAGAGCGTAGGTACTAGCCCGTGTGTACATGTCACCGCTTTGAGAGTGAGTGTGACCTGCCCGTGACTCGATCCGAGTCCGGAAGTTGAGTCGGACTACCCTTGACCTCCGCCGGCTCCTTAACTGCGCACGGTCCGCACTTTCCCTCGCTTGGGACGATGAGTGAGCTTCCACTTCTGTTAGCGACGTTTTGCCACTAGGAGCTCGTAGTGTCGGGCTTAGTGTCTCCCTGGTGTGTGCTGCTGGTCGCGTCTTCATCTAGAGTCCGAGGGTGGCACCTAATAGTGTCGTCTCCCGTGTCCGTCCCGCATCAGTTTGGTATCAGAGCGAGTCGAGTCTAGGGTAGTCGTTGCATAAGTCATGCATCATGGTCTAAGTCGAGTCTAGGATCATCCTTATTTTCAAAACAACAAAAAAAAAGTGTGTTTTAAATTGTATTTGCACCCTTTATTCGGTATCTTAAAAGGTGTGTCCGAACGTTAGGCTACGCCTATCGGGAGGTCACACACTTGCGGGAGTGATCTTCGGATCGATTAACTCCGCCCCGTACCGGATATTGGTTTAGGTCTAAGTGCATCATTTAATATGTGTTGCATTAGTCGGTGTCTTCTAGGTCGTGTGTCAGTTGCATGCCCACCCGTCGAGGCACCCAGTACTCGCCACCACCACCTATGGCGGAGTCTCGAGCCCGTAGTTCCGATGAGTCTTCCACGGCCGAGATGTTCCGGGCCATCATGGATCGTTTAGACACGTGTATGGATGGTCTTAGTACGCGTATGGATGGCATAGGGACGCATCTAGAAGGGCGGATGAAGGTCCTCGAGGATCGGGCTGGGGTTTCGGAGCAGTCCATTCAAGGCCTTGTTGGGAGAATTGTCGTCCTAGAGAGGGGCCCAGTAGCGGCGCAACCCGCGCCGACGAACGGCCAACAGGAGCCGGTTCAGCAGCCTGCTGTGCCAAGGGCTCAAGCAGAGAATGTTGGGGTTCAACAGGTGCATGTGGTGGATGATTATGCATCTGATAATGATCAAGGGGGTAACAGTCGTCGTCATCAACGACGGAATCGTGATGACAAGGATGACGACCGCATTCTTAGGGGTGTGCGTGCGGACCCTCCCACTTTTAGCGGGTCCTTGGACCCTAGGGTGTATTTAGATTGGGAGGCCGGCATGGACCGGTACTTCGAGTGGTTTGAGATGACGGACCACCGAAGAGTCCGATACGCAAAGATGAAGCTGCAAGGGCAGGCCCAAACTTATTGGATCAATGTAAAAATTCTGCTCAACCAGCGACGTCAACCCCAGGTCGGTACTTGGGATGATATGAAAACCAAGTTGAGGGAGAAGTACCTTCCCGCATCATATTGCCAACGTCTCATAGACAAGTGGCAAAGCATCTCCCAAGGGAATCGATCCGTGACCGAGTACACCGCCGAATTCGATGAGTATTATTTGCGGTGCGGGGTCACGGAAGAGAGCACCATGACGATATCCCGCTTTCGGAGAGGTTTGCGGCCCAATTATCAATATGAACTCTTTCGCCGCAATGCCACCACTTTGGAGCAGGCATATCAGATTGCTCTTGAATTGGAGCAGTTCGAGGCGGAGTTTGAGTCACCCCATCGGTTGGGCTCCTTTTTCCTTCGTAGTGTCGAGTCCCGTGGCTCATCTGGCACGTATCCGAGGGCCCCCATGGCACGACCTCAGGAGCTCTCTCGCCCCGAGCCCTTTGCTCCTAGGCCTCGTCCTCCACCCCCGAGGGACCTTCCTCGTCCCCAGCATCTTACGACCCCACCTATAGCCCGTCCACCAGCACCTGCACCTCCTGCACGTCCTTTGTTGCCTACGCCTCCTATCCGTCGGGAGGATAAAGGTAAAGGACCTATGATTGGTGAGCCTAGTGGATCACGGCAGCAGTGTTATCGCTGCAATGGGTTTGGCCATTTCGCCAACCAGTGTCCCACCCGCCCATCTCTTCATATTGGGGACACACAGGCCGAGGATACCACCCCTACGGGCCTCGAGTTAGTCAGCTATGAGGCAGATGAAGAGTTAGCTGACGAGTACTATGAGATGGGAGGTGAGGCCCAGGATGTCCAGCAGTCGAACGATACCCACGTGGGGGTCGTTAGATGTATCCTCACCCAGCCACAGGCCAGTGATGACTGGCGTCGGACCACTATCCTTCATGTATTCTGTAGGCTGGGAAAGCAAATTTGCAAGGTGGTCATCGATAGCGGGAGTTGTATCAATGTAATCTCCACGAACACTGTCGCTCGTCTTGGTCTCACACCCGTAGACCATCCTTGTCCCTATCAGGTATCATGGGTGGATACCACTTCCATTTCGGTCAGGCTGCGGTGCTTGGTCCCGCTGCAGCTCCACTCCTACCGTGACGAGATCTGGTGTGATGTTCTCCCCATGGAAGTGGGAAGTATCATTCTTGGTAGGCCGTGGTTATTCGACCGAGATGCCACACTCCATGGTCGGTCGAACACCTGTACCTTCGACCACGACGGCCAGTGGGTCACCCTCCACCCCGTTCGGCCCAGGAGCCCATCAGTCAGGGGTCCTACTGGCCCTAGTACTCCAAAGCCTTCCGTACCTGGGCCCAGTACCCCATCCCCAGCTCAGACTATGACCGTTACCTCTGGCCCAGGAGAGCCCTCGACGAGGAGATTGATGATGATTAGCTCCCGGGAAATGGAGCAGGAGCTTAGTCAGGGCTGTCCGGTGTTTGCCATTACGGTCCGAGAGGTGGAGCGGGACTCCGAGGGTGAGCTCACACCCGAGGTTGTTCCTATTCTGCAGGAGTTTGCTGATATTTTTCCCGATGAGCTTCCCGAGGGACTCCCACCCATGCGGGATATTCAGTATGCCATCGACCTTGTTCCGGGCTCTTCTTTGCCCAACCTTCCTCATTATCGAATGAGCCCCACGGAGCATGCCGAGCTTAAACGGTAGGTCGATGAGCTTGTGCAGAGAGGATCTGTTCGGGACAGCATGAGTCCATGTGATGCACCTGCATTACTCGCCCCGAAGAAGGATGGCACATGGAGAATGTGTATTGATAGTTGTGCCATCAACAAGATCACCGTGAAGTACAGATTCCCTATTCCCCGCCTGGATGACATGCTAGACATGATGGCAGGTGCCACTATCTTTTCGAAGATCGATCTTAAGAGTGGCTACCATCAGGTGAGGATTAGGCCAGGTGATGAGTGGAAGACCGCATTTAAGACCAAGGACGGTCTATATGAGTGGTTGGTCATGCCTTTTGGGTTGACCAATGCCCCTAGCACTTTCATGCGACTCATGACTCAGGTCCTTCGACCTTTCATTGGAGTCTTTGTAGTGGTGTATTTTGATGATATCCTTATCTATAGCCGCACCACAGGGGACCACTTAGACCACCTTCGGCAGGTCTGTCTACTTCTTCAGCGAGAGCAGTTATTTGCGAACCCACAGAAGTGTGCCTTTATGACACCTCATGATGGGGACATCACCCAGAGTTCCCTTTGGCTCGACACCTCTCCCACCTCCAGAGATGGATAGGCTGCGATTGCTTGACTTAGTGGATCTTCAGAGCGACGGAGTTTGTTACTATGGCCTTCATGATGTATTTCCTCCTTTCATTGAGTCATTTTGATGTATTTTGAGTCATGAACCTAGGTAGTCATGTTATCTATTTAAGTATGCTAGGCTAGGAGGTCATTGTGGGCCCAATTAGATGGGCCTGGCCCATGGGCGACCTCTTCTTTCCCCAACCCCCTTGCTTATTTGCTTTTAACAGTTTGTCCAGGGACTTTTTGTTAAAGTTGGGATCCCTATATATAGGACCCCAGCTCCTCTTATGAGAAGTAATGAATCATTGAGTATTTGAGCATAAGTGCCATTTTCCCCCTCTCTCTCTAGTTCTCTCTCTCTCTCTCTCTCTCTCTCTCTCTCTCTCTCTCTCTCTCTCTCTCTCTCACTAAAGGGGCCGGCCCCCTCTCTCTCTCCTCCCCTCTCTCTCTCTCTCCCTTGGGCGATCCTGCCCCTTCACCTCCCCATCCATCTGCCACCTCACCTGCCACCTCAGCCTCCAACCCCTCACCTCCCCTAGGCCACTTAACTATCATCAATACCCACTATTTCCCAAGCAACCCTTCCTATTCCCCATACACCATCTCCACACCCAACACACCCCTCCCTCTTCCCCACACAACTCTCCCACTTCCCCACACCCTCTTCCATACCCCAAGACCATTCAACCACAAACCCCCCCACCTGGTTGCGCATCAGCCCCCATCCCATACTTCCCCCTCTTTGCCTTGGCCGCACACCTCCACCATCCCCTCTCCAACTTCGGCCCCCACTCCACTCCACCCCCCCTGCACATCCCTACAGCTGCTCTGCCCCTCTCATCACCCACAACATTCCCCTACCACCTGCATTCAGCCACCACCCTCACCACTACCAAAAACCCTACTCTCCCTTGACTCCATCCCTCCACCATCCCCCTTCATTCTGTCACACTGCAGGTGGCAGAAAAAAGGTTCGCATTGCAGAGGGCACTCCGAGTTCAGACGACAACATCTCGAGGCGTAGCATACCATTCTGGAAAGGCCTCCCTGTCCTCTTTACAGGCGAGGTGGAAGCTCTTCGATCCGAGTCTGTGGCCACCCGTGAGAGTCGATCTCCTCCGACAGCGTCAAGAACCAGTTGCAGCGCAACAGATTCCGACCAGAAGCTGCACCACGGCCAACAGAGACAGATTCAGGCTACGGCTTCTTCTTCGCAAACCTTCCTCCCCCTGTCCCCGACCAGGAGCAAGAAGCAGAAGTTCGTTCGGCATCCGGCACCTCGAGTTCTGATTTTCTTCCTCAGGTCGCGCAAAGCTGCCTTCCCCTGCCTGCTACGACCTGCCAGCACTCAGAGGCATCCCCCGGGTCACCCTGACCTCCGGCGACCTCCCCGTCAGTTTTTCTGAGAAGAAGGCTTAACCCCGGTTCCAGGACTTCAAACGGATCGAGAATCAGAGTTCGGGAGCCCCAGGTACAGCCCCTGCTACTCACTGCATCAATTCTGAAGCTGCCAAGCACAGATCCCTGCGTCCTGTTCAACCCTCCACCGCGACCGGCAAACGACAGCAGACGAATTTGCTAAAAATCAGAGGGGTCCCCGTTCCTGTTACGAAGCCACCCCATCAAGTTTCGTCACCGGCAAAATTCTGTAGGAGGAGCTACGACCGCAACAGCGACCGCCTGTCCTCTTGCACAGCAATCGAGTGGATACCCGACGGCTTCCGTACCATCTCCTTTCGGCAAATTTCCCCGCCCGCCTGGCCGGCTTAGCGCCCCTCCCTGCGAGGAGGTAGTGTTTGATGTATATTAAACTCCCCAACCCCTAGTCCAACCCTCCTATGTGAGGTGTAGTTCTTGTAACTCGCAGCTCAAGCTACACCGGCACAGTGTGCGGGATCACACTTCCCCGCTCGCCCACGTCTCCGAACGGGGTTGGTTTCTTCAAACCAGCCGGGTAAGCTCTAAACTTTGCTCCTGCCATGTTAGTGCTTGTTCATTTAATATCCGAAGATATCGCTCCGTTGCGCATGTGAGTGAGTGCTCGTCCCCGACTCCACCTTCAAAGGTGAGGTCACCGTGGTCAAAGTGAGTGAGAGTGACCTTGTGCCCCCAAGTGGCACCGGCCAGCCCCATGATTGTGGGCTATATACCCTCGGGAGGACAGCCTTAGCCCTGCTGGCACTCTACCAGCAAGGGTCTTGATCCATCACCTCCTCCTAGCCTCATAGGGTCACCCGGGGCTCGCGAGTGTGCACGGTGTTTCGGTTCCGATTTATCATCTGAATTGCTTGGTGCTTGTGAATGCGGAATAGGTCCTAGGGATATCTTTGTTTGCCGCATATTCCCTAGTGGTGTCACATCAATTGGTATCAGAGCAAGTTTTAGACTTGTCTCTACAAGCCTAGGTCCAAGGGCCATTGCATCCCGCCTTGTCTTAATTTTGCATGTCCACCCGTAGAGGTACCATATACCGGGCTGATCCTTCTAATTCCAACCCACCCATGGATCCCAATCTCCAAGGCAACCAAAATGACCCTAGAGGAACTCCCCAAAATCCTATGGAACGGATAGAGGCTGCCATTCTAGCCCTCACGGAGTAAATGAATGGGGTAGTCACTCGATTGGATAGGATTGAGGAAGCTAGGACCCCCCCTAGAAACATTCCCCATAGGGCCCCACCACCCCGGGTTGAGCATGAAAGGGAGGACCTTGAGAATGACTACTACCCCGAGAATGAGAGGCCCCGTCCACATAGAGCTTTGGAGAGGCGACCAAGGGATGACCCGGATGATTACCTACTTAGGATGATCAAAGTGGATGCCCCTAATTTTGATGGGTCACATAACCCACATGTGTACCTAGAATGGGAGAGTGCTATGGATCAATACTTCGAGTGGTACCACATGACCGAGGAAAGAAAGGTTAGGCTAGCCAAAATGCACCTTACTAAATTGGCCAAGACCTATTGGATGAGTGTTGAAACTAGGAAGAGAATTAGGAGGGAGGAACCCATTCAAACATGGGAGGACATGAAAGCCCAATTAAGGTTCAAATACCTTCCCCACTCCTACACCCAAACACTCTTAGATGAATGGCAATGCCTCACCCAAGAAGGAAAGTCCGTGGTAGAGTATATAGAATTGTTTGACTCCTATCTTCTTAAATGTGGAGTACATGAGGAGTTAGCCGTCACCCTATCACGATTTAGAAATGGCCTCCATCCAAACATAAAAAGGGAGTTAATTATGAGGGATGTGGATTCCCTTGAAATGGCTTACCAAATAGCTCGGGATACGGAGAGGTTCTTTAGGAATTCAAGGTTCACACCTTCCCGTCCGTTTGAGCCTAGGAACACGGGTCCACGACCCAATCTTCCACCATTGTTGAAGACTCCTACTCCTAGTGGGAATACCCCCACCCGGACCTACCCACAACCAACCAACCCTCCCCCTACCAAAACCACTCCACTCAATCCCCCTCCCCGAAGGGAGGACATCTTCAAAGGAAAGGCCCCGGAGAATAGTTCGATTAAGTGTTTTCGGTGTCATGGTTATGGCCACATAGCCACTCAATGCCCCTCCAAAGGGATGTCCAATCTAGTTATAGAGAGCGTACCCACCACCTCCCACGAAACTCAAGAGAATATAGAGGAGTACGAGGCTGCCCTAGGGTGGGAAGAAGAGTATGAGGAACAATTCATTGAAGAGGGTGTAGAAGATGACCACCAATCAGCCCACCTTGGAGTGATAAGATGCACTCTCACCCAACCCCAAGAAGAGGATTAGCGTAGGACCTCCATCTTCCATACTTTCATCAAAATGGGGGAACATGTTAGAAAGATCCTCTTAGACAATGGGAGTTGTGTCAATGCCGTGTCCCCGGACACCGTCAAACTTCTTGGGCTAACCCCAACACCCCACCCCAAACCTTACCGTGTGTCATGGATCAATAATCACTCCATCCCCGTCAACACATGTTGTCTAATCCCCATCACCTTCTCATCCTACCAAGGACAAATTTGGTGTGATATCATACCTATGGCCGTAGGGAGTATCCTACTTGGGAGACCTTGGATATACGATGTAGATGCCACCATCCATTGGAAGACGAACACGTGCACCTTTGTGCACGAGGGGAAGACCATCCGCCTCAACCCTTCCCCACCCCGAAAGGAACCTCCCACTAAGGGAATTCTTCCCACTCCCTCCCCAAGTCCCAAGGGTCCGCCTACACCCATGCAACCTATCACTCATGACCCCACCCCTAAAATTCCTACCGGGCCCGTCAAAGGCCTCCACTTCATCACTAGGAAGGAATTGGAAGAGGAAGTTGCCCGAGGAACCCCCTTATGTGCGATTGTCCTTTGTCTAGGGGAGTCAACACCATCCAATCCCCACCCCGTGGAAGTACACCCTCTCCTTGGGGAATTCAAGGATGTGTTTCCCGACGAACTCCCAGATCAACTACCCCCCATGAGGGATGTCCAACATGCCATAGACTTTGTCCCAGGAGCCTCCCTTCCCAATCTGCCACACTATCGCCTCAACCCCACCGAACATGCTGAGTTAAGGAGGCAAGTAGAAGAACTGATTAGAAAGGGCTTCCTCAGGTTGAGCAAAAGCCCATGCGCCGTCCCCGCTCTTCTCACACCAAAAAAAGATGGGACATGGCGAATGTGTGTTGATAGTAGAGCCATAAACAAGATCACCGTCAAATATAGGTTCCCTATACCTAGACTTGACGATATGCTGGACATGCTTGCAGGGGCCACTATTTTTTCCAAAATAGACCTTAAGAGTGGCTACCACCAAGTGAGGATTAGGCCCGGGGATGAATGGAAAACCGCCTTTAAAACCAAAGATGGGCTATACGAATGGCTGGTTATGCCTTTTGGGCTTTCAAATGCCCCAAGCACCTACATGCGCCTCATGACCGAAGTCCCCAGACCCTACATTGGGGTCTTCCTTGTAGTCTACTTCGATGACATCCTCATCTACAGCCAGTCCAAGGAAGCCCACCTCATCCACCTCAGGCAGGTCTGCACCACCCTTAGGAAGGAAAACCTCTTTGCCAATCTAGGGAAATGTCACTTCTTGACTGATTCCCTCACCTTCCTTGGGTATGTTGTCTCCACCCAAGGAGTTTCTATGGACCCCGAAAAAGTCCAAGCCATCATTGACTGGCCGGAGCCCCATACTCTTCATGAGGTCCGGAGTTTCCATGGCTTAGCCACTTTCTACCGAAGGTTCATCCGTGGATTTAGCACCATCACAGCCCCAATCACGGATTGCCTCAGAAAGGGAACCTTTGTGTGGACTAAATCGGCCACTAGAGCCTTCCAGGAGCTCAAGGATAGAATGACTCAAGCCCCGGTCTTATGCCTCCCGGACTTTTCTAAAGTCTTTGAGGTAACTTGTGATGCTTCTGGGGTAGGAATTGGCGGGATCCTCAGCCAAGAGGGCCATCTTGTGGCCTACTTTAGCGAGAAGTTGTGTGATGCTAGGCTCAAATACACCACTTATGACAAAGAATTCTATACTGTGGTACAATCCCTCTGCCACTGGAGGCATTACCTCCTCCCCAAAGAATTTGTCATATTCTCCGACCATGAGGCTCTAAAATACCTCAACTCTCAACAGAAGTTGAATGCCCGGCACGCTAGATGGGTTGAGTACATCCAGGCCTACACATTTGTGATCAAACACAAGGCCGGAAGTGAGAACCGCGCTGCCGATGCTCTTAGTCGGAGGGTCTCCCTATTAACCACCATCCGGGTAGAAGTTATAGGCTTCGATCGATTGAGGGAAGAATACCCGACTTGTCCTGACTTTGGGCCCACCCACACCCACCTAACCACCCATTCCTCCCAAGAGCACCAAGGCTTTATCTTAGAGGACGGGTTCCTTTTCAAGGGACATCGGCTTTGCATCCCTAGAACTTCACTAAGGGATTTATTGGTCTGGGAGTTACATGCTGGGGGCCTAGCTGGACATTTTGGGGTGCACAAGACTATTGGCCTAGTAGAGGGGCAGTTCTATTGGCCCAGCCTCAAGAGGGACGTGGCC
The DNA here is from genome assembly GCA_022559845.1 of Amorphophallus konjac. Lineage (NCBI taxonomy): Eukaryota > Viridiplantae > Streptophyta > Magnoliopsida > Alismatales > Araceae > Amorphophallus > Amorphophallus konjac. Next base: position 110,866,715 of record CM040128.1, on the reverse strand, counting down.
AACATTGTGGGGCAGTGCCGCACGTGTGCGACCGCCAAACAAGTCAGACAAAACACCGGCCTCTACACACCTCTACCTGTTCCCGATCGGCCATGGCAGGACCTAAGCATGGACTTCGTGTTAGGGCTACCTCGGACTCAAAGGAAACATGACTCCATCTTATTGGTCGTGGACCGATTCTCAAAAATGACCCATTTCATCCCCTGTTCCAAAACCTCTGATGCTTCCCACGTGGCCCGTCTTTTCTTTGACGAGGTAGTTCGTCTCCATGGCCTGCCCAAGACCATCATCTCCGACAGGGATGTCAAATTTACTAGTTATTTCTGGAAGACTCTCTGGCACCTAATGGGGACCCTTCTTAAATTTTCCACGGCCTATCACCCACAAACTGACGGCCAGACCGAAGTCATCAATAGGAGCCTTGGAAATCTACTCCGGTGTCTTGTTGAGGATCGCCCCGGGAATTGGGACCTCATATTACCCCAGGCAGAGTTTGCATACAACAATTCAGTGAATAGGTCAATAGGGATAAGTCCATTTGAAGCTGTGCATGGGTACAAACCTAGGAAGCCTACAGATCTCATTCCTTTGCCACCACATGCTAGAGTGTCTATTAGCGCTGAGTCATTTGCCCAACACATGAAGGAATTGCATGAAGAAATCCGCAAACACATTAACAAAAGCAATGAGATTTATAAAAGGTCAGCCGATTCCCACCGCCGCCACCAGGAGTTTCACGTAGGTGATTATGTGATGGTAAGGACTGAGAGGCTTTCCCCTGGGAATGTCTCTAAGCTGAGGTCGCGTGGATCAGGCCCCTTCCAGGTTTTAAAGAGGATTGGCACGAACGCTTACGTGTTGGACCTCCCTGAGGAGTACACAGTAAGTCCCACATTCAATGTGGCTGACTTGGTGCCATATAAGGGACCCACGGTGACACCTAGTAAGGAAATTGAGCCTGTTCCCCCTTCTGAGAGAGCCGCCACCCATGAGAGAGTTCCACCAGTCCAGAGGAGCCAACGGGAGCAAATAGAACGGATATTGGATGAACAGGTCACTGTCACACGGAGCAAAGCATACGAGCGATACTTGGTCAGGTGGAAGGGCCGGCCCCCTTCAGATGATTCTTGGGTAAGCAGGGAGGATCTTCAGCAGCTGGACCCCGACCTCCTGGAGCAGTACCGCAGCCGTGAGGACCCTTTCTCGACAGAGTCGAGCTCTTCACAGTCCGGGGGAGTTGATGGGGACATCACCCAGAGTTCCCTTTGGCTCGACACCTCTCCCACCTCCAGAGATGGATAGGCTGCGATTGCTTGACTTAGTGGATCTTCAGAGCGACGGAGTTTGTTACTATGGCCTTCATGATGTATTTCCTCCTTTCATTGAGTCATTTTGATGTATTTTGAGTCATGAACCTAGGTAGTCATGTTATCTATTTAAGTATGCTAGGCTAGGAGGTCATTGTGGGCCCAATTAGATGGGCCTGGCCCATGGGCGACCTCTTCTTTCCCCAACCCCCTTGCTTATTTGCTTTTAACAGTTTGTCCAGGGACTTTTTGTTAAAGTTGGGATCCCTATATATAGAACCCCAGCTCCTCTTATGAGAGGTAATGAATCATTGAGTATTTGAGCATAAGTACCATTTTCCCCCCTCTCTCTCTAGTTCTCTCTCTCTCTCTCTCTCTCTCTCTCTCTCTCTCTCTCTCTCACTAAAGGGGCCGGCCCCCTCTCTCTCTCATCCCCTCTCTCTCTCTCTCCCTTGGGGGATCCTGCCCCTTCACCTCCCCATCCATCTGCCAGCTCACCTGCCACCTCAGCCTCCAACCCCTCACCTCCCCTAGGCCACTTAACTATCATCAATACCCACTATTTCCCAAGCAACCCTTCCTATTCCCCATACACCATCTCCACACCCAACACACCCCTCCCTCTTCCCCACACAACTCTCCCACTTCCCCACACCCTCTTCCATACCCCAAGACCATTCAACCACAAACCCCCCCACCTGGTTGCGCATCAGCCCCCATCCCATACTTCCCCCTCTTTGCCTTGGCCGCACACCTCCACCATCCCCTCTCCAACTTCGGCCCCCACTCCACTCCACCCCCCCTGCACATCCCTACAGCTGCTCTGCCCCTCTCATCACCCACAACATTCCCCTACCACCTACATTCAGCCACCACCCTCCACCACTACCAAAAACCCTACTCTCCCTTGACTCCATCCCTCCACCATCCCCCTTCATTCTGTCACACTGCAGGTGGCAGAAAAAAGGTTCGCATTGCAGAGGGCACTCCGAGTTCAGACGACAACATCTCAAGGCGTAGCATACCATTCTGGAAAGGCCTCCCTGTCCTCTTTACAGGCGAGGTGGAAGCTCTTCGATCCGAGTCTGTGGCCACCTGTGAGAGTCGATCTCCTCCGACAGCGTCAAGAACCAGTTGCAGCGCAACAGATTCCGACCAGAAGCTGCACCATGGCCAACAGAGACAGATTCAGGCTACGGCTTCTTCTTCGTAAACCTTCCTCCCCCTGTCCCCGACCAGGAGCAAGAAGCGGAAGTTCGTTCGGCATCCGGCACCTCGAGTTCTGATTTTCTTCCTCAGGTCGCGCAAAGCTGCCTTCCCCTGCCTGCTACGACCTGCCAGCACTCAGAGGCGTCCCCCGGGTCACCCTGACCTCCGGCGACCTCCCCGTCAGTTTTTCTGAGAAGAAGGCTTAACCACGGTTCCAGGACTTCAAACGGATCGAGAATCAGAGTTCGGGAGCCCCAGGTACAGCCCCTGCTACTCACTGCATCAATTCTGAAGCTGCCAAGCACAGATCCCTGCGTCCTGTTCAACCCTCCACCGCGACCGGCAAACGACAGCAGACGAATTTGCTAAAAATCAGAGGGGTCCCCGTTCCTGTTACGAAGCCACCCCATCAAGTTTCGTCACCGGAAAAATTCTGTAGGAGGAGCTACGACCGCAACAGCGACTGCCTGTCCTCTTGCACAGCAATCGAGTGGATACCCGACGGCTTCCGTACCATCTCCTTTCGGCAAATTTCCCCGCCCGCCTGGCCGGCTTAGCGCCCCTCCCTGCGAGGAGGTAGTGTTTGATGTATATTAAACTCCCCAACCCCTAGTCCAACCCTCCTATGTGAGGTGTAGTTCTTGTAACTCGCAGCTCAAGCTACACCGGCACAGTGTGCGGGATCACACTTCCCCGCTCGCCCACGTCTCCGAACGGGGTTGGTTTCTTCAAACCAGCCGGGTAAGCTCTAAACTTTGCTCCTGCCATGTTAGTGCTTGTTCATTTAATATCCGAAGATATCGCTCCGTTGCGCATGTGAGTGAGTGCTCGTCCCCGACTCCACCTTCAAAGGTGAGGTCACTGTGGTCAAAGTGAGTGAGAGTGACCTTGTGCCCCCAAGTGGCACCGGCCAGCCCCATGATTGTGGGCTATATACCCTCGGGAGGACAGCCTTAGCCCTGCTGGCACTCTACCAGCAAGGATCTTGATCCATCACCTCCTCCTAGCCTCATAGGGTCACCCGGGGCTCGCGAGTGTGCACGGTGTTTCGGTTCCGATTTATCATCTGAATTGCTTGGTGCTTGTGAATGCGGAATAGGTCCTAGGGATATCTTTGTTTGCCGCATATTCCCTAGTAGTGTCACATCACCTCAGCTTACCTTCTTGGGTTTCATTGTGTCTAGTACTGGGGTCTCCGCCGATCCGGAGAAGGTCCGGGCCATTGTTGAGTAGACGGAACCCCGTACCATTCATGATGTCCGCAGCTTTCATGGTCTTGCGACGTTCTATCGTCGCTTTATCCGCGGATTTAGCTCCGTCACCGCCCCGATCACGGATTGCATCCGTAAGGGCACATTTGTATGGACGAAGGCCGCATCTGCCGCCTTCAAGGACATCAAAGAGCGCATGACCCAGACACCTATCCTTCAACTGCCTGATTTCTCGAAGGTGTTTGAGGTCTCTTGTGATGCGTCGGGCGTGGGAATTGGAGGAGTTTTGAGTCAGGAGTCCCACCCGATCGCATATTTCAGCGAGAAGCTGAATGACGCGAAGCTGCGATATTCCACGTATGATAAAGAATTCTACGCAGTTGTTCAGGCTCTTAGGCATTAGAGGCACTATCTTTTACATCAGAAGTTTGTTCTATACTCCGATCATGAAGCATTGAGGTACCTCCATTCCCAAAAGAAGCTTAACTCGCGTCATAGTCATTGGGTCGAGTATCTCCAGCAGTTCACCTTTGTGCTGAAACATAAGGCTGGAGTGGAGAACAAGGTGGCTGATGCCTTGAGTCGGCGAGCATGTTTGCTTACCACCATGAGTGCCGAGGTCATAGGGTTAGAGAAGATGAAGGAGGCCTATGTTGATTGTCCTGACTTTGGTCAGATTTTTACCACCCTCCAGGCCGGACCCTCGAGAGACCTTGATGAGTATATGCTTCAGGAGGGTTACCTCTTTCGAGGTAGCAGGCTATGTGTTCCCCGAACTTCGGTTCGAGATTTCTTAGTGTGGGAACTACATGCGGAGGTCTAGCCGGCCACTTTGGTCGGAACAAGACTATTGAGGCAGTGGAGCATCGATTTTATTGGCCGAGCTTGAAGCGCGATGTCGCTAACATCGTGGCTCAGTGCCGTACATGTGCTACGGCCAAGATGAAGAAGCAAAGCTCAAGCCTTTATACGCCTCTACCCGTGCTTGATGCCCCGTGGCAGAATGTTAGTATGGACTTTGTTTTGGGATTGCCACGTACCTCCAGGAAGCATGATTCAGTCTATGTAGTGGTTGACCGTTTCTCGAAGATGGCCCTCTTTATCCCTTGCTCGAAGACTTCGGACGCTTCTAGGGTAGCCCGCCTATTCCTTACTCATGTGGTGTGCAAGTTCGGGTTGCCTCGCACTATAGTGTCTGACCGTGATGTTAGATTCACTTCCTACTTTTGGAAGACACTATGGCATATGATGGGTACTCACCTCAAGTTTTCACTGCATATCATCCCCAGACAGACGGTCAGACCGAGGTGGTCAATAGGAGTCTGGGAGATCTTTTGAGGTGTCTGGTTAAGGACCGCATTGGGGATTGGGATCTCATTTTACCAATGGCTGAGTTTGCATACAATGATTCGGTGAATATGTCTACCGGCATGAGTCCATTTGAGATTGTCACAGGTCGTAGGCCTAGGAAACCCGTTGACCTTGTCCCCATGCCTATCCATGCTAGAGTGTCGGAGACGGCCGAGTCGTTTGCTAGGCATGTTAGGAGTTTGCATGACGACATCCGTCGTCACAGTTGAGGCCAGTAATGCACGGTACAAGGAGTTAGCCGATGCCCACCGACACCACCGAGAGTTCTAGGAGGGCGAATATGTCATGATCAGGGTAAGACCTGAACGGTTTCCCTCTGGAACCGTTAAGAAGTTGTAAGCTCGCAGAGCCGGTCCATTCAGAGTGTTGAAACACGTTGGATCCAATGCGTACGTTGTGGACTTGCTCGAGGAATATGGTATTAGCTCTACTTTTAATGTATCGGATCTAGTTGCATATAGGGACCCAGCGGTGATCCCTAGTGAGTCTTTCGAGCCATCTCCTCCCCTTGAGAGTGATCCCACACCTGAGTGTCCACCTCCAGCCCCGTTGTTACGGCAGCGTGAGCATATAGATCATATACTGGATGAGCAGGTGACAGTTACCAGGAGTGGATCCTACCCGCGCTACCTAGTGCGATGGAGAGGACAGCCCGCTATCGAGGACACATGGATCACGCATGGCGAGTTGCAGCGGATCGATCCGGACCTTCTGGAGAGATACAGAAGCGATGCAGACCCTTACTCGACAGGGTCGAGTTTCTCCCACCCGGGGAGAATTGGTGCGGACACCCGAGCAGTTGAGCGGCGCGATACACCGAGCCACCGGTACCGCACACGGAGCACGACTCGAGCCACCTCAGCATCCATCTGGCTCGGAGACAGCCTGGAGACTCCGCCTTGAGCCTCCCCATTTATTATATTTAGTTAGACTTTATGTGTGTGTAATTTATGTTTATTTCTGTCATGCCCCGAGCGCAGAAGATACCCGGAGATGCGCGACGTGTCTATATCAATCATGTCAATCAGAGTGGTCGTGTATTCGACACAAAGACAGAGATGCGCAAAATAGCAAGATAACCCAATCCTTTATTTCATAATGGATAGACTATTACAAATCCAATACTCTGTTTAATAAAAAGAAAAGTACATAGTTGACTCGAGAAAACTATAGAAACAACTAGACGACACTTGTAGAAGCTCTATCACTTTCACTCTTGACTATTCCCATCCGATTGACTTCCATCGTCGTCGGACTTACCTGAAAAGTACAAAGGGACAAACGGAATGAGCGAACGCTCAGTAGGAAATTATATCTCAAGTACTAGCAAGGGGTTTAAGTAATTACATTTTCATGAATGCAATAAAGCTATGCATGCTCGCATAAAACGACAAGATAGAGAGAATGTAATATCAAGAAAATAAGATGAACTTAGTCATGAACTTCCAACAAGATAACAAGTTTATTCGAGATATTCAAGCAAGTACATTTAACAAGTCATGTCAAGAACTTTGGCTATCATGTATCAAGCAAGTAAATTACCCTTTTTCGGGCCACGCATTTCATTTCATGTCAAGTACGAGTCAAGTACAAGATGTGTGTGGAATGTCCAATCAAGCAAGTCAAGTACTCGGTATAATGCCAGATACCTTATCATTTTAACTCCCATGGGCACAAGTACTTTCGGGTGCTCCTCCCAGGACCAGATCGGGCCCTATATGCGCAGGCATTTATCATGTGTTTTGACATCCACTCTTGTTTATATAGCCAATATAGAATTTCAATAATCAAGCTTGTAGACACATATGACAACTTTGATAGAATAGAGTCCAAAATATGACAAAGGACATAGAATGGCGATAATAACGGTATAATCACGATATCGATAAAACTAGGTAGAATATGGTTCCCTTAACTTAGGTACCATGACAAATCAATATGGACATTCTTTATATAGAATTGAGGTCCACATGAACATTAGATCAAGCAAGATACCCTCATTCTTATCATAGAATTGGGGTTTACAAGAATGACACGATATGGCATGATATCATCATCCCATCAAGAATTTCTTATGATATACTCTTTGTATAATCATAAGGGCCGGTATACCATGTTTCTTTAGAGTGACATGGCATCAATGGTGTAATGGGTTTTTAGGGTACAACCAGCTCAGTCGGCCTTGAGGGAATCCAAGGCTACGAGGAGTCTTACGGAGGTCTCTATGACTAACTCGCTAGTCCAAAGGAACGGAATGTCCAATGGAGAGCTTGTATGTCAATGAGAATTGAGTGTGATCGATAAAACAACGTGAAAAGTGGGACTATACTCACGGAATGGAGAATAGTGCCGATATATATATGTATATTTATAATATGAAACCATCGGTAATAGAATCAGGATAAAAACAGTTTACAGTAAAATAACGACTTAAGTAAAGTCGTGTATTGAATAATTAACGCCTAGCAGAAGGGCGTTTACATATATTGCCAATTTACAGAATTTCCATTATTTCATTAATTTATCAAAAACACGCCTTTCCTGGGGGCGTTTCTTCAAAGTTGACGACTGCAGAGGCAGGCGTCTCATATTCGACAGGATATAATTATTCTCAGAAATTTATCAAAAACGCGCCCTTGGAAGGGGCGTTACTTTCTAATTCCATTTTACAGAACATGTGAATTTCATGATTTTAACAGATACACGCCCTAGGAAGGGGCGTTACTTTTCCGATTCACGCCTTGTTCTGGGGCGTTAGAATATGGAAAACGACTTTGTCCAAGTCGTGAATTTCAAGGAATTTACGATATTTTAATAAACAATATTTCGAGAGACAGGAGACATGTCATGGCAGTAAAATTTAACAGGAATTCACAGAGTCATGCAAGATATTAAAAATCATTATTTCATATGTATTGTAATTTTTTTTTAAACAGGATCAATTATTAATCACATGCGATTCTTATGAAATTAACGCCTGCGTAGAGGGCGTCAAATATTAAATTGACGACCACTAGCATGGTCGTTCCTTTTAAATTAGCGCCCTAATCAAGGGCGTTTCTTTCAAAATTTTGCAGAAAACGTAATAAAACCTTATAAACAGTATGCATGCCATGCTCATATACGTATGTATAGATATCTTGCATTAATTCTTATTTGGGCTACAATAACTTGAGAAAATCCTACCTTTTGATTCGAAGACAACCGTGAGGGGTTTTGACTAGAAGAAGATGATGCTTTGCTACTCTCCTGAAGACAACGGCTACTGGATGATGGAAGAAGATGTTGGCTTCGATTGTAGAAGAAGAACTCTGAAGGTTATAGATGAGTCCCGATTGCAAAACCTATAGCGGGCACGTCAAAGGTATCAACATCTTTGTACTTAGTCGTTGGAGGCGAAGGAAGAATACTTACTGTTGTTCTTCACGACGTCCAAGCCTCTTAAACTGTAGAAAAGAAGAAGAAGAATAATCAATATTCTTCATGCATCATGGAAGAAGATTATCAGAAAAAAAAAACTCACTGTTCGTCAACTTACCGTAGCAGGCGAATGATCAAATAGGTTTAGGGTTGGATCGAACAGGCTTATTTATAGGATATTGAAGTCCTAACAAGAGTAGGGTCTGATTGAGGGTAGTATATCCCTAATAGAGTCCTTACTCTAATAGACACTTACTAGATTAGGTTGATCTTCCCTGGATAAGCTCTGGGTTCGAACGGTTCACGAACTGAATTAACGCCTTAGGTCAGGGCGTGTATTCTTTAATTGACGCCTTACTTTAGGGCGTTTCTTAAAAAGCGCCTTGAAAAAGGGCGTTTCGTGTTTTAAAACACGCCCAGGATAGGGGCGTTTCTTTTACTTACCCATTTGGTCGCATGAGAACTGACGACCGCATGTGTGGGCGTCCTTTCTTTAATCACGCCATGGATAGAGGCGTTTCTTTATAAATTAACGCCTTAATAAGAGGCGTTATTTTTATATTATTTTATTTCGTCCAATTAACCCTATTCCTTTTATATATATATTACTTCTGTAATATATATGTTTTAATTCATTTCAATTATTCATTTATTAGGGTTGCTACACCCTCCCCCACTTAAGAAAGAATTTGGTCCCCAAATTCAATATATATATATAATTATACGTGGAGAGTGTAGAACATATACCTCTTAAAATAACTCGGGAAATCGTTTCTTCATAGATTCCTCGGTCTCCCATGTCGCTTCGTGTTCAGGATTCTTATTCCATTGCACCTTAAGCATGGGAATAACCTTATTCCTTAGAGCTCGTATTTCTCGATCTAATATCTTTAAAGGCCTCTGTTCATATGTGAGATCTTTCTGGATCACCAGATCTCCATGCTCAATAATATGTGACGGATCGTGCACATACTTCTTCAACATAGATATGTGAAATACATTGTGTACCTCGGACAACTGAGGAGGCAACGCGATGCGATAAGCAACCTCGCCAACTCTTTCGAGTACCTCAAATGGTCCGATGAATCTTGGCGTAAGCTTGCCCTTAACACCAAATCTTCGTATGCCACGTCCAGGCGATATCTTGAGAAATACATGATCTCCGATTTGGAATTCAAGATCTCTCCTTCTTGTATCAGCATAAGCTTTTTGTCTCGTCTGAGCAACTTGCAATCTTTCTCTGATTACTTGTATCTTCTCAGTTGTATCCCTTACCATGTCTGGACCTAATAGTTGTTTCTCTCCAACTTCGTTCCAACATATGGGAGATCGGCAACTCCTTCCGTATAAGGCTTCGAAAGGTGCCATTTGGATACTAGCTTGGTAGCTATTATTATATGCAAATTCAACTAAAGGTAAGTGGTCATGCCAGCTTCCTCTAAAGTCAATAATGCATGCTCTCAGCATATCTTCAACAACTTGATTAGCTCTCTCGGTCTGACCATCCGTTTGTGGGTGAAAAGCTGTACTAAAGTTGAGCCTTGTTCCCAACGAATGTTGTAATCCCTTCCAAAAATGAGAAGTAAAACGGGGATCTCTGTCAGACACGATTGAGACAGGAATTCCATGTATCCTGACTATTTCCTTGATGTACAGTGCAGCTAGCACATCAATTGACCATCGGCTTTTTATTGGCAAGAAATGTGCCGATTTAGTTAATCGGTCAATGATAACCCAGATTCCATCATGTCCTCCTTGAGATTTAGACAAACCCATGATGAAGTCCATACCAATATCCTCCCATTTCCACTTAGGAATATCTAGAGGATGTAGTTTTCCCGCAGGCTTTTGGTGTTCCGCCTTGACCTGTTGGCATGTGAGACAGCGCGATACATAGTCCGCTATTTCTCTTTTCATATTAGGCCACCAAAAGTTCCTCTTTACATCTTGGTACATTTTGGTTGATCCTGGATGAATAGTGTACCTTGATCGGTGAGCTTCATCTAAGATCTTCTTCTTTAATTCCGGACAATCAGGTATACAAGTTCTATCTTTGAATAATAATCTTCCCTCGGAAGTTAGTTGAAAATCAGATTGTCCTTCTAATCTGCCTTTGATTTCCACTAATATAGGATCATCATCCTGAAGTGCTTGTATCTCAGATAATAAATCTGACTGTACGCTTACATGAGATAATGTGATAAATTTGGCTTCCGTGTCCAAGCTTATATTGAGCTCGGAGAATTGTTCAAGTAACCTCCATTCTTGCATCATACAATTTGCTATCATTGCTTTCGGCTTTCGACTAAGGGCGTCAGCAACATAATTACCCTTTCCGGGATGGTATTGTATATTGAAGTCGAAGTCCTTGAGATATTCTAGCCAGCGTCTTTGTCTCATGTTTAGCTCCTTTTGTGAAAATAGATATTTGAGACTTTTGTGATCGGAGTATACAGTAAACTGTACTCCATATAAGTAGTGTTTCCATATCTTTAGGGCAAATACTACCGCGGCCAGTTCTAAGTCATGGACGGGGTAATTCTCCTCATGCTTCTTCAGCTGACGTGAAGAGTATGCTATGACCTTTCCTTGTTGCATTAGGACACATCCGAGGCCAATGCCAGAAGCATCAGTGTAGACCTCGAATTTCTCTCCTTCTATCGGTAGAGCTAAGACCGGAGCTGTGGTGAGATGATTTTTGAGAGTTTGAAAACTTCTTTCACATTCCTCACTCCATTCGTATCGGATCTCCTTGCGAGTTAACCTTGTAAGGGGCACGGCGATCTTAGAGAACTCTTTGATGAATCGCCGATAATAGCCTGCAAGACCTAAGAAGCTTCTGATCTCGCTTGCATTAGTGGGTCTTTCCCAGTTTCTTACAGCTTCAACCTTTGACGGATCTACAGATAAACCGTCCTTGGATATGACATGTCCGAGAAAAGCCACTTCTTCAAGCCAGAACTCGCATTTGCTGAGTTTAGCATATAATTGATTTGTCCTCAAGACTTGCAATGCAATCCTCAAATGCTCCTCATGTTCTTCCTTAGTCTTAGAATATATCAATATATCGTCAATGAAGACTACTATGAATTGATCCAAGTAAGGCCTGAATATGTCATTCATTAACTGCATAAAGGCAGCAGGGGCATTTGTTAGTCCAAAAGGCATAACAACAAATTCGTAATGGCCATACCTACTTCTGAATGCGGTCTTGTGAATGTCATCATCCTTGATTCTTAATTGATGATATCCCGACCTGAGATCAATCTTGGAGAAATATTTGGATCCTGAAATCTGATCAAATAACTCATCGATTCTCGGCAGTGGATACTTGTTCTTGATAGTAAGATGATTCAACTGTCGATAGTCGATACACAATCTCATGGATCCATCCTTCTTCTTTACAAATAAGACTGGTGCTCCCCACGGGGAAGTACTTGGTCTAATAAACCCTTTTCGGATTAGTTCCATCAACTGCTCCTTCAACTCCTTGAGTTCAGCAGGGGACATTCTATATGGTGCCTTTGAAACAGGACCAGCACCAGGGACTAAGTCAATGGTGAAGGCCACATCTCTTTGAGGGGGTAATCCCGGCAATTCTTCCGGAAATACGTCTGGAAATTCTCGCACTACCTGAATGTCCTCTATCATGGTTTCTTTAGCTTCTTTAATAGTGACAAAAGCAAGGAAGGATACACATCCTCTCTTGACGAGCTTGCTTGCTCGAAGAGCCGAAATAAGAGGGGATTTGCTTCGACTCTTAGGACTAGTATAAGTCAGTTCCGGAAATTCCTTGAAAACAATCTTGCTATCACGGCAATCAACCGTTGCCTGGTATTTGGATAACCAATCTGCTCCTAGTATAACATCATACTCTTTTAGATCTAAGCAGATAAGATCAATAGGAAAATTCTTTCCTCGAACCAATACCTCACAGTTTTGGTAATGATGTGTGATATCCGTCTCGTTCCCGAGAGGAGTAGACAATATTAACTTCATCCATTCTGGTTCTAGAGGTAATGGGTCAACAAACTTCTTGGAAATAATGGAATGCGATGCACCCGTATCAAATAAAACATGTGCATATTTGGAACAAATTTTTAATGTACCTTCCACCAATCCGCCTTCTTCTTCTGGTTCGGTCTCTTGGATCGCATGAAGACGCGCGTTCCTTGTCACTGGGCGTTTACCCTCACCGTCTTGGTCATTCATTAATGGACAATCGGGAATCCGATGTTCACGACTCCCACAACGGAGACATGCTCCTAATTTCCTCCAGCATTCTTCTGTTTTGTGACCAGTCTTGTCACAATGCTTGCATACTACGTTTGAAGGTGTAGTGGTGATAGAGAAAGGCTTGGATTTCTTGAACTTCTGATCTTGAGAGGAAGAACCTCCATTATTGGGCCTCTTCTTAAAGTTAGGTTTAAAAGAACCCGAACTTGTGACTTGCTCCTTTTTGTCTTTCCCACGGATCCTATCAGATAGTTCCGTGGCATCTTCAAGCAACTGAGCTCGGCGCACTATTTCGGTATAAACTTGAATATCCATAGGCGCCAGTTGAGTAATGTAGTGGGGCCTAAGCCCATTAAGAAATCTACGGGCTTTCATCTTTTCTGTGCTAATTAAATGCTTAGCATATCTAGACAGTCTAGAAAACTGTGCTTCATAATCAGCCACCGATAAAGATCTTTGCTTTAATGCGGCAAATTCGGCGGCCTTCTTTTCCTGGACCCTATCAGAGAAATATTTGGCGTTGAAATATTCAACGAATTCACCCCATGTAACTTGAGTTGGGTCAATAGTAGCTTCAATCGACTCCCACCAGCATCTAGCATCCTTTTCTAACTGGAAAGTAGCTAATAAGACTTTATCCTGATCCGTGCATTGCATAACACGGAATATACGTTCAATCTCCCGAACCCAATGCTCGGCATCGTCTGGATCGGACGATCCCATGAACTTCGGGGGATTCATATTCTTGAATGCTTGGTGTAAGCTTCCAGCTCGTGGAGCACCACCTTGTGCTACCTGTTGTAACACTTGGGTCATCCCTTGAAGGGTACGCTGCATGTTGCGCCATTGAGCACGTTCGGCAGCCATTATCCTACAATTACAATAGCTATGTTAGTATTATATCACTATGATCTTATAAAGGACTCATTGATCATTTAACCCTTGGTTCTACCCACTCTCACTTGGTTAAAGGTTTTAAAACCTATCCTTGGACTTGGGTTTCCTAGGAATTGAATACCTTAGGCTCTGATACCACAAAGACTGTCACGCCCCGAGCGCGGAAGATACCCGGAGATGCGCGACGTGTCTATATCAATCGTGTCAATCAGAGTGGTCGTGTATTCGACACAAAGACAGAGATGCGCAAAATAGCAAGATAACCCAATCCTTTATTTCATAATGGATAGACTATTACAAATCCAATACTCTGTTTAATAAAAAGAAAAGTACATAGTTGACTCGAGAAAACTATAGAAACAACTAGACGACACTTGTAGAAGCTCTATCACTTTCACTCTTGACTATTCCCATCCGATTGACTTCCATCGTCGTCGGACTTACCTGAAAAGTACAAAGGGACAAACGGAATGAGCGAACGCTCAGTAGGAAATTATATCTCAAGTACTAGCAAGGGGTTTAAGTAATTACATTTTCATGAATGCAATAAAGCTATGCATGCTCGCATAAAACGACAAGATAGAGAGAATGTAATATCAAGAAAATAAGATGAACTTAGTCATGAACTTCCAACAAGATAACAAGTTTATTCGAGATATTCAAGCAAGTACATTTAACAAGTCATGTCAAGAACTTTGGCTATCATGTATCAAGCAAGTAAATTACCCTTTTTCGGGCCACGCATTTCATTTCATGTCAAGTACGAGTCAAGTACAAGATGTGTGTGGAATGTCCAATCAAGCAAGTCAAGTACTCGGTATAATGCCAGATACCTTATCATTTTAACTCCCATGGGCACAAGTACTTTCGGGTGCTCCTCCTAGGACCAGATCGGGCCCTATATGCGCAGGCATTTATCATGTGTTTTGACATCCACTCTTGTTTATATAGCCAATATAGAATTTCAATAATCAAGCTTGTAGACACGTATGACAACTTTGATAGAATAGAGTCCAAAATATGACAAAGGACATAGAATGGCGATAATAACGGTATAATCACGATATCGATAAAACTAGGTAGAATATGGTTCCCTTAACTTAGGTACCATGACAAATCAATATCGACATTCTTTATATAGAATTGAGGTCCACATGAACATTAGATCAAGCAAGATACCCTCATTCTTATCATAGAATTGGGGTTTACAAGAATGACACGATATGGCATGATATCATCATCCCATCAAGAATTTCTTATGATATACTCTTTGTATAATCATAAGGGCCGGTATACCATGTTTCTTTAGAGTGACATGGCATCAATGGTGTAATGGGTTTTTAGGGTACAACCAGCTCAGTCGGCCTTGAGGGAATCCAAGGCTACGAGGAGTCTTACGGAGGTCTCTATGACTAACTCGCTAGTCCAAAGGAACGGAATGTCCAATGGAGAGCTTGTATGTCAATGAGAATTGAGTGTGATCGATAAAACAATGTGAAAAGTGGGACTATACTCACGGAATGGAGAATAGTGCCGATATATATATGTATATGTATAATATGAAACCATCGGTAATAGAATCAGGATAAAAACAGTTTACAGTAAAATAACGACTTAAGTAAAGTCGTGTATTGAATAATTAATGCCTAACAGAAGGGCGTTTACATATATTGCCAATTTACAGAATTTCCATTATTTCATTAATTTATCAAAAACACGCCTTTCCTGGGGGCGTTTCTTCAAAGTTGACGACTGCAGAGGCAGGCGTCTCATATTCGACAGGATATAATTATTCTCAGAAATTTATCAAAAACGCGCCCTTGGAAGGGGCGTTACTTTCTAATTCCATTTTACAGAACATGTGAATTTCATGATTTTAACAGATACACGCCCTAGGAAGGGGCGTTACTTTTCCGATTCACGCCTTGTTCTGGGGCGTTAGAATATGGAAAACGACTTTGTCCAAGTCGTGAATTTCAAGGAATTTACGATATTTTAATAAACAATATTTCGAGAGACAGGAGACATGTCATGGCAGTAAAATTTAACAGGAATTCACAGAGTCATGCAAGATATTAAAAATCATTATTTCATATGTATTGTAATTTTTTTTTAAACAGGATCAATTATTAATCACATGCGATTCTTATGAAATTAACGCCTGCGTAGAGGGCGTCAAATATTAAATTGACGACCACTAGCATGGTCGTTCCTTTTAAATTAGCGCCCTAATCAAGGGCGTTTCTTTCAAAATTTTGCAGAAAACGTAATAAAACCTTATAAACAGTATGCATGCCATGCTCATATACGTATGTATAGATATCTTGCATTAATTCTTATTTGGGCTACAATAACTTGAGAAAATCCTACCTTTTGATTCGAAGACAACCGTGAGGGGTTTTGACTAGAAGAAGATGATGCTTTGCTACGCTCCTGAAGACAACGGCTACTGGATGATGGAAGAAGATGTTGGCTTCGATTGTAGAAGAAGAACTCTGAAGGTTATAGATGAGTCCCGATTGCAAAACCTATAGCGGGCACGTCAAAGGTATCAACATCTTTGTACTTAGTCGTTGGAGGCGAAGGAAGAATACTTACTGTTGTTCTTCACGACGTCCAAGCCTCTTAAACTGTAGAAAAGAAGAAGAAGAATAATCAATATTCTTCATGCATCATGGAAGAAGATTATCAGAAAAAAAAAACTCATTGTTCGTCAACTTACCGTAGCAGGCGAATGATCAAATAGGTTTAGGGTTGGATCGAACAGGCTTATTTATAGGATATTGAAGTCCTAACAAGAGTAGGGTCTGATTGAGGGTAGTATATCCCTAATAGAGTCCTTACTCTAATAGACACTTACTAGATTAGGTTGATCTTCCCTGGATAAGCTCTGGGTTCGAACGGTTCACGAACTGAATTAACGCCTTAGGTCAGGGTGTGTATTCTTTAATTGACGCCTTACTTTAGGGCGTTTCTTAAAAAGCGCCTTGAAAAAGGGCGTTTCGTGTTTTAAAACACGCCCAAGATAGGGGCGTTTCTTTTACTTACCCATTTGGTCGCATGAGAACTGGCGACCGCATGTGTGGGCGTCCTTTCTTTAATCACGCCATGGATAGAGGCGTTTCTTTATAAATTAACGCCTTAATAAAAGGCGTTATTTTTAATTTGTTTTATTTCGTCCAATTAACCCTATTCCTTTTATATATATATTACTTCTGTAATATATATGTTTTAATTCATTTCAATTATTCATTTATTAGGGTTGCTACAATTTCATTGCATTCGGTTTGCCATTTTGATTGTAATAGGGGCTTATATGCAATTCGGACCCCGTGGGCCCCACGGGCCCCCCATGCCCCATCCCATTGGGCCACCTCAGCCTAGGGTCCCACGTGGGGTCAGTCAACATGCCACATGGAGGCATCTAGAAGTTTGAATGGTAAAAGGACACATGGGGGACAAGTGGCTTGAAAAGTCCACATTTTGGCCACCCACCCCACCTACCATGTCAAGCTTGTCCCTCAAGTCAATGGTGCGCCCCTCCCCTTGTATTTTTTATTTTTGCGTGTGTGTGTGTGTCTCATGCCATCCCAGCCCTTCATCTCCCACTCCTAGATCCTACGGTTGTGGATGGATGTGAGATGTAACCTATTTAAGCTTGTATTTTCCATTTTAGTAGAATTAATGCCATTTGAACTTGGAAAATTACTTGAGCAAAGGCCTAGGCCGCCCCCCTCTCCCCCTTGAAGCTGTGAAGGCTTCCCTCTGGAGGTGTGACTCCTCCCCTTATCATTCCGGTCGCCGCCGCCACGAGCCGCCATCGCATCACCGCCGAGATCGTCGGAGTTCTGCCTTCATCCGACCATAGCAGCTTCCACGAAATTCAGCCATCCTCCACGAGCTCTGATCGACCTGGGAATTTTAGTGGATGTTCCAGAGGTGTCAAGGACATCCCAAAAATTTTGGTTTGCCATTCAGATCTCGTTTCATATTTTTTGATTTTCGTCCACTCTTCCATTTCGGTTCTGCTAGAGTTCTGTCCAGATTCATCCCCGCCCTGAGTTTCATGCCTTAGATCCACTTTTTGATTTCTGCTAGTTCGCCCCATTTTACTGGAGGTTCCACCCATCCACCCCTTCATCCATAATTTTTCCCAATTTTTGGTTCGTCCATTTCATATTTTCTAAAAATCGTTCTCAGTCCCAGCTACAGTTCTGTCCCCCTGTTCCCAGATCCGACCACCAGTCACCCCACAAATCATAGTAAATCACCACCACCTCCAAATCAAATTCCAAAACTAGTATGCGTTCCGTGGTTTGATACCCTACAACTTTGAAGCGGAGCTCAAGAGCTGAATCGGAGGTTTACTAGGCGGTCAATGGTGGTTCTCAGGCAAGTGCCCTGCAGCTCTGAGATTTCGATTACTGTACAATAGGGACTTGTAAATTCATTAAAGTTCTGATCCGACCAGATCCAGCAAAGATCTCTGGGTCTAGATTGAAGCATTTGAAGAGAGCTTTCCAACGATAGCTCATGCGTCCTGATCCGACGTCGGGATTGATCGCAGCGGCCATTTTCGCCGGAGCGCACGCCTGAAAATAGCAACTTAAAATCCATGGGCAGCAACTTCAAAGCTTGGGAATCGGGACCGATCGACCCCCGATCGGTGTTCCCGGCCGACCGCCGTCCGTGGAGGCGCGCCACCTGGGGTCCCCATCATAGTGGGTCCCACCCCCGTAGATCCGGAGGACAGCACCATCCGTGGGCCCCGCGGGCCCGCAGAACCCGCCGTTCGGAAAGCACGAAAACGCGGAGTTCGGCACCGCCGGGCGACATCAAGATGCTGCCCGTCAACCCGAGTTGCGTGATTCTCGGGCCCTACATATGACCTTTTACCTCCATGCGTGAAGTGGGTCAAATCTTTGTATTGCTGTGATATTGTTTAACTGGGAGTCCGTGATTCGGCCGGGGTTGTCTTCGCCACGCCGGGTGCGTGGAGGTAATGGTCCGAACCTCTTGGCGTTCATTTGCTTAGCTAGTATACGGTCTTTTGCCGCTGCCGAGAGCGTAGGTACTAGCCCGTGTGTACATGTCACCGCTTTGAGAGTGAGTGTGACCTGTCCCATGACTCGATCCGAGTCCGGAAGTTGAGTCGGACTACCCTTGACCTCCGCCGGTTCCTTAACCGCGCACGGTCCGCGCTTTCCCTCGCTTGGGACGACGAGTGAGCTTCCACTTCTGTTAGCGACGTTTTGCCACTAGGAGCTTGTAGTGTCGGGCTTAGTGTCTCCCTGGTGTGTGCTGCTGGTCGCGTCTTCATCTAGAGTCCGAGGGTGGCACCTAATAGTGTCGTCTCCCATGTCCGTCCCGCATCAGTATGCATGTCCATGTCCGCTAACCATGGCCGTTCCCCAAGACCATACATCTGAGTGGTCAACCTTTGTGGCCAAAGTCAATGTCCTCATGGACCGAGTCCTTGGTTTTACCCCTCTCACTATGAAAGTCGCTCTACCCAACGGGTCCACAACGGAACTCCATTTCACCGTTAGGGAGTCGGATAATTGGGTTTCTCTTGACATCGTGGAGTCTCTCTCCAAGACAGGCGAGATTATCCGCGATAGTGATTTTGCTTGTCTTGAGTTCTATAAGAGGATCGGCTCTTTTCTCTACACCGATGGCGCATGGTGCAGGATCGGCACACTTGCTGGTTCATGCATCATTTTAGGGCAAACATGGTTAGGAGAACGAAGAGCCAATCTTGACTGAGGCAAGAGGACTTGCACCTTATACCCACCTTACCTACCCGGTAAGATCACCCTCGTATGTCCAGTCACTCAACCCCAGCGGCCCACTCCACATTCGAAACCATTATGCTTGGAGCCGTCTCACCCCGAGCCACCCATGTTTCTTACGGGAACGCTATACATCACCGAGCCACTTTTTAGTTGGCTCAAGGATTGCTTGGTCCCACCTCCCTTTCCATCCATGGACCCCATCCTCCCTTTAGTGCCGGTCAACTCCTTACATACCACCTTTCGATCTAGTCACCATGTTGACACATTGGACGATCTTGTCATGGGATTAGATTCACAATGGAAGTTGACGCATCTTTTGGCCCGAGACTTTGACCAACCCGCTAGTCTTAGCTTCACCCATCCGGCCTTAGGGTCCATTACCTCTGTGTGCACCGTGGGGTGTGTCACCACGGAGATTCTTCTACTCCTCCCGATGCCGGCCGAGTCCGACTTCGTTCCCTTTTGCCCAAGGGAGGAATCTTATTTCCTACACATGTCCGTCGTCCCACCGATCATTATGTATGGCGGTGATTATGAATTCCAAACTTGGGACCATGTCATGTTGGAACCCATCTCATGGGGTCATACCTTCTTCGACCCTTTTGATCCCCTCACTAGTGAATCTCCCGAGCCGCCATCTTCACTCCACTTCCTCCGCGGAGTTCACTATCAAGCCTTTTCCACTCGGGCCAAGCAACCTCCACATAGTCATAGGTCCGAACCTTCATTCAGGGGTAATGAAAACTTTGGTTCCCCGAGTCCACCTAAACCACCCGAACCTCCTGGACTTCCCACCTCCAATCCAAATGTCCATGAGTGGTGCATCGTAGGATGTCTAGGAGTTCCCCATGACGTCAACCTCCGGTTACGTCAAATACATGCATGGCACACATTCGGGTGTCCTTGTCCACCATCGCCTATGCGTATGTCGGACTAACATTAGGTGTGTCTAGGGTCATAGATGAGTCCGTGTGTTTTTCTTGTGTGGTTTGTTTTGTGTGATTTGTTTGCATGGTTTGTGTGTCATTTGTTTGTCTGCATGTGTCTTGTGTAAGCTCGTTGTCGTTCTATTATGAGTAAGAGGCGAGTGGACTCATTCGATGAGTATGGGATCAGTTCTACATCTATACCCGGATCAGTCACCTACAGGGACTCAGCGGTGATTCCTAGTGAGTCTTCGAGCTGCTTCCTTCCCTTTGAGAGTGCCCCACCCGAAGTGTCCACCTCTAGCCCATGGCAGCTTGTGCATATCGAGTATATATGGAATGAGCAGGTGCCAATCACTTGGAGTGGAGCATACCCGCGCTACTTGGCACGGTGACGGATCCGCCGGAGTACTCGAGCATCCATACCCCTACTCGACGGGGTCGAGTTCCTCCCACCCGGGGAGAGTTGATGGGAATCGACGCCGAGCATGTACATTTTATTTTGCATTTATGTCCTTTAGTTTATTTGTATATCCACGGGAAAGTATATGCGCAATTGTATGGCTTTATAAGCCAATGCGTCATTCCCACGGATTGTTTGGGTTTCTTTGTAATTTATCAGTAGGACCAGCAAGGGGGCCCTCAGCCCTTTCCCATTGGTCCATGTCACTCATGTGGGGCTGGTTAACCATCCTAGGTGGCCATCTAGAAGGGTTGAATGTCAAATGCCACATGGGTAGACAAGTGGTTAAATTGGTCCAAGGTAGGTCACCTACCTTCACCTACCATATCCCTTGGTCAAGGGGGCGCCCCTCTCCCCTTATTATTGTATTAATTTTTGTGTGTGCTTCACACTTAATCCCAGCCCTTCAATCCCCACCCCTAGATCCAAGGGTTCACATTGCATTTGATGTGAATCATATAAAAGATT
This sequence comes from Amorphophallus konjac, assembly GCA_022559845.1. Classification (NCBI taxonomy): domain Eukaryota; kingdom Viridiplantae; phylum Streptophyta; class Magnoliopsida; order Alismatales; family Araceae; genus Amorphophallus; species Amorphophallus konjac. Next base: position 110,845,412 of record CM040128.1, on the reverse strand, counting down.
GTATTTTCATATGAATATTGTGAAAAATCAGAAATTTTGTTGAATGCCAAGAAGGCACTTGCGGCCCAGCCCTCTCCCCCTGGTTTCCTCTCCTCAAACCTCCAGTTCTAGAGTGTATCAATCTTCTATCTCCCCCTCTCAACCTCTGATCTTCATCTGTGCCGCCGCCTCCGCCGTTCGTGCTGCCTTCGAGCCGCTGCGGAGCCGTCTTCAAGTTTATGTCCTGCTGGACAGAGGTGTAGTTCGTGAATTCTTGATGCCAACCACGAGCTCATATGGATTTGAAATTTTGAGGGTGTGTTCTTGCCTTGAATCCCCACCTCCACCTAACTTTTCACATCCAAACTCCTCCATTTAGTAATTTTTCATTTTCATTCATTTTGCATTCCCAGATCTGTTTGTCTCTATCTACAATGACAACAGCTCTGAGTTTCCCATCTCAGACTATATTTTTGAATTTTCCAAACCCTCCCAATTTTACTGGGATTTTTTTCCATCATCCCCTACATCCACCATTTTTCCTGATTTTTGATCTGCCATCTATCTATTTTTCAAAATTCATGTTCTATCTCTGCTATAGTGCCTTTAGTCAGATTCTAGATCCGACCCACTATTAGTGACAAAATCCTATCAATTCGTAGCCACATCCAAACTTGTCCAAACTAGTTTTGACATCTTCCTAGCTCAATTTCCTACACCTTTTATGAAGACCTCAAGAGCTGAACCAAACATCTACCCTGCGGTCAATGACAGTTCTCAGAGGACAGCCCTACAGATCTGAGAGTTAAGCCACTGTACAACAGCAACCTTCAAAATTCGCCAATTGGAAGTGCAGGCTTTGTTATTTTTCTATAATCATAGACAGTTGAAGCCCTTCGAAGCAGCTTTCCAACGGCGCCAGTTTCGTCGCATTCCGACATCGGGGCTGGTCGCAGCGTCCGTTCTCTCCGCAGCGCGCGCTGGAAAATAGAACCGGCAGATCCGTGGCCGGTCATTCCGACCGGTGCCGAACGGAGCCGCCTGGCCTCCGGCCAGTGAACCAGCGTGTCGCCAGCCCAGGGAACACTTCCACAAGTGTCCCCACCACAGTGGTGACACCGGGTCCCGCACGGTTCCTCCGGACAGCACGTAGGCCCCACCGTCACGTGTTCGGGTGCTGCTGAATCAACGCGAGAAGCCGCCCGTCAACCCGAATTCGATCCTCCCGGACCCCATTATGTAGCCCTTTACCTCCCTGCGTGGAGTGGGCAGCGATTTGTATTGCTGTAATCTTGTGTATTATTGTTCCGGGAGTACGAGTTTCGGCCGGGTCCGTCGTCCCAACGCCGAGCGCGTGGAGGTATCGTCCTCGCTCCTTACTTGGCATTTTGCTTAATTTCATATATGCTTGTTTATGCCGCTGCTAGAGAGCATGATAGGGTAATTAGCTCGCTTTCTATTTATATCACCGCTGCTGCGAGAGAGAGCGTTACCGTCCCGTGACCCGATCCGGGCACGAAAGAGAAAGCCGACCACCCTAGCTCACTGCCGGTTTCTCAAACGCGCACGTCCGACGCTTCCCTCGTCAAGGGACGATCGCGTGCTTGTCGTGTCCGTGGTCTCATCCCGCATCAATTTTTGGTCGAGATTATCAAACAAAAGATGAAGATAATTCAATTATTATTCATCTGGAAGAAACGGCACTTGAAATGGTTGAGGATTCGCGGAGAAATGGCTGGATAAAGTTGGGGATAAATCCATGAGGAGAGAGAAAAAATTTGTTGAATCTTCAACAATCGAGCAGATGAACGGTCTAACGATAGACCACACATCCATATGGGCGGCCCATTCTGGGCCGTACAACCTCGTCGGTGGAAATTCAACAATTCACAAAATAATCCAAATTATCCATTGAACCGGCCGAATAGTTCGTCGCTGGACTCTCATAAATGAACGGCTACGATTAGACCGTTCAAAGGTAGAGCGGCCAAAGAACAACCGATCTAGCCTTGTCGGTGATGAATAGATTAATTGGGTAATTATCTAAGAAAACCACCAAGCGTAGGACTCTGAGAGACGAGCGTCTACCACCCGTCCGTCCATCGTATTGAACGGCTAGGGGAAGACCGCATAAATGCTTGTCGGTTGAAATTCAGAAAATTAACCAAAATATTTCAAAATATATGGACGGCCTACTATTAACCGCACATTGATTGAGCGGCCAGGGATGAACCGTACATGTGCATGGGCGCTTGAAACTTATAGAAAAGCCCAATCAACCAAAATCAAGGCCCATTAAGCCCAGACTTGAAACAAACTTAGCCAGAGAGGGAGACTACCCATAAAACTAGCCCAAAATGTGCATGAAAATAGCCCCAACGAGTGATGGACAACTCGAGGCATCAACAAATGGGAGTAAGGGGAATGACTCAACTCATCGGCAAAAAACGGGTGTCAACAACATGATGACTCATAGTGTTTACTATCATCAAAATCACAGGGACACAACAATCTCCCCCTTTTTGATGATAGCAACACTATGAGTCATATGAATCAACATGGCAATGTAGTAAGTCACATGAACCAAGTATGAAAGTCTTCAAGCCAATGTAGTGAGTGAATTCCAAACCCGAATGCCCAAACACAGAATATGTATTCTCCCCCTTTGACGTCATCAAAAAGGAAGGACCTAAAGTGCAGACATTGTGGCACACAATGCTCCCCCTTTGACTTCATAAAAAAAAATAATAGGTTGGGAGAGTCAGTAGAGAGGAATATAAAGACATGCATGATATGGTTGAGCCACAAAATATTCTCCCCCTTTTTACTTCCAGAGAAGCTGAAACTGATAGACAAAGAGAATCATGGAGCTCTACTCCCCCTGAAGATGTATGATTTATGAAAATGGGGATAGGGGAATGTCAAGAGACAGACAAGACAATGACCAAAAATCATAGATAGTTTTAGGTCGTACTCAAGAAGCATAAAGATCAGTGAGCACAATGACTTTTTGAATTTCAACAGCAAATGGAAACTGAGCATGGAATGATCAAAGATAGTGAGCAAAGAGTTGAGCACAGAATTAATTGGATTGCCAATGAATAGATAAAACAGAAGGATTTTCAATCTGATACCAATTTCATAGATCTTAATGAAAGAATTTGAGACTCTTCTATTATAAGAGATTATGAATGAGTCTAAACTGACCAGCATGGTTCAAGCAAGATGTATACCGAGTTTGTCAATGAAATTCAATACTCATATCTAAAATCAAGTTTTAATAAAGATGAACCAATTGCACATATGATATTCTTGGTTAACCTCCTTCTATCTTACACATTCAAATTCAATGACTCCTTTGAGAGTTAAACAAGATAGTATTAAGATTAAACAAATATGAGTGTATCTGAACTTGTCTTTGATTATACTAATTTTCCAGATGTTTCTTTTGATCAACACTTTATTTTTCCTGAGCAATCTTGGTTGATCAACACCTTTTTACATGAGACACAACACGTCCCTGGTGAAGTGCCCCAGTTACTCAGTGTGACAACTGCATTGCTTCTCATTCATGAGAACAGAGTTAGCAATTGAAGTGTCTTTTTACGTGAGGAGACACCTTGATTAGAGGCTAGAATCCTCTAGTTACTCAACACAACCATGCCATTGCTCTGCCATATTTTCAATCATTTTTATAGCAGAGGTAACTATGGCACTTCATGACATGGGTTTACTCTATTTCTTTGATAGGGAACCCAATTTCTCTGTGACCAAAGTCATTGCTCTGACTTTAGTTTTTCTTTCAAATGTTTTCAGATTTTGCAGACAATGCTCAGTACGTTGAAATGTTTAAGAATAATACTTACTACATGTATTTTATCCAAAGGAAGCCATGTTTTTAAAGTTTCAGATTTCAGAAGATTTTGCATGAAATTACATGAGACAATTGGTTAAGATTTATTAAAATGATATTTTAGATATTTTTAAGTCTTTCACATCCAAACTTAATAAATACATTAGACTTAAATCAATTTGATTCATCAGACATTCTTAAACCAGTATAATAGAAGATTCTTCTTTTTCAAAGATGTTAGATTTATGATTAGGGTACACAAATTGAAATCTTTCCAAGTTCAGATAGATCAACACATTCAGTAGCATCCAATCAGTAAAAGCAACAAGAAATTTCATTTAGAGGGCAGTAGAGGACAAGAACAAGCATGCATATGAAGTAAAAGAATTGGAACACATGCTTATGCATCAACTAGATTTTAGGAGGCAATGAGTTTACAAGGATGCAACAGGAAGTATGCACTCGAGTAATCCAGTTCAGAAATCAATAGCTGAGTCTGGAGTTCAGACAGACCAGCTTGACAAGTGTGATAAGGAAGTATTCAAGTAAAGCTCTCATTCAGCAATTTAAGGAGTAGCAGACATAGAATTCAAACAGGATTAATTAAACTAGAAGGCTCCCCCTGTCTATATGCAGTGATTCTCTTCTTTTTGGAATTTTTGAAAATTAATGATATGCAATGCAATTCAATACATGGATGTATATGCAATGACTGTCCTAAAGTCATTTCCTGATCATGAATGTCATGAACATTATGCAGGGGCAGCCAAACTCCCCCTGACTAAACGCATTATATGCAATCAAGGTTGAACACATGGTTTTATGATTCATGCTCATGGAACAGATATGCAATGCAGCCTGAGATTGACTACCATAGACTTCATGTGCATTTCAGATTTTCAAAGAATTTCAGTTAGTGAATGCACAGATGAATTCAACAAATGCATTTACTAACCTATGAAAGACGAGTCAAATTCAGATATGAGCATGTATGTACGAAATGCAACTGATTAAAAGAGATTTTCTAAAGTTAGAAGATCGAACCTGTCAAGTGCAAGGATGGGGTTTTACCAAACTTGGGTGCCTTGATTTATTCAACCCCTTTATTGCTCTCCAAGACACACCTGCAACAGTTGGGTTATCTTGATCCCGCAGGAACCCAAGCAGCCTTAGGTCCTGTATTACTCCCAAAAGGTGTTCTAAATAGTTTTTTAGCTAGATGATCATCAAACTCTATCAGATAACAATCATCCATAGAGTGTCCAAATTTTCCACAATATCTACATGAAACAACAGAATTTTTTATCTTATTATGCACATCAACATAAGCATGAGATCTATGTGCATGAACATTAAAGTTCCTGTTGTTTACATGAACACACTGTTTTCCATAACCTGCCATCCAGCACTCAGTGGCTTGGTGGCCAGGTTTCCCACATTCACAGCATACAAAAATTTTTGCTTTAAACCCAAGTTTATTCTTACCAGAATTAATTTTGTTTGCAGGGAATTTAGCAAATTTGGAGTTGAAATTTTTTCCCTGGGCATGCCAACATAGGGCACAAATGTGGCCCATCTTGCCATAGTGAGAACATGAATTAGAATTTCTTCTACCAGCATTCAGCCAACATTCGAATGCCTTATGACCCAATTTTCCACAGTTAAAGCATGTCATATGCTGGTTTATTGAAACAAACTTGTCCTTATTAACAGCATGAAAGTTTGCATGAAATTTAGCATGATATGGATGTGATTTTTTCTTATCACTTGTAAACCAGCATTGTGTAATCGTGTGTCCTAATTTATCACAGTGAAAACATTCAATTTTCTTTTTCTGAAATGAAAGATTTTTATCATGAAATTTCCTAGCATGCATTATGCTGGCGCTCAGATCATCCTTTTCTATCAATTTACACTCATGCATCAAATGATCAAATTTATGACAATAATGACATGACATTTTCTTTTTGTATGCATGAATGTGTGTGTTTGGGTTATGCACATCACCAATATGAATGTTTCTTTCCCTTTTCTGCACTTGAAAATTCTTTTTCACTTTTTCAGCTTGTTTCTGAATTTTGTTTTGATTTTGATTTCCTTGAGCTGTGGGCTGTTCAACTTGAGATTTGGTGGCTACATTTGAAGCTTTTACAGATGAAATCATCAGTTTATTTTCAAAGGCTTTCTTATTAGCAATTTTGTAGCCCAGCCCTTCCTTCCTAAAATTAACCTTTATTCCCAAAAGTTTGTTCAAGTTATCCTGCCCATTAACAAATTTAGACAAAGCACTGTTCAAATCCTGAATTTCATTTTCAAGAGATGCAATGTGTATTTCATAACTTGTAATCTGTTGATCACTGCAATTAACAGCTTCATTCAATACTTTGTTAGTAATTTTGTATTCTTCGATCTTCTTTCTAAGCTCATCAACTTTTTCAAATTCGCTTGTACATACGGTTTTCCCTTTTTCCAATGTGAAGCCTTTCAGACATAGCATTGTTTAATAGTTTCAATTTTTCAATTTCACCTTTTAATTCAATATTTTCCTCCTCAAGATTATCAGATTGAATTTCCTTATTAGCAGATCTTTCTTTCTCGATAGCCAGAAGCCTCTCTGAAATAACAACATTTAGGACCATGCGTTTCTTGTTTTGTTCTTTCAGATCTTTATTTTTTTTTACCAGTTTCTCGATTTCTTCATCATATTTTTCACTACTTGATATCAAGTCCAGTTTTTCAATCAATTTCTCCTCTCTTTGTTCAAATTCAAGTTTCTCATTCAACAACTCTTTGTTTTCTTCTTTAAGGGAGGCAATCAATTTTCTCTGCCATTCATTTTCAAGGTAGAGATCTTCATTACGTTCCTTTAAGAAAGAGCATTTGTTGCATCCTGCCTCTATAGAACAAACGTTTGAAGCTTCTTCCTTGATTTCTTTTATTCTAGTTATAAGGTTTTCATTATTCTTCTGAAATTCTGCATTCTCAAGTTTCAAATTGTCCACTTCAGAATTAATCTTATTCAGCTCTTGCAATTTCATTAGATGTTCATCATTTTTATCATTCAACTGATCTTCTAATTTAGAAATTTTGTTCAGACATTCTTGGTTTTCATTTTTCAAGGACGAAATATGTTCCTTACTGTTATGAACATCCACCAAGCACATATCATAAGATTTTTTCAACTTTGGACAATTTTCACAAGAGAATTCAGATTTATTATGTTCAATCTTTTTCTTTAATTTTTTATTCTCATATTTCAGTTTCCTAGACAACTCTAACAACTCTTCATACATCACAACCAATTCATCAAACAAAGGTTCTTCTGATCCATAGCTTACCTTGGATGATGAATCCTCATTCAAATGGTTACTGTTGTGATCACTCCGGTCGGCCATCAAACATTGATCGTCTTGCTCCCCATTTGCAGTACTTATTCTATCCAAGATTTCCTTTCCAGAAGTGCACCTGAGAACAAAAGGAAATCTGTCAGTATTAACTATAGCTTTCAAAATATTAAGAACTGTGACATTATCACGGTTCTTTACTCTGTCCTCTCTAGACCACTTGGTCTCATCATGAGGTAATTGGTATGGGCCTTTTGAAAGTAAATTTCATAGATTAGGGTCATTGGAATTCAAATAAACACATAGGCCGCCTAACCACTTACTGAAGTTAGAACCATCGAAAATCAGAGGGCGAGCCATTGAGACAGATAGCAAACAGTTTCAGTGCACAAGACAATCTATGTAACACACCAAAAACAAGATAGCAGGATCCTCTATAGATCTTTGGATCTGAACAGTCAGAGACCCGCTCTGATACCACGTGATGTGAATCTAGAGGGGGGTGAATAGATCAATCACCTATTAAAAATTCTACAACAGCTGAAATAAGTGCGAAATAAAATCGAACTAGTGTAGGATGATCTGGACACACTTAACCACAACCAGACTAGAAAAACTCTTTTATGCCTTACGAGGGATATGCACAGACTCTTTCATGCAGACAACAGAAGTATGCACAGACTTTGATCATGCACAAACAGAATATGCACAGACGAGTCTTACCCAATGCGAAGTATGCACTGACTTCTTTTATGCTTGAGGCAACACTGCACTGACTTTATGTATACACACTAGAGTATGCACTGACCTTGATTTTCGAAGATAGAACTATGCACAGACTCTAAACAGTGAAGTGCACAGACTTTATGGTGTTATGTGCAAACATGCACAGATTTAATCATGTGAGTGACAAAAGTACACCGACCCAAAGGACTTATATGCATCAACTTCATGAGTGACAAGGTGGCGGGGAAGAGGAGGGGGAAGAAGGCATCGAAGCTCGGGTCATAAAAGCTCGAGCCGCATTTTTGCCGCCATAGACGTCAAGCCTATTGTGACATTTGTTTTTTTTTCAATCGACTTATTGTTACGTTTGAAAAAATGCAAAACCATTGATAGGCTCTATTCTTACGTTTATAAAAAAAATATCGTTATATATTATCTTTTCCTACATTTATTGTAAAGTCTTCGCAATAATATGAACATATAGCTACGCTATAATAAAACGTAGAAACTTTACCAACGTTAATTTAAAAACGTCGGAATATGTCTCTTATACCTACGTGTTTTGAAAACGTAGGTCAAATCGTGGCTACAAGCTAGTTTTCTTGTTGTGAGTAAACGACCGCTTTATCTCTGAACCTGTCTAACCCGAGGTTTGACCTTTGGGGTTGGTTTTCTTGAGTTCCTAGATGGTCTTTGGATTATCTGGAGTCTCAACACATGTTTAATAAGTCAATATTAAGATATGAAACTTAATGAATGTACCGTTATACTGCCGGAATGCCACCGGGGTATAATATTCTTTTAATTCTTCTTTGATATCTCATATCGATTTTGGTACGTTCCATACTTTGGTTACTAAAACTTATTATTTGCAATTGAGTTATTGGCTGAAATTATTGTTATATCTCGTGGATGTAGCTGGATTTATAACTTGAAGATGCAAGACCGGGCACGGATTGTGTCCAAGGGCTCCATGCTAGCCCCCACGGTCGATGGTCGGAAGCGTGCTATAAACCATGGGATATGATGATACTGGTGTCGCATTGCGCTGGGAGTACTTTCTCTTATAAATAAGTGAAAAACCATGAGGCTCGTTATGAAAATTACCTGCTTGTTAATGACTTTCTAGTACATAGCCTTTACAAGGTTGTGTAAAGTACTTTCTAGATTCTTGCTCATACATTCTTGTTCATGAAAGGCCAAATTTGTTTCTACACGATTAATCTTGCTTGTTTATGGTCTACACTTGCTCAGTTATTTCATGATTCTATATTCTTGGTTATCTTGGTTTATATTGCTTGTTTATCGCGTTCTTTATTTTACCTTAAGATCTAGAGCTAAGAGATTAATCATTTAAATACTACCTTCATGTTGATGCAAAGATACCTACTAGACATGTGTGCTCATTCCCTACATTTTCAATCTTTTTTTAGGAAATTCTAGCGGGTCGGATTCAGACTACTCAAGTGATGGATCCGAGAGCGAATGAAAGTCGATGAAATGAGAGAAGCCTTAGTCATTTTGTGTCTAGTCAAGTCAAGTTGTAATTTTCTATTTTTTTGAGTCATGTGGTGTCAGATGTCAAAGGAAACAGTCTTATGTACTTGTGATTATTCTTCTTAAGAAATAAAGTTGAAGTTTGAGGAAATACTTGTGCAATTACTCTTGTGTGATTGTCATGCGCTCTGATTATATTGCTCGCTTGAGGCGTACTAGCTGACTGTCCACGTTCTCGAGATTCCTTTCGCTGTATTAAAAGCTCGGGGCGTGACAGAGAGAGAGAAACCATAATTACATGAAATGTAATTAACATCTCAACCATTCATAATCCAAAATTACATGTCCATTGTTCAAAACATATAGTCAATACATGTTCACCAATCCACAAATTAGCTATATAATGAAAGATGGATATCCATAATCTACCCTCATGAAGGGGGAATACCGAAGTACTTCCCGGCTACAACCTCCTCCTCGACCTCTTCTACAACGTCCCCTAAAAATGTGTGCCACAAGGGGGGTGAGTGTGACGCTCAGTAGTCAGCCTAGTCAAATCGGGGTTAACCCGCATTCATGTATCCAATCAACATGCATAATTCAAGTATTAACAATATCATAATCCATTCATTCACATTTGCTTAAAAGTAATCCCACGTGAAAATACACATTTATCATCTATCATGTAAAATACCCATGCATGCGCTAGATGAACAGTTGTACATTTTGACATTTTCATGTGTTACCCAATTAATGTTATTCATGGAACTAAATAGATGCCGCAAACATAGGAGGCCCACACATAAACGAACGAAAGAGTACTGCGCAGACCCGGGAGCGAACTCCCACCCAGACTCCTGCCGCACGAGACGTTACGTATCGCAGTCTCCCGGGTTCTGTGGCGTTACGTATCGCCGTCCCACAGAACGAACCAGCCGAATCATAAGATTTTAACTAGGGCGTTACGTATCACCATCCCCTAGGATCTTTTACTTCCGCGACGTTACGTATCGCCATCCCACAGAAGGGATCGAGGTCCTACCTCGTAGAATGCTGCTAATTTCCATTCATAACATTCACATCGTATCCGCATTCACATTCATACTCATTTTTTCAAATATTATTATGATACTTTATCATAACAAGCATGCTTCCAAATGGTTTAAGTGGATAAATCACAAACATAAACTTACTTGATGTGGAACAGAGCATGATCAGGTTACTATATATAGGAGGATAGGTTCATTTCTAGGCTACGTATGCATAGAAAATGACTCATAACTACTAGTGCAGAATTTCTATGAGCATGAAATTTTTACGGTGAGTTACTAACTGAGTCTTCTATCATTTCCAATTTTTCAGATTTTTATGAATTAAAATACCTCTTCAAAATTCTCTTTTCTTGAGTTTCTGGAAAATGGGACAGAGCCTCAGGTGCATCGACCTATCCAGGGACTTGCATTGACCTTTCTAGAGACTGCACCCCAGGTGCATTGACCTATCCAGGGACTTGCACTGACCTGTCCAGAGACTACAGCCCAAGTGCATCGACCTATCTAGGGACCTGCACTGACCTATCTAGAGACTACAGCCCAAGTGCATTAACCTATCCAGGGACCTGCACTGACCTGTCCAGAGGCCGCACCCCAGGTGCATCGACCTTTCCAGGGACCTAACTGACATGTCTAGAGACTGCACCCCAAGTGCATCAACCTATCCAGTGACCTCCACTGACCTGTCCAGAGACTGCACCCCAGGTGCATCGACCTGCACTGACTTGTACAAAGACTGCACCCCAGGTGCATCGACGTATCTAAAGACCTGCACTGACCTATCCAGAGACTGCACCCCAAGTGCATCGACCTATCCAGGGACCTACACTGACCTGTCCAGAGACTACACCTCTGGTCCATCGATCTATCTAGGGACTTTGATGTGACACAACCTCGGACTTAGTCAAACAAGCACATCTAAGCATCCAAATGGGCCTTAATGGGCCACCGCTCTCTTCGTTGCACTCTATTCCCGGGGTGACTATGTGATACCAAGGGTGACTTATGGGAATGGACCCTTGCTGGTAGAGGGCCAGCAAGGCCAAGAATTGATTCCCCAAGGTTGGTTGCCCAATTCGATTGGGGCCGACAAAGTGCACTCGGGCACTGGGTCACACTAACCCACGGCGATCACTCTAAGTCATGGACTTGAGGATCGGGCGCTCCTCACGAATTCAGCGATGCATGAATCAAATATTGAGAGAGCTACACTAGGTGAGCAAGGAAGAGACACTTACTCGACCGGTTTGAAGAAACCGGTCCCGGTCGGAGACGAGGGCGAGCGGGGAGGCGGTGGTTCCCCACACGCCGCGACGGTGTCGCTTGACCTGCCAAACCACTTACAAAACTACTCCTCTCGCAGGAGGGGGGACCTTGGGGTAGGGGTTAATATGATACATTCAAACACTACCACCACGCAGGGTGGGGCCTTCAGCCGGCCAAGCGGGGAGGGGTTGGTGGACCGAAACGAAGAGAAATGAGAACTAGGGAAGTTGCAGCTTCAATCTGGAATTCTGGAAAGGGGGTCGCTGTGATGGCTATGCCGGGCTTGTCCGGACTCCAAATTGATCGAAACCAGCTCCTGAAGCTTCCTGACTGGATGAGGTGGACTCCAGAATTTTTGGGGAAGCTCAGACGGTCGGAGGTGGCTGCACCAGCAACAGGAAGTAGCCTCCTCTGTCTGGCCGCAGGTACTGTCTGAACTGTAACAGCAAGTTGCAGAAGTGACTGAGCACCCTCCCGAGCTCCGATCAGCACGAAACCAGTGGCATAATCTTCGTGGTCGAGGTAGCTTTCAGCAGGAGGTGACGGAGATGCATTCAGAGGTCGAGGATGGCCGGGGCACCCAGAAGAGTGGGTACTGGTCGGAGTAGACAGCAGAAAACAGAACTAGATAGATCGGGGGAGAAAATTCGTAACTTCTTCCTCCGGTGGCCGAACGGGGTTCTGTTTCTTGATCTTGAAAGATGACCGGTAGAGGAAGAACTTTGATGAAGGGGCTTTAGCCTGAATCCGCTGGGGTTTGTCGTGCCAGAAGGATCTTCCACGCTCTGGTCCAGGATGAAGACCTCTCTACGAACTGTTGGGAGAATGGCTCTATCTGGCAGCTCCGAGCTCCGATCGTGTTGATTCCACCTCGCCTGCGAAGTAGACTGGAAGGCCTTTCCAGAAAGATAGGCCACGCCTTCTGAAGAACTAGGATGAATCCGTGGTTGACGCTGCAACAAGGGCTGTTCTGCAGATCTGCACAGCTCCAACCTACTAGAAGAAATGAGAGGGAGATGTGGCTTCTTTGGTGGAGGGAAATGGTAGGAATGACCTAAGGGAGAGTGGGGGCTCTTGTGGGGTGGAGAAGGGAGCTAATGGTGATGGGGAATGGGGTGGAGAATGGCTGGAAGCAAGTGCTAGCAGGTGGAGGAGGAAGAGCTACGAATTTGGGGAAGGTGGGTGAGAGGAGAAGGTGAGGGGGGCACAAGTGAGTGGAGGGAAGGGTGGATTTCAAATTCAAAAGGTCTTGGAAGGTGGGTGATTATGTTGGGAAGTGGAGTGCTTGCATTGGAATGGGGTAGATTTGGTTGGAAGGTGGAGGAAGGTGTCGGAATGGGGAGACTTCTACCTAGGAACTAGGGAGTGGAGTAATGGAGGCCATGGGGAAGTGGAGGGCATTAAAGGAGGTGGTTGGAGGTTGGAAGTGGATGGGAGGAGGGAGGAGAGAGAAGGAAATTTGGATTTGGGGTTGGAGGAGAGAGAAAGAGGGGTGAAATAGAGAGATTAAGAGGGGAATGGGTGGGGAATCTCTCCCCTAGGGTCTCTCACCCAAAAACTAGAGGAATCACTCCAATTTGAACTCAAATGGCAAGTTTAACTCAAAAGGATGTAATCATTCATTAACTTCAAATGAGGGGAGTGGGGTCCTATATATAGGCAACCCACTCTTTACAATAAGTCCCTGACAAAATAAACAACTACAAATAACCAAGGGGGTTGGGAGTGCTAATGGGCCTAGTCCAACGAATGGGGCCCAATAGCTTACATTAGACATCATGATGATACCAAACATAGGAAAATAAGTGCTAGACTTAGGGAAATGACTCAAATAAAATGGAAATACATCAAAATGACTCAAAGGAAAACTACAAAATGGATAAGGGGCCTTAATAGAGTGAGGCCCAAACTCAACTAGCTCCCGAATGTGAAGAAGTGGACCCGAGCCAAAGGGAGTCGTGGGTGATGCCTCCATCAAATCCCCTGGGCCGCAAAGAGCTCGACTCCGTCGAGTAAGGGTCCATCCGGCTAAGGTACCGCTCGAGGAGATCTGGATCCAATCGCTGTAGGTCCTCCCGACTTACCCATGAGTCTTCCAACGGAGGCTGATCCTTCCACCTGACGAGATAGCGCTCATAGACCTTGCTCCGGGTGGTAGTGACCTGCTCATCCAATATTTGTTCAATACGATCACGCTGAGCTCTTTTGGCTAGTGGACTCTCCTCTCGGGTGGGTGCTCTCTCAAAGGAGGGAGTGGGCTCGATCTCCTCACTAGGTCTCACCGTGGGGCCCTTGTAAGACACTAAGTCGGCGACATTGAATGTAGGACTTACCCCATAATCCTCGGGGAGATCTAATTCATAAGCATTCGCACCAATACGCCTCAAGGCCTGGAAGGGCCCAGTCCCACGTGGTCTCAACTTGGAGTTGGCTCCTGGGGAGAGCCTCTCCGTCCTTACCATCACAAAGTCACCCTCTTGGAACTCTAAGTGACGCCGGTGAGAGTCAGCCAACCTTTTATAAGCCTCATTTTTTATGCTAATGTGCTTGCGGATTTCCTCATGAAATTTTGTGAGTGCTGACCTTCTAGTGGTTATGGGTGGACCTGGACAACCATATATAGACCATTTATGCCATGATGCCATATGGACCTTGATGAGCCTTGGTGGGCCGGGGCAACCATATGTGGACTTATCATGCAATGTTGTCATGTAGACTTTGGTGGGCTTAGGTGGAGGGGTGGACACGGTGTCCACTTGGTTTTGAATGGTGAGGGTTGGTTGAGTGGTGGTCATCATGGAGGGGATTGGGTCGATTAGGGTCTTGGATTGACCGGGTGGGGATGATGGAGTTGAAGTGCTCCTTGGACTTTGGTGATTTGAGTAGGAGGGAGAGGGTTGGAGAGTGTAGGGTTTTCTAAGCTCGGTCTTCATCTCATCCCAAGTGCTAATTGGAGCCTCCCTACGGATCTTTCTCAAACCTTCCACAACTAACCAATGAGTTTTAGCTTGTTTGGAGAGGTGTGCCTTGGCTAGCCTCATTCTCCTTTCTTCGTTCAAGGGGAAACTTTTAAAGAATTGGTCGAGAGAAATCTCCCAATCTAGGTAAAGACTTGGGCTATTGGATCCATCAAAGGGGGGGTTTTAATTTTCAAGTGTTCTAAAAATATGGTTTCTAGATTTCCCCAAAGGTCACTCTCATTTACTCTTGGTGCACGGCTATTTCCTTCAAGTCGGTCGAGTCGAGACATGATATCTTCAAGCCGATTAAGGACATTAGGTAGGGCTTCTATGATAGAGGTGTTGCTACCCACTTTGTTGGTAATGGAACTTCCATGAGGATTTGGGCTTCTTGGGAAAGTTGATGGGGATGGATATGACGGGTATGAAGCGGCCATTCTAGTGGACATGGGAGATGCAACTGAGGACTCTAAATGCATAAAAATGGCCTAGGACCAACTTGATAGAGACATGTTGTGAACTTGCTCTGATACCACTTGATGTGACACAACCTCGGACTTAGTCAAACAAGCACATCTAAGCATCCAAATGGGCCTTAATGGGCCACCGCTCTCTTCGTTGCACTCTATTCCCGGGGTGACTATGTGATACCAAGGGTGACTTATGGGAATGGACCCTTGCTAGTAGAGGGCCAGCAAGGCCAAGAATTGATTCCCCAAGGTTGGTTGCCCAATTCGATTGGGGCCGACAAAGTGCACTCGGGCACCGGGTCACACTAACCCACGGCGATCACTCTAAGTCATGGACTTGAGGATCGGGCGCTCCTCACGAATTCAGCGATGCATGAATCAAATATTGAGAGAGCTACACTAGGTGAGCAAGGAAGAGACACTTACTCGACCGGTTTGAAGAAACCGGTCCCGGTCGGAGACGAGGGCGAGCGGGGAGGCGGTGGTTCCCCACACGCCGCGGCGGTGTCGCTTGACCTGCCAAACCACTTACAAAACTACTCCTCTCGCAGGAGGGGGGACCTTGGGGTAGGGGTTAATATGATACATTCAAAAACTACCACCACGCAGGGTGGGGCCTTCAGCCGGCCAAGCGGGGAGGGGTTGGTGGACCGAAACGAAGAGAAATGAGAACTAGGGAAGTTACAGCTTCAATCTGGAATTCTGGACAGGGGGTCGCTGTGATGGCTATGCCGGGCTGGTCCGGACTCTAAATTGATCGAAACCAGCTCCTGAAGCTTCCTGACTGGATGAGGTGGACTCCAGAATTTTTGGGGAAGCTCAGACGGTTGGAGGTGGCTGTACCAGCAACAGGAAGTAGCCTCCTCTGTCTGGCCGCAGGTACTGTCTGGACTGTAACAGCAAGTTGCAGAAGTGAATGAGCGCCCTCCCGAGCTCCGATCAGCACGAAACCAGCGGCATCATCTTCGTGGTCGAGGTAGCTTTCAGCAGGAGGTGACGGAGATGCATTCAGAGGTCGAGGATGGCCGGGGCACCCAGAAGAGTGGGTACTGGTCGGAGTAGACAGCAGAAAACAGAACTAGATAGATCGGGGGAGAAAATTCGTAACTTCTTCCTCCGGTGGCCGAACGGGGTTCTGTTTCTTGATCTTGAAAGATGACCGGTAGAGGAAGAACTTTGATGAAGGGGCTTCAGCCTGAATCCGCTGGGGTTTGTCGTGGCAGAAGGATCTTCCACGCTCTGGTCCAGGATGAAGACCTCTCTGCGCACTGTTGGGAGAATGGCTCTATCTGTCAGCTCCGAGCTCCGATCGTGTTGATTCCACCTCGCCTGCGAAGTAGACTGGAAGGCCTTTCCAGAAAGGTAGGCCACGCCTTCTGAAGAACTAGGATGAATCCGTGGTTGACGCTGCAACAAGGGCTGTTCTGCAGATCTGCACAGCTCCAACCTACTAGAAGAAATGAGAGGAAGATGTGGCTTCTTTGGTGGAGGGAAATGGTAGGAATGACCTAAGGGAGAGTGGGGGCTCTTGTGGGGTGGAGAAGGGAGCTAATGGTGATGGGGAATGGGGTGGAGAATGGCTGGAAGCAAGTGCTAGCAGGTGGAGGAGGAAGAGCTACGAATTTGGGGAAGGTGGGTGAGAGGAGAAGGTGAGGGGGGCACAAGTGAGTGGAGGGAAGGGTGGATTTCAAATTCAAAAGGTCTTGGAAGGTGGGTGATTATGTTGGGAAGTGGAGTGCTTGCATTGGAATGGGGTAGATTTGGTTGGAAGGTGGAGGAAGGTGTCGGAATGGGGAGACTTCTACCTAGGAACTAGGGAGTGGAGTAATGGAGGCCATGGGGAAGTGGAGGGCATTAAAGGAGGTGGTTGGAGGTTGGAAGTGGATGGGAGGAGGGAGGAGAGAGAAGGAAATTTGGATTTGGGGTTGGAGGAGAGAGAAAGAGGGGTGAAATAGAGAGATTAAGAGGGGAATGGGTGGGGAATCTCTCCCCTAGGGTCTCTCACCCAAAAACTAGAGGAATCACTCCAATTTGAACTCAAATGGCAAGTTTAACTCAAAAGGATGTAATCATTCATTAACTTCAAATGAGGGGAGTGGGGTCCTATATATAGGCAACCCACTCTTTACAATAAGTCCCTGACAAAATAAACAACTACAAATAACCAAGGGGGTTGGGAGTGCTAATGGGCCTAGTCCAACGAATGGGGCCCAATAGCTTACATTAGACATCATGATGATACCAAACATAGGAAAATAAGTGCTAGACTTAGGGAAATGACTCAAATAAAATGGAAATACATCAAAATGACTCAAAGGAAAACTACAAAATGGATAAGGGGCCTTAATAGAGTGAGGCCCAAACTCAACTAGCTCCCGAATGTGAAGAAGTGGACCCGAGCCAAAGGGAGTCGTGGGTGATGCCTCCATCAGACTTGCACTGACCTGTCCAGAGACTACACCCCAAGTCCCTAGATGGGTCGATGCAAGTCCAGTTAGAGGCCCCAAACTTCGATAGAAACTTAGAGGAACCACACGAAAGCACACAACTCGATGAAAAAACCAGAAAATAAACATAGTAGTCAATCCTACATACCCTTTAGTCCCTCTTTAAAGTATGGAAACTATTTTGAAATTGTTCTAATGCATTGTTGACCCTTAAGATTTGAGGTTAGGTGCCTACCTTTGAAATGTTAGACCGATGATCCGGGGATGAGATACACACCCCAGATCCACCTAAAGCCTTTACCTCTCGAGCCCGGGGCCCTGCAGGTTTATCCTCCACATGCTGTATTGTCCACCCACACACCGGATTGTCCACCCATGCACCGGGTGGTCTGCCCACGAAGAGACAAGATCCCTCAAACTCTCCTCACACAAGAAGGGTAGAAGGTGGCAGAGGGTTGATGGGAATGGTTGCTAAAGGCTTACAACCCTTGAAACCCACCTCCTTATATAGTTTTCAACCCTCCCAAGGTTATACCTATGACCTACAAGGTTCCAACCAACTCTCAAGGTCACTGGTTTGAAGAGGAGTTCATGCCAAGCACCCCTTCGGGTTTGAACAGGTGTGACCCTTCGACTGCCGGTCATAAGTGCTAGTGGGCGCACTGTTCTGTTGGGATTTGGGTTGGCACGTCTTCATATGAAATCAAGAGGACTTCTTTATCTAACTTGGGGTCATTATTTCATCGATTTTCGTCTATCCTATCCCAGGATATGATTTTTAAAATATTAACGTTTCTTTTCCCCGTTCCAGTCACGACCTTTCGGTAGCCCAAGGTAATGCGGGTATAACTCTAGTATCCAGGTGGAATTTGGCCTCAACCTCAACATATAAGATGTGGCTAACATCTCCTTATAAATTATGACCTAAGTTTTAGGTCATTTCTTCAACCACAGACGAAGTTATGAATTTCCCAATAATTACATGCGAATTCGCTCAACAGTCACACCTCTTCGTGATAGCTGGCAGGAAAAGGCTTAGAACCTTGGGTTCTGCTACGAATTGGGCTTCTACCTCAACATAAGAGTTTGGGTCAAGGGCCCAATCTTTCTAATAGGCCAAGTTTCATGTCATTTGGTTAACTAGGGGCCAGAATATCCCTATTTCAATGGGTAAGCATTTTTCTATAACTATTTCGACCCATTATCATAAACTACTTCTTATCTCCTATTAGACCTATTTTTTAGAAGTTATACTCTTCATCAAAGTTGTTCCTTACCCAATGGTCATTGCATGGGTCTTTGTTTCACTTAATTCGAACCTCCCTATATTAAGTTATGAATTTTCTAAGGATCCTTCAATAATCTATCTAGATTTCTAGCTCATTGAGTTCATGGGCCCGAATTATTCTCAATTGGGCCAGTGCCCAATTGGTGGTCATAACATCTTATCCTCCATAAAAATAAATTTCATCCTATAAATTGACTTGAGAAATTTTTTAAAAAGAAAATTTTTGCTCACCGAACAGTTGAGGTATTCTTGGTGAATCTTGTCCTCCGGCTCCCAAGTTGCTTCCTCGGAATGACAATTCCTCTATAAAACCTTCACTAGCCGGATGGTTTTATTCCTCAATACCTATTCCTTCCAGTCTATGATCTTGCTGGGCTACTCCACATACGACAGATCTGCCCGAACCTTCAGGGGCTCGTACTCTATAACATGTGAGGCATCTCGACATATTTCCTGAGCATGGAGACGTGAAAGACCAGATGTACATGCAACAGAGCGGGCGAAAGTGCAAGTCGATAAGCTACCTCGCTGACCCTTTGCAAAATCACATAAGGCCTGATATATCTGGGACTGAGCTTGCCCCTCTTTCCAAATCGCATGACTCCCTTGGTAGGAGAAACCTTTAGGAACACATGGTCTCCTTCGACAAATGTTAACTCTCTCTGCCGTTGGTCTACATAACTTTTCTGACGGCTCTGGGCTATGAGGAGTCGCCACCTAATCATAGATATCTTCTCTGAGAAGTCCTGTACCAACTGCGGTCCGAATAGCTGCTTCTTGCTAGCTTCATACCAACACACTGGTGATCTACATGGCCACCCGTACAGTGCTTCATAAGGTGCCATCTCGATGGCGGAATTGTGACTATTGTTGTATGCAAACTCTATCATGGGAAAATGATTATCCCAATTCCCCCTCCATTTGATGCTGCATGCCCTTAGCATATCTTCTAGAGTTTAGATGGTACGCTCGGATTGCCCATCGGTCTGAGGATGAAATGCTCAGCTGAGCCGCAATTCTATCCCCATAGCCTGCTGCAAACTCTTCCAAAACCTCGCTGTGAATCGAGGGTCCCGATCAGAGATGATAGATAATGGTGCACCATGCAACCGAATGATTTCGGGAATGAACAGTCTTGCTAATGATTCGAATTGAGTCTGCTTGTTGATGGGCAGAAAGTGTGCAGTCTTTGTGAACTTGTCCACATCTACCCAGATGGTATCATGCTTCCTTCTGGTCATGGGTAGACTAGTCACAAAGTCCATGGTGATTTGTTCCCATTTCATTGTGCATCTCAATGGTCTAGAGAGGATCGCCAGGTCTTTGATGCTCAATCTTCACTTGCTGACAAGTGAGACATTTGGACATGAACTCCGCTATGTCTTGCTTCATTCTTGGCCACCAATACATCCTCTTCATATCCTGAAACATCTTAGTGCTTCCAGGGTGGATGGAGAACTTTGACCTGTGAGCCTCCTGCATCAATTCCCTTTTCAATTCCACATCATCCGGTACACAGATCCTTTCTTGAAACTTGATCAGCCCATCGATCACCACATGGAAGTCTCCATTGTTCAGTAGCTTCTGTAATGCCATATCCTACCTTTACACCTCAGCAATTCTATTTAAGTATGTAGGTCTAGCTGACAAGCCAGCCAAGAGACCGAATTGCTTATTTTTTGGGGGTTGTGATTCAATCACACCCTCCATCATATCCCACTCTCGATGCAAGCTCAACGCCATCAATTTACAGTTGAGCGCATCCGCCACCATGTTTGCCTTGCCTGGATGGTACTGCAAGGCAAAGTCATAGTCCTTCAGTAGTTCGACCCATCTCCTTTGCCTCAGATTGAGTTCCTTTCGAGTGAACATATATTTGAGGCTCTGATGGTCGATGAAGACCTCAAACCGAACCCCATATAAATAGTGTCTCCAGACCACTGCTTCCATTTCCAGGTCATGAGTGGAGTAGTTCTTCTCATGGTCCTTTAACTGTCTCGAGGCATAGGCAATCACTTGGCCATTTTGCATTAATACACAATCGAGGCCGATCTTAGAGGCATCTGTATAAACAGTGAAGCCATCATTCCCTTGAGGGAGGGCCAACACTGGGGCTGAAGTCAACCTTTCCTTGAGCATCTGAAAATTGACTTCACCCTCCTTTGACCAGATAAATTTTGCTCCTTTCTTGGTCAACTTGGTCATGGGGGCTGCAATGGTGGAGAAGCCTTCAATGAACCAGCGGTAGTATCCAGCCAATCCAAGGAAGCTTCTAATCTCCATGACTGTCTTCGGTGCTTCCCACTTTGTCACTGCCTCAACCTTGCCAGGGTCCACAGATATGCCGTTCTCGGATATAACATGTCCGAGAAACATAACCTGATCTAGCCAAAATTCACACTTGCTGAGTTTGGCGTAGAGCTTGTTCTCCCTAAGAGTCTGCAGAATCACTCTCAGATGCTGCCGATGCTCCTTCTGACTGGCAGAATATATCAGGATGTTGTTTATAAAGACTACGACAAACTGATCTATATAAGGGTGGAAGATCTGATTCACTTGCTCCATGAACACAGCTGGTGCATTGGTCAACCTGAATGATACTACTAAGAACTCGTAGTGACCATACCGAGTCGTAAAGGCTATCTTCGACACATCTTCGGGCTTGATTCTGATTTGGTGATAACCCGTCTTTAGATCAATCTTGGAGAAGACTTTGGCAGATTATAATTGGTCAAATAACTTTTCAATCCTTGGTAGAGGGTACTTGTTCTTTATGGTGGCCTGGTTAAGATTGTGGTAATCAATGCACAGCCGCATGGTCCCATCCTTCTTCCGCACAAATAAGACTGGTGCTCCCCATGGGGACACACTAGGCCTGATGAAGCCTTTGTCTAGCAACCCTGCAATTGCCTCCCGAGTTCGACAAGTTCTTTCAAAGCCATCCGGTATGGTGGAACGGAGATGGGTGCGGTGCCAGGTAGTAGCTCAATAGAGAAGTTTGCCTCTCAAGCTGGTGACAGTCCCGGTAGATCTTCGGGAAATACATCAGAAAATTCTCAGGCCACGTCCAAGTCTTCTAGAATCTTGGTAGTGCCTTCTTCAAGTACCACACTAGCCAAGAAATAATCACATCCCTTGCTAATCAGCTTGGAAGCCATGATGGCTGATACTATCATCCTCCCAGACTTGTTCTTCGGGCATTGGAAAAAGTATGTCTCCTCCCCGGCTTCTGAAAGATCACTCTCTTCCGACGGCAGTCTAAGAGAGCATAGTGCTTGTCTAACCAATCCATCCCCAGAATGAGATCAAAGTCGGCCATCTCTAGGATGTATGCTTCCCCTAGCAATATCCACCCATTGATTTTGACCTCTAAAGTAGGGATCACAAGTTTGGTGTGGACTTGTTTCCTGGTTGGTGTACTAACTACCATTTCCCCGAAGAATGTGGCTTTGGGTATGTTCTTTAGTTGCTTACCAAAACTAGTCGATATGAATGTGTGTGTAACCCCCGGGATGAACAAAACCGTTGCATAAACATTATCCACAAGAAGTGTACCTTCGACCACGGTAGGGGTATTGTCCGCCTCTTCTTGCATTAGTGCATAATCTCGCTGTTGGATCCCCTAGTTGATTTTGGGTAGTTATGTTTCAATGATGACAAATCTTATGTTTGTGTTTCTTTATGTGGTAAATTGAGAAAGGCTTGATATCCAAGGTTCTAATATAGTGACCATTCGGTTATGCCGGAAAAATAGCTTTGGTGGACTCTTTGAACTCAAATTCTTGAGTGCTTGAGTCATCTTCAGTTTGGATTCAAGTTAGATGGTAAACCGTGCTCATATACTTTAAAAGGATATGGTAAGATCCTAAAACTATAAAAATGCTCAAACTAGTTGAGTTTGGGTTCATGATGATCATCCTTGTGCATTATTGGATAGCCATGGGTTTTTGATGTTTAGTTATAGCACTTGTCATTGCAAAGGTTATTCCATGCATATTCTTCTTGAGATTTTCGAGCTTACATGTTGATTAGTCATCTCTTGTGAAGATTGGTAGAAACTGGTCATTTTGGTTCTCACACCTTGTTCATGTTCATGGTCATATGCTATTCATGTTAGGTGTGTTAACCTTGCTTTTAAAGGCCTTTCTTGCATATATTTTTAAAGGTTTTGAAAGATGAAAATAGATTTTGGTTTTTGATACAAAACTTGGTTGTAATTTGGCATCACATTGAGCATTCATGTTAATTAAACATTAGGTTGTTTAATCCTTGGTTTGATTGCAATAAATGATGATTTGAATGGGTTTACATGTGGTTATATGTCTATTATCATGTTGGGGTCTACTGTATATTCATCATGCATATCGTCCCTTGGTGTTAACTCTTTCATTTTTATAAAAATCTGGATTTTCTGAATTTCGGTCGACCGCCCCTATGCCTTTGGTCGATCGAATTTTTGAAAGTCAGAAGGTGTCCTACCCTGAAAAAGTTAGGTCGACCGACCCAGTCCTTTAGGTCGACCAAATTTGCCAGAATGCACCAGTCCAGACGTTGTAAAAGTCAGGTCGACCGAACCCCTCGCTTAGGTCGATTGAATACGGCGAGCGACCCATTTTCGTTGAGTTCGAAACCCATTAAAATGAGATCCATTTTTGTTGAAATTTGACTCCATTGCCCCTAGGGTTAATATATATATCTTGGGGCTTGTTCTAAAGGTTTTAGACAAGGGCTAAATTGTCTTTTCACACTTTTCTCATGGGTGTATATATATCCTACGAATTTGGGAGAAACACAAGAGCTCTAACATTTTCTATCTATCTTGTAGGAGAAGAAAGGGAAGAAGGAGAGGAGCTGGAGGAAGATTGAGGATTTCATCTACTTCCATACATTTTTGGAGATCATGATTGAAGAAACAAAGGAGCGGATCGAGAAGAGGAATGCGTGGACGTTCTCATCGTCGGCATCCGGCTACCCTCCGACCCGAGGATTAGAGAAGATTTTCTACAACCCTTTCTACTCATGGGGATTTATTTATACACCTTGTTTGCATCTATTTTGGTCATTTACTATTGGTCTATGAGCTTGTATTGATCACATCTTTATTTTCAAACTTGGACTTGTCAGTGTGTCGGCCGTTTGTGAACGATTATGGTGTTTTTGTGCCTCGGATGTTGCGGTTTGTTTGTGTGTGTGTCTTGATCCTTCGTGGATCGTGCAGGAGACGACGTCTCTGTGTGTTTGGAGCGAAAGCTCCATGCGCTTCATTTGAAGCGAGTGGATCCTCACCGATTCTGTGAGGGGTGGACGTAGGGAGCCCGTTGTGGTCCCGAACAACCTAAAAATCTCTCTCGCATTTGTCTGCTTATGGTTTGCTTGATTATCATTATCGTCTTGATTGTGTGTGAACGGAGAGGTTGAGAGAAATAGCTTCTTAATTTCATCCGTTCATATCTTGTGTTGGTAGTTGATTTTTATTCTGTTTTTCTAAAAATTTAAATATACCATTGTGCTCTGAAGGTACAATTCAATCCCCCCTTCTTGTCCAATCGATCATCTAGGGACAACAATCTGGCATCAGAGCGGGTCTCTGATTTTTAGGATGACCTCATGGTTGTAGAGCAAAGATCCTTTGCTATGGAGAACAAGAGAATGATCTCCATGGGACATTCGATACACCGACCACCCTTCTTTAATGGGACTAACTATCCCTATTGGAAAAACAGAATGACTGTGTTCATGCGAGCACAGGACTATGACACTTGGAAGGTTATAAAAAAGGCCCTTATGTTTTACCACCGAATGAAGATGAATGGGAAGATGATCACATTAAGAAATCATGTGCAAACTTTAAAGCTATGAACATTATTTAGTGCGCGATACATCCTAATGAGTACTCACGCATATCTATGTGTTCATCTGCGTAGGAAATATGGAATAAGCTGAAGGTTATTTATGATGGTACTTCGGAAGTATGGGAGACCAAGGCAAATATGTTTGTTCAAGAGTATGTTTGGATGGTTAAGAGAGGATCTAGAGGGGGGGTGAATAGATTGGGGTTTATACAATAAAAAGTTTTACGCGATTTTCAAGATGAACAATGATGAATCAAAAACAAAGCATAGATCTGAACTGTAAACCGTGGGTTACGCAGCAGAACGAAAATCTTGGAAACCCTGTGAATGGAGATAGCATAGATGGAAGGAGAACATCACACCATTGCACAAAGATTTTAGGTGGTTCGACTGTCCCAAGATAAACCTACGTCCACCCCTCTCCCAAGTAGGAAAGGTTTTCACTCTTTGGCCAAAAGAAGTGTTACCATACACACACATGAGGAGCAGGCTCCTCACGAGGATGAAGTCCTCACAACACACTGGCACAAGTCCCATAGAAAAGATTGATCTAAAAAGAAAGAGAAACAAAGGATAAAACCAAAACAAGCTGCAAGTGCATTTGGCTCTAGAGGAAGGGGACCATGAAGGATATGGCAGATGCTAACAGGCACTCATCTCTTCTTCCCTTCTATTCTCCTCTTTCTTTTTCACCCTGGCTTCAGCCTGAAGGACATAGCTTCAGTTCATAGAGAGCTCTTTTTCAGCCGCCTTCCTTTAGCATGAGGTCTTCCCTTTATATAGGCACAATCAGTTCCACCAGAAGATGTTCCAGACTGCCTACGATTGACTCTTCATAAATTATAATTTCACTTCAAGGATCCTTGTCTTGGTAGCCTTTGATTGGCCATAGAACCAGCAGAAATGATGTCCAGCAATTTGTCATTTTGGTGTACCAGAAGGTGTGAGAGTAGAAGCTCCCAAGAAAATATGCAGCAGAGTCCTTTTGTCTTGTGCAATCTCAGTGACATACCATTTCATTGGGTGGAGGCAAAAAGGTGAGTGCCAGGAAAGGTACAATTTTTTGATAAGGTAACTTGCTTTTCCATTGACCAAAAGGGAAGATATAGCAAGCTAATGGTGACAAGGATGGTTGACTGAGCAGAGACCTTTCCTGACCTCAAAAGACATGTTTTTGGGGGCTTGCGGTTCCTATTTATGGTCTCTAGATCACCCAAAACATTTGACAGAAAATTGCTTAAAACAGATGAAGATTTACTCATAGAGGCATTTCATTAAATAGTTGTTCTTCTCCATGAGGTCAGTGCAGATTAGTTTGTCATGCCTTATGAGGATGGTGCATAGTACCGTTTCTTCATAGAGAGGTCGATGCACATTGGGAGTTGAGGTCGATGCACATTTAGAGCTTAGCATACCCAAGTCTATGCATATTTGTATATAGCATGACCAAGTCTGTGTCCGTCCATTTGCCAAGTCTGTGCACATTTCAAAGTTGGTGCACATCTCAAGGTCGACGCTTGTTAAGGTTGGTGCACGTTTCAAGCTCGGTGCACATTTTATCCTACATTACAAGTAGGTCGATCCATACCACAAGGTCGGTGCACATTTAAAATTCCTTCATTGTGATCGATGCATATTTCAAGGTTGGTGCACATTTCTGTCTAAAGCACACAGGTCGGTGCACATTTCTGTCTGAAGCACACAGGTCGGTGCACATCACTGTTTAGAGCAAATGAAGGTCGGTGCACATTGGGTCGGTGCACATTTCTATCTAAAGCACACAGGTTAGTGCACATCACTATTTAGAGCAAATAAAGGTCGGTGCACATTTCACCAACTCGCAGCTAAGGTCGGTGCACATTTCTTACCATTGCACATGAAGGTCGACGCTCATCACTGGTGGCGGTATGCAGGTTGGTGCACATCACTATTGGCTTCATGCAAGTCGGTGCACATTATTGTTGCCACCCAGTCAAGGTCGGTGCATGTTTCTGATTGTGTACTAAGATTGATACACATCACTATTTGAAGACCATTGAGGTCGATGCATATTTCCTTTGTGCCTAGTCAGGTCAATGCACATTCTGCAGCTGGCTTTCTGAGGTCAGTGCATATGAAGGACAGAGTCGATGCACATAAAGCTTTTGGCATGATTTCTTCACACCTGGATGCATCAAAAGATGTCATGATTTTCTTAGCCATGTGACATCATCAAAATAGTATAATTAAGCATATTACACATATGTCCAACATTCTCCCCCTTTTTGATGATGGCAACAAGGAGTCAAGTTCTTACCAGAAGTAGTGCACAAAATATGCTATGAACAAAAAAATGCAACGAATGCAAACTCCCCCTTAATGAAAATTTTCCCTAAAGATGCAAAACTATCCTTTAAAGCGAACTCCCCCTGAACACACTCTCTCTCCCCCTTTCACAACATCAAAAACGGAGGAAATGAGTAAAATATCATAGGTGAGGTTCAGAACTAAGACACACATGGGGAATCTGCACCATCAAGTTGAAGTATTTCCCAGCAGGCTAGCATTGGAGGACAATGAGGAGGAACAGAAGGATTAATATCAAAAACACATGCAAGCATAGTTGAAAACAAGGAACGAGCCAGGGTATGCTCACAGAAACTTGTAAGGTTGATATATCTTGAGAAAAATTGAAACATAATATTCCCGGTTCAGTTTTATCTCAAGAAGCCAAGTGACATGAGTGAAACAACATCCATCAGTATTGAAGTCAACCAAGATATAACAAAGAGACTATGAAAATAGACACCTCTGGTAAGCAAATTTAAGATGTATTGACAGTCAAGTTGAATTGGCACCGTTTGACATGGAGAGTCACATTTGTTTTTGTGCAACTGCCCCAGTTACTTAGTGTAGTTTACCATCCTGCCGTATGGGAACCAGAGTTGGCCTGCCACATCATGCCTGGCCCGTTAGCACTTCTTTGGTGAAAGGGTGCAGATTCTCAGTGGAACCAGGCTATTGCTCTCTTTCTTTTCGTTTGGAAAAGTTTGTTTCTCTTTTTGAGTCATTTTTGAAGAGCCAGAGCAGAGATAGTCAAGAGCACGTTTTGACATAAGCCACCTCACGTCTCAGGTGGAGTGTACCTAGTTACTCAGCACACCTCAACCATTGCTCTGCAATTAGTGCCTTGAACTAGTGTCTCATGAAAAGTAATGGTGGACCACAATACAGAGCGCATAATAAAACATGGTCACTGGATGAGCATGAGCAGACCGTACGTCAGGGTATATCAACCATAGTAGACCAATGAGGTCCCCCCGTCAGGGTTCAATGATTCAAAAATGCAGAAGGTTGTTGAGTTTAAGCCCTTTTATTCAAAGATTACCCTCAATGCTAAGTGTAGGGATTTCTTCTGAGAGTGGCCATTCAAGGAATGGATCTTAAAGAAGAACCTCTCATGAATTAACTTGCTCCCCATGAATCCATGTGTGCAAAAGAAGAGAGAATGTAGAATGTTGAATGCAAGTTCCCTTGATACTTGGCAGCGGACTGGCCTCATGCATAGTGAGTGTTTCCAGGCAACCTGAACCTGCTGATGCGGGACGAGACCACAGACACGACAAGCTCACGATCGTCCCTTAACGAGGGAAGCGTCGGATGTGCGCGGTTGAGAAACCGACTATGAGCTAGGGTGGTCGGCTCTCACTCGTGCCCGGATCGGGTCACGGGACGGTAACGCTCACTCTCGCAGAAGCGGTGATATAAATAGAAAGCGAGCTAATTACCCTATCATGCTCTCTAGCAGTGGCATAAGCAAGCATATATGAAAATTAAGCAAAATGCCAAGTAAGGGAGCGAATGCGATACCTCCACGCGCTCAGCGTGGGGATGACGGACCCGGCCGAAGTCGTACTCCCGGAACAATTATACACGGATATTACAGAAATGCAACTCGCCACCCACTCCACGCAGGGAGGTAAAGGGCTACACAATGGGGTCCGGGAGGACCGAATTCTGGTTGACGGGCGGCTTCTCACGTTGATTCGGCAACACCCGAACACGTGACGGTGGGGCCCACGTGCTGTCCGGAGGGGCTGTGTGGGACCCGGTGGCACCGCTGTAGTGGTGGATGCCCGGAGGGTCGCTCCTTGGGATGGCGGCACGCTGGTTCACCGGCCGGAGGCCCGGCGGCTCCGTTCGGCACCGGTCGGAAAACCCGATCGGAAATCTGCCGGTTTTGTATTTCGGCGCGCGCTCCGGCGAGAATGGGCGCTGCGATCAGCCCTGATGTCGGATCGACACGAGACTGGCGCCGTTGGAAAGCTAGCTTGAAGTTATTCAACCTAGGCCTAAAGATCGGGCCTGGATCTGCTCGGATCTTGACTTATGGAATTTTCAATCTCCTGTTGTACAGTAACCGAAGACTCAGGCCTGCAGAGAACTTGACTGTAGATTTCCTTTGACCGTGAGGTAGACGTCCGAATCTGGGGTTGTGTTCTTCAGAGAAGTTGTTGGAAATGGAGTTGGCAAGACAGAAAAGTTGTTTTAGACACGTTTGGATGTGTCTATGATTTTCTGTGATTTGTGTACTGGACGAAGGTCGGATCTGGGATCTGACTGAAAGTACTATAGCTCTGGTAGAACATGAATTTTTAAAAATAGGTAGAACGATGATAAAAATTTAAGAAAAATGGTGGTTGTAGGGGACGATGGACAGAACACCCAGTTAAATTGGGAGGTCTAAAATAAATCAAAAGGGTGATATAAGGTGGAGAACTCAGGGCTACTGTCACTGTAGACAGTGACAGAACAGATCTGAGATTGAGAGTTGAACGAAATGGTAAAAATATGAAACGGTGGCTTTTGAACCTGGATTTTTTTGTGGATAATGGGGTAGAAGATAGGAACCAACCCTCAAAATTTCAAATCGATCTGAGCTCGTGGATGGCTTCAGGAATTCATGAACTGCACCTCTATCCAGCAGGACAGAAAACCGAAGACGATCCCGTGGCGGCTCGAAGGCGGCACGAACGGCGGCGGCGGCGGCACAAACGATCACCGGAGGTTGAGAGGGGATGATAGAAGGGGGATACACTCTAGATCTGGGGTTGGGAAAGAGGAAACCAGGGGGAGAGAGGAAGGGGGCGCACCAAGCTCCAAGAGACTCACAAATTTTCTGATTTTTTCATTGATTTTCTCATGAAAATACAAGCATATATATGACTCCAATCAAATCTAATGTGGACCCTTGGATCAAGGGTTGGGGATTGAATGACTGAGATGAAGTGTGAATAACACACCAAATATAATTTTTTAATCTAACTTGACCATTTTCATTCAACCTTAGACTAATTCCATTCCAACTTCACCTAATACACACCAACCAAGCCTAATAAGGCCAAAAGAGGGGGCGCCCCCTTCATGGGCCTCTCATGGGCCTAGGCTGGTCCAAGGCCAACCAACCCAATCCACAACCCATGCTTGGTCCATGGATTCTCCCATCTAGATAACCCATGAGAGGGAGTGGCCCAATTGGGCCTTAAATGGCTATTATGGTCCATAAGGGTGGCATAAGGTCCAATATGATAATCACTCCTAATAGGCTCTACTAAGGCAACCTAGTAATGGACTCTTCCTAGAAATGTGGCCCAATGGCTTAATGAAGCCTTACAAAGAGAGCCCAAATGAAAGAAATCAAAAATTACACACTTTCAAGCCAATACAACCCATAATACACACCTATACAAGCTAATACACACTAATACTCATCCCATAGCTCATGATGTCCTCATCAATTCTCCCCGGGTGGGAGAAAGTCGACCCCGTCGAGTAGGGGTATGGATGCTCGAGTACTCCGGTGGATCCGTCACCGTGCCAAGTAACGCGGGTACGCTCCACTCCAAGTGATCGTCACCTGCTCATTCCATATATACTCGATATGCGCAAGCTGCCATAGGCTAGAGGTGGACACTCCGGGTGGGGCACTCTCAAAGGGAAGGAAGCAGCTCGAAGACTCACTAGGAATCACCGCTGAGTCCCTATAAGTGACTGATCCGGGTATAGATGTGGAACCGATCCCATACTCATCGAGTGAGTCCACTCGCCTCTTACTCATAAGAGAACGACAACGAGCTTGCACGAGATGCATGCAGACAAACAAACGACACACAAACCATGCAAATAAATCACTCAAAACAAACCACACAAAGAAAAAGCACACTGTTAGTCCGACCCGTACATGGGTGATGGCGGACCAGGACACCCGAATATGTGCCATGCATATACTAGATGTACACAATGGTTGATGGAAGGGAGGACTCCTAGACACCCTAAGATGTACCACTCATGCATTGGTGACCGATGGGATTTGGGTGAAGAAGGGCTAGGAGATCCAAAACTACCTTCGTCATCATCCCTAGATGTAGAGACGGCTTGCCGACTAGACCGAGGGGTATGGGTGGAATAGTGACCTCCTTGGAAGAGGTGGAGGGAATGTGATAGCTCGGGAGCTTCACTAGTGGAGGGGTCAAAAGGGTCAAAGAAGGTATGACCCCAGGAGATGGGTTCCTCCATGACACGGTCCCAATCGTGAAATTCTTGAAGGTGTGAATGCTCACCTTCATCCGTCATAGTGAACGGGACAATGGTCATGTGAAGAAAATAAACTTCCTCCCTCGGGCAAAAGGAAATGAAGTCGGACTCGGCCGGCATCGGGAGGAGTAGAAGAATCTCCGTGGTGACACACCCCACGGTGCACACGGAGGTAATGGATTCTAAGGCCGGATGGGTGAAGCTAAGACTAGCGGGTTGGTCAAAGCCTCGGGCCAAAAGGTGCGTCAACTCCCATTGTGAATCTAATCCCATAATAAGGTCATCCAAAGTATCGACATGGTGACTAGACCGAAAAGTTGTGTGGTAGGAGTTGATGGACACCAAAGGTAGGGTAGGGTCCATAGACGGGTAAGGGAGTGGGACCAAGCCATCCTTGATCCAACTAAGAAGCGGCTCGGCTACGTATAATGTACCCGTTAGAAATACGGGTGACTCGGGATGAGGTGGCTCCAAGCGCGAATCCGAAGGTGGAGTGGGCCGCTAGGGCTGGGTGGCTGGACATACGGGGTCCCTAAGGGTGATCTTACCGGGTAGGTATGGTGGGCATAAGGTGCAAGTCCTCTTGTCCCAGTCAAGATTGGCCCTTCTCTCTCCTAACCACTTTTGCCCTAAAATGATGCATGAACCAGCAAGTGTGCCGATCCTGCACCATGCGCCATCGGTGTAGAGAATAGAGCCGATCCTCTTAAAGAACTCAACACAAGAAAAATCACCATCGCGGACAATCTCGCCTGTCTTGGAGAGAGACTCCACGATGTCAAGAGAAACCCAATTATCCGACTCCCTATCGGTGAAATGGAGTTCCGTTGTGGACCCGTTGGGTAGAGCGGCTTTCATAATGAGAGGGGCAAAACCAAAGGCTCGGTCCATGAGGACATTCATTTTGGCCACAAAAGTTGACCACTCGGATGTATGGTCTTGGGGATCGGCCATGGGTAGTGGACATGGACATGCATACACACGGTGACAAGACACTAGACCGACTATGCAAGTTTGGAATGCATGCACACTAAGGACCCTAGACGTAAACCAAGACTCGGTACGTGGCGGAGATAACCGATCCTAAGATCACTCGCACAAGTGTGCGGCCTTCCCGATAGGCATGGCCTAACGTTCGGACAACACCTTTTGATATACCGAGTAAAGGGATGCAATGCGAAAAGACACTCTTTTTTGTGTTTTAAAATAATGATGATCCTAGACTCGACTTAAATCGACTAATGACTCGATGTAAATGACACTCTTTTTTTTTCTTTTTGACACCCTAGACTCAACTCGCTCTGATACCAAATTGATGCGGGACGAGACCACGGACACGACAAGCTCGCGATCGTCCCTTAACGAGGGAAGCGTCTGATGTGCGCGGTTGAGAAACCGGTTGTGAGCTAGGGTGGTCGGCTCTCACTCGTGCCCGGATCGGGTCACGGGACGGTAACGCTCACTCTCGCAGCAGCGGTGATATAAATAGAAAGTGAGCTAATTACCCTATCATGCTCTCTAGCAGTGGCATAAGCAAGCATATATGAAAATTAAGCAAAATGTCAAGTAAGGGAGCGAATGCGATACCTCCACGCGCTCGGCGTGGGGACGACGGACCCGGCCGAAGTCGTACTCCCGGAACAATTATACACGGATATTACAGAAATGCAACTCGCCACCCACTCCACGCAGGGAGGTAAAGGGCTACACAATGGGGTCCGGGAGGACCGAATTCGGGTTGACGGGCGGCTTCTCACGTTGATTCGGTAACACCCGAACACGTGACGGTGGGGCCCACGTGCTGTCCGGAGGGGCCGTGTGGGACCCGGTGGCACCGCTGTAGTGGTGGATGCCCAGAGGGTCACTCCTTGGGATGGCGGCACGCTGGTTCGCCAGCCGGAGGCCCGGCGGCTCCGTTCGGCACCGGTTGGAAAACCCGATCGGAAATCTGCCGGTTCTGTATTTCGGCGCGCGCTCCGGCGAGAATGGGCGCTGCGATCAGCCCCGATGTCGGATCAACATGAGACTGGCGCCGTTGGAAAGCTAGCTTGATGTTCTTCATCCTAGGCCCAAAGATCTGGCCTGGATCTGCTCGGATATTGACTTATGGAATTTTCAAACTTCTGTTGTACAGTAACCGAAGACTCAGGCCTGTAGAGAACTTGACTGTAGATTTCCTTTGACCGCGAGGTAGACGTCCGAATCTGGGGTTATGTTCTTTAGAGAAGTTGTTGGAAATGGAGTTGGGAAGACAGAAAAATTGGTTTGGACACGTTTGGATGTGTCTATGAGTTTCTGTGATTTGTTTACTGGACGAAGGTCGGATCTGGGATCTGACTAAAAGTACTCTAGCTCTGGTAGAACATGAATTTTTAAAAATAGGTAGAAGGATGATAAAACTTTACGAAAAATTTTGGTGGTAGGGGACGATGGACAAAACATCTAGTTAAATTGGGAGGTCTAAAATAAATCAAAAGGGTGGTAGAAGGTGGAGAACTCAGGGCTACTGTCACTGTAGATAGTGACAGAACAGATCTGAGATTGAGAGTTGAACAAAATGGTAAAAATATGAAACGGTGGCTTTTGAACCTAGATTTTTTTGTGGATAATGGGATAGAAGATAGGAACCAACTCTCAAAATTTCAAATCGATCTGAGCTCGTGGCTGGCTTCAGGAATTCACGAACTGCACCTCTATCCAGCAGGACAGAAAACCGAAGACGATCCCGTGGCGGCTCGAAGGCGGCACGAACGGCGGCGGCGGCGGCACAAACGATCACCGGAGGTTGAGAGGGGATGATATAAGGGGGATACACTCTAGATCTGGGGTTGGGGAAGAGGAAACCAGGGGGAGAGAGGAAGGGGGCGCACCAAGCTCCAAGAGACTCACAAATTTTCTGATTTTTTCATTGATTTTCTCATGAAAATACAAGCATATATATGACTCCAATCAAATCTAATGTGGACCCTTGGATCAAGGGTTGAGGATTGAATGGCTGAGATGAAGTGTGAATAACACACCAAATACAATTTTTTAATCTAACTTGACCATTTCCATTCAACCTTAGACTAATTCCATTCCAACTTCACCTAATACACACCAACCAAGCCTAATAAGGCCAAAAGAGGGGGCGCCCCCTTCATGGGCCTCTCTTGGGCCTAGGCTGGTCCAAGGCCAGCCAACCCAATCCACAACCCATGCTTGGTCCATGGATTCTCCCATCTAGATAGCCCATGAGAGGGAGTGGCCCAATTGGGCCTTAAATGGCTATTATGGTCCATAAGGGTGGCATAAGGTCCAATATGATAATCACTCCTAATAGACTCTACTAAGGCAACCTAGTAATGGACTCTTCCTAGAAATGTGACCCAATGGCTTAATGAAGCCTTACAAAGAGAGCCCAAATGAAAGAAATCAAAAATTACACACTTTCAAGCCAATACAACCCATAATACACACCTATACAAGCTAATACACACTAATACTCATCCCATAGCTCATGATGTCCTCATCACCTGCCCTTCCCCACATTAGTATTTTATATACCAAAGGGAACATCACTTATGGCAGCATGTAGACATATGAGATGCAGCTAGCTAGACATGCACAATGGACTAAAAACAAAAAGACACCTTATGTGGGATGCACTTATTCCAAATGAGAACAATCAAGTGGGAGAATGACACAAACCCAGTTCTCTTCTCAAGATGGTAAATCTGTCAGTGTTCAGAGGTTTGGTAAAGATATCTGCAATTTATCTTTCAGATTCAATAAATTGAAATTCAAAGTTTTTCTTGTTTACCTCATCTCGAAGAAAATGATGCCTTACTTCAATATGTTTGGACCGGGAATGCTGGATGGGATTCTTAGCCACGTTGATGGCACTTGTATTATTACACAAGATAGGCGTACATCCAAGATTTACCTCATAGTCCTGGAGTTGATGCTTGATCCATAGCACTTGGGTCCCACAGCTACCTGTCGCTACATAATCTGCTTCAACGGTAGATAGGGCCACTGAGTGCTGCTTCATGGAAGCCCAAGAGACCAGGCAGCCCCCCAAGTAATTGCAACACCCACTAGTGCTTTTTCGACCAAATTTGCACCCAGCATAATCAGCATCAGTATATGAGATTAATTCAAAGGAACATGATGCGCGATACCACAGTCCGAAGTCATGTGTGTTAGCAACGTATCTTAAGATTCTCTTAACAACAATTAAGTGAGACTCTTTTGGATTGGCTTGAAACAGAGCACACATGCACACACTGAACTGTATATCAGGCCGAGACGCAGTGAGATATAGAAGGGATCCGATCATACCTCTGTATGTTTTAG
Organism: Amorphophallus konjac; assembly: GCA_022559845.1. Taxonomy (NCBI): domain Eukaryota; kingdom Viridiplantae; phylum Streptophyta; class Magnoliopsida; order Alismatales; family Araceae; genus Amorphophallus; species Amorphophallus konjac. Next base: position 110,809,767 of record CM040128.1, on the reverse strand, counting down.
GATCTACAGACTTGCCATTTTCATCTGCATGTAGGGATGCATTTGTCCCCATGGGTGTGAAAATGGCCTTGGTATCCTTCATCCCGAACCTCTTCAGGATTTCCAGTATGTACTTGGATTGGTTTATGAAGAGGCCTTCCTTAGACTGTGAGACCTGCAATCCAAGAAAAAAATCGAAGCTCTCCCATAAGGCTCATTTCAAACTCTTCTGTCATGAGTTGAGCAAATTGGTTGCACAGGGTAACATTTGTTGATCCAAAAATTATATCATCTACATATACCTGTACAAAGATGATGTGGCCATTCATTACCTTGGTGAAGAGAGTTTGATCAATCTTACCTCTGATGTAGCCTTTGTCAGTTAAATGTGAACTGAGTCTATCATACCAGGCGCGTGGAGACTGCTTCAGGCCGTACAGAGCCTTGTTCAGCTTATAAACATGGTTAGGCAAATCAGGAAGTTCAAAGCCAGGGACTGTTCAACAAAGACTTCTTCCTTTATCAGCCCATTCAAAAAGGCACTCTTGACATCTGAAGAGGGGCGATCTCACGTTGATCCTGAGCTGGAGAAGATAATCACCGAACAGTGAACTACAAATAAGGGAAACTGATCAGGCGGCCCAGGGGATGATTCCCTAGGGAAAACCCTCCGATGCCTAAGTCAGCAGAGTAGTGGTGGAAGCTATGAAGGGAGGGAAAAGGAGATGCACGAGATCCCTCTCCACCAAGGTGGTGAAGTGGTTCCTACTCAGGGAGTGTAGGCGTGTGTTGGCCTTACCTTTCGCTGGAGGGAGTCCCGGGTTTAAATAGTGAGCTGGAGTTTCAGGCATGAGTTACGTCCTCAACGTGGGTTCTTTACGTCCTCATCATCGCATCTTTACGTCCTCATCGTGGGATCTTTATAGCCTTGAGGGGTCGTGGGTCCCTTATCCTTGTGAACTCCTACTCATAAAGGGCTCTCAATGGCAGCGTGGATAAGAAATCATCGGTCGACCCAAGCATGAAAAGTGCCAACCCTGTCTGGGTGATAGGCATAACTCGGATGAGGCTCGATCGGAGTGAGCGCTGAGCTCTAGCCTTTATCCCGGCAAGGGGATAGATCGGGCGTGGGTCTTCCTCCGACCGGACCGACGCTCGGACCTTCCGAGCCTAATGACCACCGAGGAAGTGCTTGATCCCGAGTGATCTTATTGGGCTTTTTATGCTGAGTGGTGTTAAGTAGTGGATAGCGGATCTAGAGGGGAGGGGTGAATAGATCTGCCCCTCTTTTCGCAATGCAACCCTCTATAAAGCTAGATAATGATAATAGCAACAGAATATAACTAGCTAAATGAAAAACACAACGATTTGCTTAGCAAGATGATTATACAATATAGAGATTGAACCTAAGCATTCATCTAGAATGAAACAATCACATAAACAAACCACAACACATGAGATTTTAGGGTGGTTCAGACTGAATCCCCAGTCCTACGTCCACCCCTCACCAAATCTGTTGAGGCTCCACTAGTGCCACGCACTGAACCGTAAATCGAAAAGACCTCTGATTGCCTTCCTACTAACCACTGGTAGGGACGTCAATCACCGCAGATCAGACAACTTCCGATTGCCTTCCTACTAACCACCGGTAGGGACGATCTTAAGTTTCAAATGTTTGAATGAAATGGAAAAAGAACAAGATATAAAAACACTCAAACAAGATATAGAATATGCTTAAAGAGAAAAGATCTTGTCTGAGATTGCTGGAGCTTGAATCTGATGCTTCAATGGTATCTTCTTCCTTGTGAAATGATCTTCCTTGGATCACCTTGAGTTGATGAAGAAGATAAAGGATGCAAATTTGATCTCCCTTGAAAACCTTGTGAAATTGGCTTCATTGGATCACCTTGATAGCCTTGCTTGCTTCTGCACTTCTTGGAGAGTGCTTGCTTTGATATGAGCTTGAAACACCTTGAAATGGATGAAGAACTTCTTCACGAAGTATTGTTCACGGCTACACTACCTCTTCTTCCAAGCCTCCTTTGATCTCCCTTGATCCCTCTTTCTTTGAATCCCCTTTGAGTTGATGGAGGAGATAATGTGTAGCACCCCGGAAAAATTTAAATAGAGAATACATGAAAAATAATCTTTATTAGTCATAAATTTAGGAGAATTAAAAATTTTTGATAAAGGAAAAGTGAAGCTAGTTATTTAGCCTAAATGGTAATAAATAGGCACAAATAAAGGTATAAATAAATGATCGAGAAATAAGAATTTAATATATCCTTCTATTTATTTATGGTTTAAATTAAAGAAAATACGACTCTAGTATTTAGAATGAACCTCGTGTCAAAAATATATTTACATACTTATATAAAAACTCTCATAGGATCGAACCCGACTCTAACACCCGAGACAACAATGCAAAATTAATGAGATCTATAAACGAATAAAGTTAAAGGAAATAAGGTATATATATAAAGATCTACTAATTAAATTAGATAAAACAATTTATGAGTCTACTAAATATAATTAGTGGGCCCAACTAAACTTTACCACCCAACCCAATTTATCCTAAGTTAATGGGCTTAAATATATATAAATATATTAATATATATACCCAAAACCAAAAGGGCCATGCGGCCAACTCAAAGCCCAACCTAACAAACAATACAACCCACGTAAACATTCTCATCAAGCAATCCTTTATAACCCAACAACCACTGCACCCAAACTCAAATGCCATGTGTACAAGGTCAAAGCCAAACCCACGTGAGACTTCTCAAGCCGCATCTCCTTAACCCATATATATATGTACCCATATGCCACCCTCACTTTATCTCAACCGAAAACACACACAAGCACACACACATATATACATATATATATATAGAGTCTTATTAAATATTATGCTAAAAAGCTTATGATAATTATAACATATATAATTAATGGGCTCTAAAGATATTGATTGGGCTGGGAATATATGTATAAATATATAAATATAGATATAGATTATACATGGGCCAATCCTAAGAAGCTTGAACACACTTGTTTATATTGGGCTTTAAGGAAGCCTTCATGGGCCTTACGTGTGCTAGAATGAGCTTAAGAAGGTTCCATCGGTCATGGAGGAAGGTGTTTGTGTTAGTTTAGGAAAAGGCTGCAGATATGGAGGAAGGAGAAAAGATTAGGAAGTACAATACCTTATAGGATTCTACGATGGATGGAAAGTTAAGTTCCATTAGGATTGTACACACTAAACCCTATAAATAGGGACCCCCCCAAGCAATGGCCAAGCCATCGTGTTCCGTTGTGCTGCTGCCATCCCTGCATCCACGCCATTGTCGTCGTCCGTGTCTTTCTTTTCCTCCCTCTCTGCTGCACGGGCTGAGGGTTGGCGGCTGTAGCCGCTGCTGCCGTGATGTGCGTAGATGAAGGCCGCTGCCTTCATCTTTTTCACCGCGTGGGTGGCTACATAGGTGCTACTGCCGTTGACTTGTACGTACTACAGCTGTTGTTGTTGTCGTGAAAGAGTTCTTCTTCCCCTTCTTCGTTCCAGTGCTGAAGTTGCAGAATAAGCTGCAGTAGTTATCATCGTTATCTTCCGTCCTTCTTCTTCTCCGTTCTGTCAGAACATCAACGCAAAGAGGTAGGCAATCTCCCAAGCCAAACTATTAAGCGATTAAACCTAGCATGATCTCGTTAGTTCTGTCTCAATATTAAACATTACCTACATGATATTACGTTCTTTTAGTTTAACACTGTAACAGTTAGTTATGGAGTTTTTGCCTTAATAGCTTGTTCGTGGGTATCGGAGTCTCCTTTGGCCATAAAATTATATGGGTGTGTTATTGGGGTGGAGACTGAGGTAGCGAGGGTGGTACCACCATTTTCTATGCCTCCTATCTCAAGATCTCCCATCTCTTAACAAAAAATTATTTTAAACACCCGGTTAGGTAGAGTTTTTCGAGCCCTTCATTTTGATATATAGATTGTATAATTCTGACTTATATACATCAAGAACGAAACGTTTGAAGTAGATAAATACTATTTATTATCTTACCTAAATAACGACCTATGCTATGTCTTCATTTAAGTAGTTACCGTTTGTCGTTATTTAACTAACGTCTTAATCTATGACGTTATATATATAATAAATATTTTATCTTCGATATTAAATAATTATTGAACCATATATCTTAAATTTATGATATTTATATTTCTAGAACTATGTAATTTTCTTTATTTTTCAATACTTTTATTCCCTGAAAATCCTTACAATTTAAAAAGTAGACACTATTCATTGACTAAATGACGACAATTGAGTTGTCGTTGATTATATATATATATATATATATATATTACGAATGTGCGACCGTATAAGCGGTCGCTAATTTATTTTATTTTTATCATTGATTTACTTCTAATTAAATATGTTTAAATCTTGAGAAAATCTATATCTTACAATCCAAGTTAGTTAAAATTATAAAAAATACATATTTAGGATCCTTGTAATTTTCTCTTGATTATCATATATTGAGTTCTAAAAATATTCTTTTATTTGAAAATTGTTATTGTTCATCGTGATTAAATTAAAAATCATATATCATGTTTAAATCCTAGAAAATTCATATCTTATGATCAAACTAGGTAAAAATTACAATAAATATATAGTCGTGATCCTTGTAAATTTCCCTTAATTATCATGTAATTAGTAAAAAAAATAGTGTCCATCCTTTTAAAGAGATGTTATTTTCTAAATTATTAGATTAAATAGAAATTAAGATATGAATCGACATCTTCTTGTATGGACGCTATTTATTCTATTTTTCTCGAGATTTGATATGTACCGCAAATCATTGGCACCACTGTCTCACGTCCGAGACTTGGCCCCGATTTTGTTTTCTCCTTTACACACTCAACTCTCGGTACATACGAGTCTTCCATTGGACATTCCGTTCCTTCGGACTGGCAAGTTAGTCATTAGGACCTCCGTAAGTCTACGCTAGCCTTAGATTCCCTCAAGGCAGCTGAGCTGGTTGTACCTAATCGCCTAGATTTCCAGATTGTCATGAGTTTCATATGGATATATCATCCTTACTGCAAGTTCTATCCTTGAACTATATGTTTCATGAAATCTATCTTAATGTTATTACATGCTTGATCCTTGAAATTCTTGGCCATTAATATGGAATTAGTCTAGACAAAATATCAAGGGCTATGGGTCCCACAAAAATGACATTTTTCAATGCTACGGGTGCTGATCTGACCCTTTTGGGTGAGGCAAAGTCCAAACGTTACCGGTATACGATGATCGGGTGCTGGTATTAACCACCTATAGTCGTCTATAACTTATTTCCATGAGGGGTGGTCATATCATCATGATTTTCCCCTTAGTACATTGGCCAATCCTATGTAGTGATAGATGTGCAAACGCTCTCGTGATAGTGATGATCGGGAGTAATTGCCATCATAGTACACAATCCTATATAGTGCTAGGTTTGCAAATGCTCTCGTGATAGTGATGATCGGGAGTAATTGCCATCATAGTACACCTTTCTACAACTAATTGTTCGTCATGAAAAGAACTTGAATTACCTTATTAGAGGGGTTATCATATCGTCGTGATATTCCCTTAGTGTCTTGTCAAATGCTATAGAATACTTGTAGAAGTAATTGTTCTACTTCTATATCGATCATCATAAATGTTCTTGAATTATCCCATTGATAGTACTCGTTATCTTGTCATGAAGATCCTTCATAATACTGGATACCTTGAAGCTCTTGTGATAGTGTTCGTCATAGAGAGATGAATGTTATATTTCCTCATGAATGCTCTTGACCTAGCTTGAGAAAGTACTTGTTAAGATCTTGCTATGCTCTCTTGATTGTCATTGTCCTTACTCTTCATGAATGTATCTAGCATTTTACTTACTCGTTTTATGGTTTTAATTTATCATCGCATTATCACTCGTGTCATTATAGTTCTCGATTTGCCTTATATTTTGCATGACCTGCATGAGCATGATAAATCGTAATTTACTTAAAGCTAGCTTAGAGCATGAGATATTAAGTCCTACTGAGTGTTTGCTCACCCTGCATTTTCCAATTTTTTTCAGGTAATGACCTTAGTGATGGCGAGACAGGACATGATGGGCAAGGGCAAGAGTGAAGAGAACTCTGACATCTAGATGAACCGTCTAGTCTAGTTATCTTGCGTCTTATGTCTCATTATAGTTTTTCTTTATTGAGTCTTTTCGTTTATTATGGGCCCGAATATGTAAAGAACTTATATTTGAAATGAAATTTGTTATTTGTCCAAATTATGCTTTGTGGAAATGACTATGCTCTGATTGACATGACTGTTTAACTGTCACGTTCCGAGCAAACGACACGTTCTGCTGCTATCGGTTCGGGACGTGACAGAAGGTGGTATCAGAGCCTAGGCTTTCTAAATCCCTAGGTCCTTAAGTCCAAGTCCTAGATTGAGTTCTCCTTGTCAGTTATCCTATAGGAATCCCATGAGATTTGGGTAGAGCTATGGGTTAAACTCTAAAATTTGTATTAATCGGTTATGACCATAAGTACTTAGCATATTGCGAGAATAGATCTAGTAAGAATACATGTTTTGGATATGGTAATCTTACCCCACTAATTTTGGAAAGGAAATCATGTGAATTTGGGGACCAAAGTCTTTTAAATGGGGGAGGATGTAGCACCCCGGAAAAATTTAAATAGAGAATACATGAAAAACAATATTTATTAGTCATAGAAAATTTATTAGAATTAAAAATTTTTGATAAAGGGAAAGTGAAACTAGTTATTTAGCCTAAATGGTAATAAATAGGCACAAATAAAGGTATAAATAAATGATCGAGAAATAGGAATTTAATATATCCTTTTATCTATTTATGGTTTAAATTAAGAAAAATACGACTCCAGTATTTAGAAGGAATCTCGTGCCAAAAATATATTTACATACTTATATAAAAACTCTCATAGGATCGAACCCGACTCTAACACCCGAGACAACAATGCAAAATTAATGAGATCTATAAACGAATAAAGTTAATGGAAATAAGGTATATATATAAAGTTCTACTAATTAAATTAGATAAAACAATTTATGAGTCTACTAAATATAATTAGTGGGCCCAACTAAACTTAACCACCCAACCCAATTTATCCTAAGTTAATGGGCTTAAATATATATAAATATATTAATATATATACCCAAACCAAAAGGGCCATGTGGCCAACTCAAAGCCCAACGTAACAAACAATACAACCCACGTAAACATTCTCATCAAGCAATCCTTTATAACCCAACAACCACTGCACCCAAACTCAAATGCCATGTGTACAAGGTCAAACCCAAACTCACGTGAGACTTCTCAAGCCACATCTCCTTAACCCATATATATATGTACCCATATGCCACCCTCACTTTATCTCAACCGAAAACACACCCAAGCACACACACATATATACATATATATAGAGAGAGTCTTATTAAATAATAGGCTAAAAAGCTTATCATAATTATAACATATATAATTAATGGGCTCTAAAGATATTGATTGGGTCGGGAATATATGTATAAATATATAAATATAGATATAGATTATACATGGGCCAATCCTAAGAAGCTTGAACACACTTGTTTATATTGGGCTTTAAGGAAGCCTTCATGGGCCTTACGTGTGCTAGAATGAGCTTAAGAAGGTTCCATCGGTCATGGAGGAAGGTGTTTGTGTTAGTTTAGGAAAAGGCTGCAGATATGGAGGAAGGAGAAAATATTAGGAAGTACAATACCTTACAGGATTCTACAATGGATGGAAAGTTAAGTTCCATTAGGCTTGCACACACTAAACCCTATAAATAGGGACCCCCCTATGCGATGGCCAAGCCATCGTGCTCTGTTGTGCTGCTGCCATCCCTGCATCCACGCCATTATAGTCGTCCGCGTCTTTCTTTTCCTCCCTCTCTGCTGCACGGGCTGAGGGCTGGCGGCTGCAGCCGCAGCTGCCGTGCTGTGCGTAAGTGAAGGCCGCTGCCTTCATCTTTTTCACCGCGTGGATGGCTACATAGGTGCTGCTGCCGTTGACTTGTACGTACTACAGCTGCTGTCGTTGTCGTGAAAGAGTTCTTCTTCCCCTTCTTCGTTTCGCTGCTGAAGTTGCAGAATAAACTGCAACAGTTACCATCGTTATCTTCCGTCATTCTTCTTCTTCGTTCTGTCAGAACATTAACGCAAAGAGATAGGCAATCTCCCAAACCAAACTATTAAGCGATTAAACCTAGCATGATCTCGTTAGTTCTGCCTCAATATTATGCATTACATACATGATATTACGTTGTTTTGGTTTAACACTGTAACAGTTAGTTATGGAGTTTTTGCCTTAATAGCTTGTTCGTGGGTATCGGAGTCTCTTTTGGCCATAAAATTATATGGGTGTGTTATTGGGGTGGAGACTGAGGTAGCGAGGGTGGTACCACCATTTTCCGTGCCTCCTATCTCAAGATCTCCCATCTCTTAACAAAAAATTATTTTGAACACCCGGTTAGGTAGAGTTTTTCGAGCCCTTCATTTTGTTATATAGATTGTATAATTCTGACTTATATACATCAAGAACCAAACGTTTGAAGTAGATAAATACTATTTATTATCTTACCTAAATAACGACCTATGCTATGTCTTCATTTAAGTAGTTACCGTTTGTCGTTATTTAACTAACGTCTTAATCTATGACATTATATATATAATAAATATTTTATCTTCGACATTAAATAATTATTGAACCATATATCTTAAAATTATGATATTTATATTTCTAGAACTATGTAATTTTCTTTATTTTTCAATACTTTTATTCCCTGAAAATTCTTACAATTTAAAAAGTAGACACTATTCATTGACTAAATGACGACAATTGAGTTGTCGTTGATTCTTATATATATATATATATATATATATATATATATTACGAATGTGCGACCGTATAAGCGGTCGCTAATTTATTTTATTTTTATCATTGATTTACTTCTAATTAAATATGTTTAAATCTTGAGAAAATCTATATCTTACAATCCAAGTTAGTTAAAATTATAAAAAATATATATTTAGGATCCTTGTAATTTTCTCTTGATTATCATATATTGAGTTCTAAAAATATTCTTTTATTTGAAAATTGTTATTGTTCATCGTGATTAAATTAAAAATCATATATCATGTTTAAATCCTAGAAAATTCATATCTTATGATCAAAATAGGTAAAAATTATAATAAATATATAGTCGTGATCCTTGTAAATTTCCCTTAATTATCATGTAATTAGTAAAAAAATAGCGTCCATCTTTTTAAAGAGATGTTATTTTCTAAATTATTAGATTAAATAGAAATTAAGATATGAATCGACATCTTCTTGTATGGACGCTATTTATTCTATTTTTCTCGAGATTTGATATATACCGCAAATCATTGGCACCATTGTCTCACGTCCGAGACTTGGCCCCGATTTTGTTTTCTCCTTTACACACTCAACTCTCGGTACATACGAGTCCTCCATTGGACATTCCGTTCCTTCGGACTGGCAAGTTAGTCATTAGGACCTCCGTAAGTCTACGCTAGTCTTGGATTCCCTCAAGGCAGCTGAGCTGGTTGTACCTAATCGCCTAGATTTCCAGATTGTCATGAGTTTCATATGGTTTATTGATATATCATCCTTACTACAAGTTCTATCCTTGAACTCTATGTTTCATGAAATCTATCTTAATGTTATTACATGCTTGATCCTTGAAATTCTTGGCCATTAATATGGAATTAGTCTAGACAAAATATCAAGGGCTATGGGTCCCATAAAAATGACATTTTTCAATGCTACGGGTGCTGATCTGACCCTTTTGGGTGAGGCAAAGTCCAAACGTTACCGGTATACGATGATCGGGTGCTGGTATTAACCACCTATAGTCGTCTATAACTTATTTCCATGAGGGGTGGTCATATCATCATGATTTTCCCCTTAGTACATTGGCCAATCCTATGTAGTGATAGATGTGCAAACGCTCTCGTGATAGTGATGATCGGGAGTAATTGCCATCATAGTACACAATCCTATATAGTGCTAGGTTTGCAAATGCTCTCGTGATAGTGATGATCGGGAGTAATTGCCATCATAGTACACCTTTCTACAACTAATTGTTCGTCATGAAAAGAACTTGAATTACCTTATTAGAGGGGTTATCATATCGTCGTGATATTCCCTTAGTGTCTTGTCAAATGCTATAGAATACTTGTAGAAGTAATTGTTCTACTTCTATATCGATCATCATAAATGTTCTTGAATTATCCCATTGATAGTACTCGTTATCTTGTCATGAAGATCCTTCATAATACTGGATACCTTGAAGCTCTTGTGATAGTGTTCGTCATAGAGAGATGAATGTTATATTTCCTCATGAATGCTCTTGACTTAGCTTGAGAAAGTACTTGTTAAGATCTTGCTATGCTCTCTTGATTGTCATTGTCCTTACTCTTCATGAATATATCTAGCATTTTACTTACTCGTTTTATGGTTTAATTTATCATCGCATTATCACTCGTGTCATTATAGTTCTCGATTTGCCTTATATTTTGCATGACCTGCATGAGCATGATAAATCGTAATTTACTTAAAGCTAGCTTAGAGCATGAGATATTAAGTCCTACTGAGTGTTTGCTCACCCTGCATTTTCCAATTTTTTTCAGGTAATGACCTTAGTGATGGCGAGACAGGACATGATGGGCAAGGGCAAGGGCAAGAGTGAAGAGAACTCTGACATCTAGATGAACCGTCTAGTCTAGTTATCTTGCGTCTTATGTCTCATTATAGTTTTTCTTTATTGAGTCTTTTCGTTTATTATGGGCCCGAATATGTAAAGAACTTATATTTGAAATGAAATTTGTTATTTGTCTAAATTATGCTTTGTGGAAATGACTATGCTCTGATTGACATGACTGTTTAACTGTCACGTTCCGAGCAAACGACACGTTCTGCTGCTATCGGTTCGGGACGTGACAGAAGGTGGTATCAGAGCCTAGGCTTTCTAAATCCCTAGGTCCTTAAGTCCAAGTCCTAGATTGAGTTCTCCTTGTCAGTTATCCTATAGGAATCCCATGAGATTTGGGTAGAGCTATGGGTTAAACTCTAAAATTTGTATTAATCGGTTATGACCATAAGTACTTAGCATATTGCGAGAATAGATCTAGTAAGAATACATGTTTTGGATATGGTAATCTTACCCCACTAATTTTGGAAAGGAAATCATGTGAATTTGGGGACCAAAGTCTTTTAAATGGGGGAGGATGTAGCACCCCGGAAAAATTTAAATAGAGAATACATGAAAACCAATATTTATTAGTCATAGAAAATTTATTAGAATTAAAAATTTTTGATAAAGGGAAAGTGAAACTAGTTATTTAGCCTAAATGGTAATAAATAGGCACAAATAAAGGTATAAATAAATGATCGAAAAATAGGAATTTAATATATCCTTTTATCTATTTATGGTTTAAATTAAGAAAAATACGACTCCAGTATTTAGAAGGAATCTCGTGCCAAAAATATATTTACATACTTATATAAAAACTCTCATAGGATCGAACCCGACTCTAACACCCGAGACAACAATGCAAAATTAATGAGATCTATAAACGAATAAAGTTAATGGAAATAAGGTATATATATAAAGTTCTACTAATTAAATTAGATAAAACAATTTATGAGTCTACTAAATATAATTAGTGGGCCCAACTAAACTTAACCACCCAACCCAATTTATCCTAAGTTAATGGGCTTAAATATATATAAATATATTAATATATATACCCAAACCAAAAGGGCCATGTGGCCAACTCAAAGCCCAACGTAACAAACAATACAACCCACGTAAACATTCTCATCAAGCAATCCTTTATAACCCAACAACCACTGCACCCAAACTCAAATGCCATGTGTACAAGGTCAAACCCAAACTCACGTGAGACTTCTCAAGCCACATCTCCTTAACCCATATATATATGTACCCATATGCCACCCTCACTTTATCTCAACCGAAAACACACCCAAGCACACACACATATATACATATATATAGAGAGAGTCTTATTAAATAATAGGCTAAAAAGCTTATCATAATTATAACATATATAATTAATGGGCTCTAAAGATATTGATTGGGTCGGGAATATATGTATAAATATATAAATATAGATATAGATTATACATGGGCCAATCCTAAGAAGCTTGAACACACTTGTTTATATTGGGCTTTAAGGAAGCCTTCATGGGCCTTACGTGTGCTAGAATGAGCTTAAGAAGGTTCCATCGGTCATGGAGGAAGGTGTTTGTGTTAGTTTAGGAAAAGGCTGCAGATATGGAGGAAGGAGAAAAGATTAGGAAGTACAATACCTTATAGGATTCTACGATGGATGGAAAGTTAAGTTCCATTAGGCTTGCACACACTAAACCCTATAAATAGGGACCCCCCTATGCGATGGCCAAGCCATCGTGCTCTGTTGTGCTGCTGCCATCCCTGCATCCACGCCATTGTAGTCGTCCGCGTCTTTCTTTTCCTCCCTCTCTGCTGCACGGGCTGAGGGCTGGCGGCTGCAGCCGCAGCTGCCGTGCTGTGCGTAAGTGAAGGCCGCTGCCTTCATCTTTTTCACCGCGTGGATGGCTACATAGGTGCTGCTGCCGTTGACTTGTACGTACTACAGCTGCTGTCGTTGTCGTGAAAGAGTTCTTCTTCCCCTTCTTCGTTCCGCTGCTAAAGTTGCAGAATAAACTGCAACAGTTACCATCGTTATCTTCCGTCATTTCGTTCTGTCAGAACATCAACGCAAAGAGATAGGCAATATCCCAAGCCAAACTATTAAGCGATTAAACCTAGCATGATCTCGTTAGTTCTGCCTCAATATTATGCATTACATACATGATATTACGTTGTTTTGGTTTAACACTGTAACAGTTAGTTATGGAGTTTTTGCCTTAATAGCTTGTTCGTGGGTATCGGAGTCTCCTTTGGCCATAAAATTATATGGGTGTGTTATTGGGGTGGAGACTGAGGTAGCGAGGGTGGTACCACCATTTTCCGTGCCTCCTATCACAAGATCTCCCATCTCTTAACAAAAAATTATTTTGAACACCCGGTTAGGTAGAGTTTTTCGAGCCCTTCATTTTGATATATAGATTGTATAATTCTGACTTATATACATCAAGAACGAAACGTTTGAAGTAGATAAATACTATTTATTATCTTACCTAAATAACGACCTATGCTATGTCTTCATTTAAGTAGTTACCGTTTGTCGTTATTTAACTAACGTCTTAATCTATGACGTTATATATATAATAAATATTTTATCTTCGACATTAAATAATTATTGAACCATATATCTTAAAATTATGATATTTATATTTCTAGAACTATGTAATTTTCTTTATTTTTCAATACTTTTATTCCCTGAAAATTCTTACAATTTAAAAAGTAGACACTATTCATTGACTAAATGACGACAATTGAGTTGTCGTTGATTCTTATATATATATATATATATATATATATATATATATATATATATATATATATATATATATTACGAATGTGCGACCGTATAAGCGGTCGCTAATTTATTTTATTTTTATCATTGATTTACTTCTAATTAAATATGTTTAAATCTTGAGAAAATCTATATCTTACAATCCAAGTTAGTTAAAATTATAAAAAATATATATTTAGGATCCTTGTAATTTTCTCTTGATTATCATATATTGAGTTCTAAAAATATTCTTTTATTTGAAAATTGTTATTGTTCATCGTGATTAAATTAAAAATCATATATCATGTTTAAATCCTAGAAAATTCATATCTTATGATCAAAATAGGTAAAAATTATAATAAATATATAGTCGTGATCCTTGTAAATTTCCCTTAATTATCATGTAATTAGTAAAAAAATAGCGTCCATCTTTTTAAAGAGATGTTATTTTCTAAATTATTAGATTAAATAGAAATTAAGATATGAATCGACATCTTCTTGTATGGACGCTATTTATTCTATTTTTCTCGAGATTTGATATGTACCGCAAATCATTGGCACCATTGTCTCACGTCCGAGACTTGGCCCCGATTTTGTTTTCTCCTTTACACACTCAACTCTCGGTACATACGAGTCCTCCATTGGACATTCCGTTCCTTCGGACTGGCAAGTTAGTCATTAGGACCTCCGTAAGTCTACGCTAGTCTTGGATTCCCTCAAGGCAGCTGAGCTGGTTGTACCTAATCGCCTAGATTTCCAGATTGTCATGAGTTTCATATGGTTTATTGATATATCATCCTTACTACAAGTTCTATCCTTGAACTCTATGTTTCATGAAATCTATCTTAATGTTATTACATGCTTGATCCTTGAAATTCTTGGCCATTAATATGGAATTAGTCTAGACAAAATATCAAGGGCTATGGGTCCCATAAAAATGACATTTTTCAATGCTACGGGTGCTGATCTGACCCTTTTGGGTGAGGCAAAGTCCAAACGTTACCGGTATACGATGATCGGGTGCTGGTATTAACCACCTATAGTCGTCTATAACTTATTTCCATGAGGGGTGGTCATATCATCATGATTTTCCCCTTAGTACATTGGCCAATCCTATGTAGTGATAGATGTGCAAACGCTCTCGTGATAGTGATGATCGGGAGTAATTGCCATCATAGTACACAATCCTATATAGTGCTAGGTTTGCAAATGCTCTCGTGATAGTGATGATCGGGAGTAATTGCCATCATAGTACACCTTTCTACAACTAATTGTTCGTCATGAAAAGAACTTGAATTACCTTATTAGAGGGGTTATCATATCGTCGTGATATTCCCTTAGTGTCTTGTCAAATGCTATAGAATACTTGTAGAAGTAATTGTTCTACTTCTATATCGATCATCATAAATGTTCTCGAATTATCCCATTGATAGTACTCATTATCTTGTCATGAAGATCCTTCATAATACTGGATACCTTGAAGCTCTTGTGATAGTGTTCGTCATAGAGAGATGAATGTTATATTTCCTCATGAATGCTCTTGACCTAGCTTGAGAAAGTACTTGTTAAGATCTTGCTATGCTCTCTTGATTGTCATTGTCCTTACTCTTCATGAATGTAACTAGCATTTTGCTTACTCGTTTTATGGTTTAATTTATCATCGCATTGTCACTCGTGTCATTAGAGTTCTCGATTTGCCTTATATTTTGCATGACCTGCATGAGCATGATAAATCGTAATTTACTTAAAGCTAGCTTAGAGCATGAGATATTAAGTCCTACTGAGTGTTTGCTCACCCTGCATTTTCCAATGTTTTTCAGGTAATGACCTTAGTGATGGCGAGACAGGACATGATGGGCAAGGGCAAGAGTGAAGAGAACTCTGACATCTAGATGAACCGTCTAGTCTAGTTATCTTGCGTCTTATGTCTCATTGTAGTTTTTCTTTATTGAGTCTTTTCGTTTATTATGGGCCCGAATATGTAAAGAACTTATATTTGAAATGAAATTTGTTATTTGTCTAAATTATGCTTTGTGGAAATGACTATGCTCTGATTGACATGACTGTTTAACTGTCACGTTCCGAGCAAACGACACGTTCTGCTGCTATCGGTTCGGGAAATGACAGAAGGTGGTATCAGTGCCTAGGCTTTCTAAATCCCTAGGTCCTTAAGTCCAAGTCCTAGATTGAGTTCTCCTTGTCAGTTATCCTATAGGAATCCCATGAGATTTGGGTAGAGCTATGGGTTAAACTCTAAAATTTGCATTAATCGGTTATGACCATAAGTACTTAGCATATTGCGAGAATAGATCTAGTAAGAATACATGTTTTGGATATGGTAATCTTACCCCACTAATTTTGGAAAGGAAATCATGTGAATTTGGGGACCAAAGTCTTTTAAATGGGGGAGGATGTAGCACCCCGGAAAAATTTAAATAGAGAATACATGAAAAACAATATTTATTAGTCATAGAAAATTTATTAGAATTAAAAATTTTTGATAAAGGGAAAGTGAAACTAGTTATTTAGCCTAAATGGTAATAAATAGGAACAAATAAAGGTATAAATAAATGATCGAGAAATAGGAATTTAATATATCCTTTTATCTATTTATGGTTTAAATTAAGAAAAATACGACTCCAGTATTTAGAAGGAATCTCGTGCCAAAAATATATTTACATACTTATATAAAAACTCTCATAGGATCGAACCCGACTCTAACACCCGAGACAATAATGTAAAATTAATGAGATCTATAAACGAATAAAGATAATGGAAATAAGGTATATATATAAAGTTCTACTAATTAAATTAGATAAAACAATTTATGAGTCTACTAAATATAATTAGTGGGCCCAACTAAACTTAACCACCCAACCCAATTTATCCTAAGTTAATGGGCTTAAATATATATAAATATATTAATATATATACCCAAACCAAAAGGGCCATGCGGCCAACTCAAAGCCCAACGTAACAAACAATACAACCCACGTAAACATTCTCATCAAGCAATCCTTTATAACCCAACAACCACTGCACCCAAACTCAAATGCCATGTGTACAAGGTCAAACCCAAACTCACGTGAGACTTCTCAAGCCACATCTCCTTAACCCATATATATATATGTACCCATATGCCACACTCACTTTATCTCAACCGAAAATACACACAAGCACACACACACATATATGCATATATATAGAGAGAGTCTTATTAAATAATAGGCTAAAAAGCTTTTCATAATTATAACATATATAATTAATGGGCTCTAAAGATATTGATTGGGTCGGG
This sequence comes from Amorphophallus konjac, assembly GCA_022559845.1. Taxonomy (NCBI): domain Eukaryota; kingdom Viridiplantae; phylum Streptophyta; class Magnoliopsida; order Alismatales; family Araceae; genus Amorphophallus; species Amorphophallus konjac. The sequence goes on along the minus strand of CM040128.1, from coordinate 110,792,914 downwards.
AATATATGTATAAATATATAAATATAGATATAGATTATACATGGGCCAATCTTAAGAAGCTTGAACACACTTGTTTATGTTGGGCTTTAAGGAAGCCTTCATGGGCCTTACGTGTGCTAGAATGAGCTTAAGAAGGTTCCATCGGTCATGGAGGAAGGTGTTTGTGTTAGTTTAGGAAAAGGTTACAGATATGGAGGAAGGAGAAAAGATTAGGAAGTACAATACCTTATAGGATTCTACGATGGATGGAAAGTTAAGTTCCATTAGGCTTGCACACACTAAACCCTATAAATAGGGACCCCCCTATGCGATGGCCAAGCCATCGTGCTCCGTTGTGCTGCTGCCATCCCTGCATCCATGCCATTGTAGTCGTCCGCGTCTTTCTTTTCCTCCCTCTCTGCTGCACGGGCTGAGGGCTGGCGGCTGCAGCCGCAGCTGCCGTGCTGTGCGTAAGTGAAGGCCGCTGCCTTCATCTTTTTCACCGCGTGGATGGATACATAGGTGCTGCTGCCGTTGACTTGTACGTACTACAGCTGCTGTTGTTGTCGTGAAAGAGTTCTTCTTCCCCTTCTTCGTTCCGCTGCTGAAGTTGCAGAATAAACTGCAACAGTTACCATCGTTATCTTCCGTCATTCTTCTTCTTCGTTCTGTCAGAACATCAACGCAAAGAGATAGGCAATCTCCCAAGCCAAACTATTAAGCGATTAAACCTAGCATGATCTCGTTAGTTCTACCTCAATATTATGCATTACATACATGATATTACGTTGTTTTGGTTTAACACTGTAACAGTTAGTTATGGAGTTTTTGCCTTAATAGCTTGTTCGTGGGTATCGGAGTCTCCTTTGGCCATAAAATTATATGGGTGTGTTATTGGGGTGGAGACTGAGGTAGCGAGGGTGGTACCACCATTTTCCGTGCCTCCTATCTCAAGATCTCCCATCTCTTAACAAAAAATTATTTTGAACACCCGGTTAGGTAGAGTTTTTCGAGCCCTTCATTTTGATATATAGATTGTATAATTCTGACTTATATACATCAAGAACGAAACGTTTGAAGTAGATAAATACTATTTATTATCTTACCTAAATAACGACCTATGCTATGTCTTCATTTAAGTAGTTACCGTTTGTCGTTATTTAACTAACGTCTTAATCTATGACGTTATATATATAATAAATATTTTATCTTCGACATTAAATAATTATTGAACCATATATCTTAAATATATGATATTTATATTTCTAGAACTATGTAATTTTCTTTATTTTTCAATACTTTTATTCCCTGAAAATCCTTACAATTTTAAAAGTAGACACTATTCATTGACTAAATGACGACAATTGAGTTGTCGTTGATTCTTATATATATATATATATATATATATATATATATATATATATTACGAATGTACGACCGTATAAGCGGTCGCTAATTTATTTTATTTTTATCATTGATTTACTTCTAATTAAATATGTTTAAATCTTGAGAAAATCTATATCTTACAATCCAAGTTAGTTAAAATTATAAAAAATATATATTTAGGATCCTTGTAATTTTCTCTTGATTATCATATATTGATTTCTAAAAATATTCTTTTATTTGAAAATTGTTATTGTTCATCGTGATTAAATTAAAATCATATATCATGTTTAAATCCTAGAAAATTCATATCTTATGATCAAAATAGGTAAAAATTACAATAAATATATAGTCGTGATCCTTGTAAATTTCCCTTAATTATCATGTAATTAGTAAAAAAAATAGTGTCCATCCTTTTAAAGAGATGTTATTTTCTAAATTATTAGATTAAATAGAAATTAAGATATGAATGGACACCTTCTTGTATGGACGCTATTTATTCTATTTTTCTCGAGATTTGATATGTACCGCAAATCATTGGCACCACTGTCTCACGTCCGAGACTTGGCCCCGATTTTGTTTTCTCCTTTACACACTCAACTCTCGGTGACATATAAGCCGTCCATTGGACATTCCGTTCTTTCGGACTGGCAAGTTAGTCATTAGGACCTCCGTAAGTCTACGCTAGCCTTAGATTCCCTCAAGGTAGCTGAGCTGGTTGTACCTAATCGCCTAGATTTCCAGATTGTCATGAGTTTCATATGGATATATCATCCTTACTGCAAGTTCTATCCTTGAACTCTATGTTTCATGAAATCTATCTTAATGTTATTACATGCTTGATCCTTAAAATTCTTGGCCATTAATATGGAATTAGTCTAGATAAAATGTCAGGGGCTATGGGTCCCACAAAAATGACATTTTTCAATGCTACGGGTCCTGATCTGACCCTATTGGGTGAGGCAAAGTCCAAATGTTACCGGTATACGATGATCGGATGCTGGCATTCACCACCTATAGTCGTCTATAACTTATTTCCATGAGGGGTGGTCATATCGTCATGATTTTCCCCTTAGTGCATTGGCCAATCCTATGTAGTGCTATATGTGCAAACGATCTCGTGATAGTGATGATCGGGAGTAATTGTCATAATAGTACACAATCCTATATAGTGCTAGGTTTGCAAACACTCTCGTGATAGTGATGATTGGGAGTAATTGCCATCATAGTACACCTTTCTACAACTAATTGTTCGTCATGAAAAGATCTTGAATTACCTTATTAGAGGGGTTATCATATCATCGTGATATTCCCTTAGTGTCTTGGCAAATGCTATAGAATGCTTGTAGAAATAATTGTTCTACTTCTATATCGATCATCATAAATGTTCTTGAATTATCCCATTGATAGTACTCATTATCTTGTCATGAAGATCCTTCATAATACTGGATACCTTGAAGCTCTTGTGATAGTGTTCGTCATAGAGAGATGAATGTTATATTTCCTCATGAATGCTCTTGACTTAGCTTGAGAAAGTACTTGTTAAGATCTTGCTATGCTCTCTTGATTGTCATTGTCCTTACTCTTCATGAATGTATCTAGCATTTTGCTTACTCGTTTTATGGTTTTAATTTATCATTGCATTATCACTCGTGTCATTATAGTTCTCGATTTGCCTTATATTTTGCATGACCTGCATGAGCATGATAAATCGTAATTTACTTAAAGCTAGCTTAGAGCATGAGATATTAAGTCCTACTGAGCGTTCGCTCACCTTGCGTTTTCCAATGTTTTTCAGGTAATGACCTTAGTGATGGCGAGACCGGACATGATGGGCAAGGGCAAGAGTGAAGAGAACTCTGACATCTAGATGAACCGTCTAGTTAAGTTATCTTGCGTCTTATGTCTCATTGTAGTTTTTCTTTATGGAGTCTTTTCGTTTATTATGGGCCCGAATATGTAAAGAACTTATATTTGAAATGAAATTTATTATTTGTCCAAATTATGTTTTGTGGAAATGACTATGCTATGATTGACATGACTGTTTAACTGTCACGTTCTGAGCAAACGACATGTTCTGCTACTATCAGTTCGGGGCGTGGCATAATGGATGTAGCCTTGAACCTTGATTGCTTCTACACCTGCTTGGAGGTTGATGGCTTCAGAAATAAGCTTGAATCACCTTGGATGGATGAAAAACTCTAGCCCGATGCACTGTTCACGGAGGTGCTACAGTACCCGTGAATCACCTCCTCTAGCCTCCCTTAATCTCTCTTGTTCCAATTGAAGCATTAGGATTTCTAACCCCTCATGTGTTGGTTTTATAGACTTTAAATGATCCTTGGACATCCCCAGACCAGATCCACAATCCATGGGGGATTGGGTGACTTTGGGGTTAAACAAATACAAGGAAAGGGGCTCTTCTCGAAGTGGAAAACAAAGTCAACATTGTTGGCTCGAAGCTGGCGGTCAACTTGTGGATGCTGGCGGTCGATCGCTACTGAGAAACGCTGTAGAAATTTAGTCCCTGGTATATTTGGTCGACTGCTACTAGGCTGGCGGTCGACCGCCAGCTGGGCAGACCCCGGGTTATTTCGGGTCAGTCCGTTAACCCCTTTTACTCCGTCACTTGTGTCCTTTAGCAGCCCGTTCTCATCTGTGGCATCAACCTTGACAGTCTTGAAGATTCCTATTGATTATATCGCTCCTATAATCAAAATTTTGTTCCGGGGGCTCCGCCCCCGGAAACCGCCGCATGGGGCACTGCCCCCTTGATCCCCGCGACCTGACCGCGTAGGTCGATCTGTGTGCGAGGGCGCAATCATTGAGCTTTCACTTTTGCCATCTCCACTCCATTGCTTGGCATATCTGTCATAAAAGAACATCAAGTAGTTTAGTCATATAAGAGTGGTAAAACATCAATGACTTATAGTGTTTAGCCATTATCAAAATCAAGAATATCAAATAACTCAAATGACCACAGGATGATGTCGAATGACCCAAGTGACCACAAGATGACTCAAATGACCACAGGGGCACAACAAGTGGGCCCTACGGGGCGATCACTTAGATGAGCTGGGCCTCGTTTGGTCTTGCTGGACCTAGTTCGGCTGCTCTTAGATGGGCTACAGAAATCCCCCTCTCCAACATCCATTTAATATAATTTAATACCTAATGAACATGTAAAGGCTAGCAAGATTCTGATGGCCTCTAATCTAGCAACAGTGGCAAAAGATTCTTCAAAATCATTGCCACTTTCTTGATTATAACCCTTGGCCACTAACCTGGCCTTATTTCTAATGATGGCCCCCTCCTCATTGAGCTTATTTTTAAAAACCCATCTAGTCCCAATGACTTGCAAGACGGTGGGTCTGGGAACTAGATACCAGACGTGGCTTCTTTCAAATTGATTGAGTTCATCATGCATGGCATTAATCCAATTTACATCTTGCAGGGCGTCTTCAATGCATTTGGGTTCAAATTGAGAGACTAGAGCAGTGAGGTCTTCATTATGAACAACTTCATGGAAGGACCTGATCCTAAGGGGATCATGAATGCTTCCTATGATATTCTGAACAGGATGTTCCTTTAGAGTGCGAGCATTTGTAGAGGACTCACCTGTCATGGTTGATGGTGCAGGAATTTCGGTTGGCTGATCGGTTTCTTGTCCTGCAAGCTGTGATTCCTGATTGTTCCCATAGGTTCTTCCTTGTGAAGTCTCGCGATCAATGACACCCAAGAGGGGGGGGGGGTGAATTGGGTGATTCAATATTTTAAGAAAACTTTTACCCGATTTAAAACATATGTGATAAAGTAGCAATTAGAAATTCAGATCTTGTATAATTACAAATTAGATCTATCAAATTCTATCGCCACGATAGTTCTTCAGTACTAGACAGAGGTATTAATCTAAGGATTTTGCTCACGCAAGGTGCTATCGTCTTGAGAAGACTGGCCTTGTCAATTCAAAAGCACTTTTTAATATACCAAAGATCTACTTATAGAACATATCGATTTATGCTAGATCTGAAGAGACAACTGCGGAAGTGATAATATGCAATATCAATCACACAGAATGGGGGTAGAAGAATTGAATCAAACCACACAGCTCAAACCATAAGACACAAGGAATTTTAAGGTGGTTCGGATGCAACGACGGCAACCTACGTCCACCACTCACCAAAACCCGGTGAGGCTTTACTGCTGAAAAACCAGTACGGGGAAGACTCCCCAACACGGAGCAAAGCTCCAACACACACGGGAATAAATCCCAACACGGAGCAACGCTCAAACACACACACGGGGATGCACCCCAACACTCACACACACACACACAGAGACGGAGTGTCCAACACGATCCGACGGCCGGATCAACAACACCCACACACACTACAATAAATGTAGTACTCTAAACACACAAACATCCGGATCTAAATAGATCCATAACATACACGCAGATCTAAAGAGATCTACACACAACCATGAATCTGAACGAGACAACCCACACAACTATGGATCTGAATCGATCCACACATAACTACCGATCTGAACCGATCAACACACACATGAATGCTTACGGATTACAAGGAACACACCTTTGAAGAACAAGACACTTAAGATAATGAAACACAAAAGAAAGACTTCTGATTTAGGCTCCCCCTTAGTATATAATGCAGATCTTGAATGAAGCTTGAATCTCCACTTAATTTCTACTTGATTGGCTTTAGAATGATCTTCAAATGCTTGAGATTTGATGAAGAATGGCTGGACGAAGTACTGTTCATGGAGTGTTTGCAACAACCTTCTTTCTCCCTTGATAGCCTCCTTTGAATCCTCTTGAGTCATTAGGTTTTCTTGGCCCAAGAGTTATTTTTATAAGACCTAGGATGGTCAAGGGACAAGCCAAGACATAAATCAACAATTCCAGGGCTGTCTGGAGACTTTTAGGATTAAAAAATCCTTGGTAGATGCTTTATCCTCGTGGAGAAAATAAAGTCAACAATGGAGGCTTCGAAGCTGGCGGTCGACCGGAATTTTACAGAATTTGAAGCTATCAACGCTGGGAAAATCGGTTGACCGGGCCCTGTCCGGCGGTCGACCGCTCATTTGGAAAACCTGCAAAACAAAGTTGTTAGCCCAACAAAACATATCCAAATGAACAAGGTAATGTATGCTCATATTATTGCATTCATTAAAGGCCTTGAAACCTTTTTATCAACTCAAGTTTTCTTAACCAAAAACATCTTCTTATAGCCATGCATTTAGCAAACAACTTGCTATAGCCATGCATTTAGATAACATGTATGAGCCTCAAAATGCATGAAAGAAATACATGTGACTTACATTAACATTTTGATCATTCTTATCAAAGTTTAATCAAAGCATGAGCTAGATCTCAAACACTTTACAATCTCGACCATATTCGAACATACAACATGATATGCAAGCACACAAAACATACAAAGTTTGGTATCATAAAAAACATAGCACAACAATCTCCCCCTTTTTGATGATGACAAACTTTATGATATTTAAAGTTTGGTATCATCAAAAACATAACACAACACCTTATCTTCTAGAAAGCTTCCGTCAGCATCCTCCCTTTCCCTGATCATGACCTTTTCATGTGTATCCGTTGATGTCTCAGCAAACACCACATGTGGAGTCTCCTCCACAATTTGATTCCTGACATTGAACACCCTGTATGCTCTTGATGTTTCTGCATAACCCAAGAAAATCCCAATGTCACTCTTGGCCTCAAATTTATCTAAGTCTGATTTGCTGTTATTATGCACGTAGCATTTTGCACCAAATACCCTGAAATAGGCCAAGTTTGGTTTCTTACCTTTCAACATCTCATAAGGGGTTTTCTTACTCTGTGACCTTACCGTGGCCCTATTAATAATGTGGTATGTAGTGTTTGCTACTTCTGCCCAGAATTTCCTTGGAAGTTGGCTCTCAATTAGCATGGTCCGGGTGATCTCCACAATCGTGCGATTTCTTCTTTCCATAATGCCATTTTGTTCTGGGGTCTTGGGAGAAGAGAATCTATGAGTTAGTCCTTCTTGATCACATAGTTCAGAGAAGGATGAAATTTTAAATTCTCCTCCATTGTCAGATTGAATGGTGGAGATTCTAAATTTTCTTTCTTGCTTCACTTTCCTAAAGAATTTCTGAAACATAGTAAATGCATCATTCTTATTAGGGAGAAAGAAGATCCATGTGAAGCACGTGTAGTCATCAACAATCACATATCCATACCTTCTCCCATTAAGGCTGGTTGTTCTAGATGGACCGAAGAAGTCCATATGGAAGAATTCATAAGGAGTAAAGGATAGGGGTCACTCCTTAATTTGAAGGTTTTTCTAGTTTGCTTACCTCGGGAGCAAGCTTCACAGATCTGATCAACTTTTTTATAATCCAATTTAGGTAATCCCCTCACCATTTCATGTTTGGACAGTTTGTGCAATGTACTATAACTAACATGTCCCAGCCGACGGTGCCACAAGCCTGCATTACTGAGTTGGCTGGCTGTCAGACATAGTCCTTCAAGACTAGGGGCATCAAGGTCTATCATATAAACATTATTGACTCTGTGTCCTGTAAAAAATACAGATTCAGAATCTTTCTCAAGGGTCCTGTATTCATTGGTGTCAAACAACACCTTGTGACCTTTGTCACACAGTTGGCTTATACTAAGCAGATTGCGCTCAAGTCCTTCAACGAGCATCACATTTTCAATTGATTTATAGGGATCCTTACCCACAATGCCTGTGCCAATTACCTTGCCTTTATCCATACCTCCAAACTTGACTTGGCCTCCTTCCTTTTTGATTAAATGGCTAAACGTCTTGCTGTCTCCCGTCATGTGCCGTGAGCAGCCGCTATCCAAGTACCAACGGTTGTGATGGGATGCTAGGCAATCCTGCATAGAAGATGTTAGGCAGAGGTTCTTGGAACCCAAACACATCTGGGTTCAGAGTCATAGCTGACAATATGCAATAATTTTTTTGTAATCCACACTTGCCTGAAAACTTTAATGTTACCCGATTGGTTGCAAGCATGGCAAGCACAATTCATGAAATTCATGGGGTGTAAGTTAGGCTGAGATTATTTTCTGGGTTTTTTAAAACAATTGAACTTCTTATGGAAGATACCCATGCTGGGCTGACCATTGAATCTACTTCTGTCATAGTGGGGATTTTTCTTTTCAGCGTGGTAGGGGGCTCTGCATCAAGGCATGTCCCAGGTGCTTCGACCTGAAGGATGCCAGGGCGTGCTGAAGCCTCGACCTGTTGATCTAGACCAATGACCCCTCCCTTTGGGAAACTTGTGCTGAGTCTGGGTTTTAACAACATTGGGTCTGGTCTGATGACTGGTGCCTCGGTCTAATTGAGTAGCATGTTGAGTGTGATTTTCTTCCACGGGTTCTTCACAAATCAACTTCCCTTTCCCTTTCTCAGGACAGAAGGAGACAGTTTTGAATTCAAAAGGCCTTTAATTGGTAGGATTGAAACCAAGCCCTTAATTTCTAAAATTGACCCGGGTACCTAAAACAGCATCTGGATTAGATTTTTTCAGAGTCATTTTTTCTAGGGTAGATTGTTTGCCGTTCAACTCTTCTTTAATCGTTTCCATGTTCTTTTTCATTACAAGATTAACAGTGTTAACGGACTCATACTTTTCAAGATTAAGTCTACTGTCCTTTTCCCACTCTTCGCATCTTTGGTTAGTCTGGCCTAATTGTTCTTTATGAGCAACACGCTCTTCTTTTAAGACTAACAAATCTGAGCAGGTGATTTCAGCTTGTTTCTTCAGTTCTTCATTCTCAACTCTTAAGGTTTCCAGATCCTTTTTAACGGACTCATTTTGAGCAAGAGAGTTAAGTTTCTTCTTCAGATGCTTATTCTTCTTTCTATACATTTCATATTTTTCAAGAAGATTTGCATATGCATCTTCCCAATCTTTTATAGAAAAGGTCTCAAAAGGATTCCTTACCTGATCCTCACTCTGGTCGCCCATGAGGCAGAAATCATTTTCATCTTCATCCGTAGAGAGGCTTTCTTCCTCCTCTTCTTCATCGCTCCAAGTGGAGACCATGGCCTTGCGCTTCTTTCTTTGGCCTTGGTCAGCTGCCTCCTCAACTCAGGACACTCTCCTCGCATGTCTCCTAGTTTCTTGCACTGGTAGCAAATCATAGTGTCAGACTTCTTAGGTTGAGTAGCTTTGAAGTTAGAATTTCTACATACCTGGGGATACTTCTTCTTCCTCTAGATGCTACCTCTTCTTCTTAAGAAATTTTTGAACTATCTGGTGAGCATAGCATGGTCGGCAAGTGATGTCTCTGGGATGTCATCTTCATCCTCTTCATTTGAGTCTTCTGGGTTCTCAGAGACCTTGAGCCCAACAGTCTTCTTGGGTCTGATATCTTCCTCACTTCGCTTGAAATTGAGCTCATATGTTATGAGTGAGCCTATCCGTCCATCAATAGTTAGTGTAGATAGATCCTTTAAATCTTCAATGACAGTGACCTTGGTGTGCCATGCTGGGGTGAGAGATCTGAGGATCTTCCTGACAAGTTCAGCTTGACCATATTCTTTACCTAGAGCTTTCAAGTTGTTTGTTAACTGAGCAAATCTTGCATATATTTCAGAGACAGATTCTTCTGGCTTCATTTTGAACATCTCATATTCAGAAGTCAATAGGTTGGCCTTGGTGGCCCTTACCTCAGATGTCCCCTCATAGATTAACTCAAGTTTATCCCACATTTATTTTGTAGATTTGCAAGTGGAGATTCTTGAGTATTCTGTGAGGTGGATAGTGCATTGCATGATATTCATGGCGCTCCAATTAGTTGTGGATTTTTTGATATGTTCAGGGGTCCAGGTGTCGTCTACCTCAGGTAAGACAATGGGACCCTTATTAACCACACGCCAAATCTGGTGATCTTGGGCACGCAAAAAGACATCCATTTGGTTCTTCCAGTATAGATAATTAGTACCATCGAAAAATGGCAGTTTGTTGACGGCCTGGCCCTCAGCTACATAGCTGCGAGGGACACTCCCGTCGGATCACCCTGGGTCGTTGGACCACATATCTAGGAACCCGCTCTGATACCAACTATTGGATGGAGAGAGGATCTAGAGGGGGGGTGAATAGATTCGGGTTTACACAATGAACCGTTTTAAGCGATTTTCAAGATGAACAACAATGAATCAAAAACAAGGCACAGATCTGAACTGTAAACCGTGGGTTACGCAATGGATTGGAAATCTTGGAAACCCTGTGAATGGAGATAGGAGAGATGGAAGGAGAACATCACACCATTGCATAAAGATTTAAGGTGGTTCGGCTGTCCCAAGATAAACCTACGTCCACCCCTCTTTCAACTAGGAAAGGTTTTCACTCTTTGGCCAAAAGAAGTGTTACCACACACACACACACACACACACACACACACACACACACACACACACACACACACACGAGGAGCATGCTCCTCACGAGGATGAAGCCCTCACAAGACACGGGGACAAGTCCCACAGAAAAGATTGATCTAAAAAGAAAGAGAAATAAAGGATAAAACAAAAAAAGTTGCAAGTGCATTTGGCTCTAGCGGAAGGGGACCATAAAGGATATGGCAGATGCTAGCAGGCACTCATCTCTTCTTCCCTTCTATTCTCCTCTTTCTTTTTCACCCTGGCTTCAGCCTGAAGGACATAGCTTCAGTTCATAGAGAGCTCTTTTTTGGCCGCCTTCCTTTAGCACGAGGTCTTCCCATTATATAGGCACAATCAATTACACTAGAAGATGTTCTAGATTGCCTGCGATTAGCTCTTCATAAATTATAATTTCTCTTCAAGGATCCTTGTCTTGGCAGCCTCTGGTTGGCCATAGAACCAGCAGAAATAATGTCTAGCAATTTGACCATAAGGTGTGAGAGTAGAAGCTCCCAAGAAAATCTGCAGCAGAGTCCTTTTGTCCTGTGCAATCTCAGTGACAAACCATTTCATTGCGTGGAGGCAAAAAGGTGAGTACCAGGAAAGGGACAATTCCTTGATAAGGTAACTTGCTTTTCCATTGACCAAAAGGGATGATATAGCAAGCTAATGATGACAGGATGGTTGACTGAGTAGAGACCTTTCCTGACCTCAAAAGACATGTTTTTGGGGACTTGTGGTTCCTATTTATGGTCTCTAGATCACCCAAAAGATTTGATAGAAAACTGCTTAAAACAGATGAAGATTTACTCATAGAGGCATTTTATCAAACAGTTGTTCTTCTCCATGAGATCGGTGCATATTGGTTTGGCATACCTTATGAGGTCAGTTCATAGTATTGTTTCTTCATAGAGAGGTCGATGCACATTTGGAGTTGAGGTCGATGCACATTTAGAGCTCAGCATACCCAAGTATGTGCATATTTGTATATAGCATGACCAAGTCTGTGCGCATCCATTTGCCAAGTCTGTGCACATTTCAAATTCGGTGCACATCTCAAGGTCAACGATTGTTAAGGTTGGTGCATGTTTCAAGGTCGGTGCACATTTCATCCTACATTATAAGCATGTCGATCCATACCACAAGGTCGGTGCACATTTGAAATCCCTTCATTGTGGTCGATGCATGTTTCAAGGTCGGTGCACATTTCTGTCTGAAGCACACAGGTCGGTGCACATCACTATTTAGAGCAAATGAAGGTCGGTGCACATTGGGTCGGTGCACATTTCTATCTAAAGCACACAGGTCGGTGCACATCACTGTTTAGAGCAAATGAAGGTCGGTGCACATTTCACCAACTCGCAGCTAAGGTCGGTGCACATTTCTTACCATTGCACATGAAGGTCGATGCTCATCACTGGTGGCGGTATGCAGGTCGGTGCACATCACTATTGGCTTCATGCAAGTCGGTGCACATTACTGTTGCCGCCCAGTCAAGGTCGGTGCATGATTCTGATTGTGTACTAAGGTCGATGAACATCACTATTTTAAGCCCATTGAGGTCGATGCATATTTCCTTTGTGCCTAGTCAGGTCGATGCACATTCTACAGCTGGCTTTCTGAGGTCAGTGCATACGATTTCTTCACACTTGGATACATCAAAAGATGTCATGAATTTTTGAGCCATGTGACATCATCAAAACAGTATAATTAAGCATATTACACAGATGCCCAATAGTATGAACTATTTGCAATGAAGCCCAAGGAGAATATAACGGAAATGTATGCAAGGCTGAGCGAGATCACAAACAACTTGAAGGCTTTGGGAAAGGAATATTCGAATCAAGACTTGGTCAGAAAGGTGCTGTGGTACCTCACACATCCGTGGCACACAAAGGTGACTGTCATAGAAGATTCAAAGGATCTCACCATACTCATGGTGGATCAACTCATCGGATCACTAGTGACTTATGAAATCAACATTATGAAGCCAGCTGAGGAGGAAAGCAAAAAGACGAAGACGATAGCTTTGAAGGCATATCCAGCTTCATTGGAAGATAGTGATGGAATATCAAGCATCGACAGTGAGGAAGAAGAATTGATGGCTCTAGTCACAAGGAGAGCCAGAAGTTTTTTAGAAAGGCAAGACGAGAAGGAAATTTTCCGAGGAGATTTTTGAGAAGAAACGCCATCAAGAAAGGAGAGACGAGCAAGAAAGAGGAGATAATTTATTATGAGTGTAAGAAGCCCGGCCATATGAGGGGTCAATGCCCTGATCTCCAGAAGAAGCTGGAAAAGAACAAGCCAAAGAAAGAAAAAGCAATGAAAGCTACATGGATCGACGAGGATTCAGATAGTTCAAAATCCGAAAGCGACAAGGATGAACTGGACGAGCTGGTCCAGAATCTCTGTTTGATGGAGGATGAGGAACACTCCGAGGTAGATTCTGATTCTGAAAATCTTACTACTGAATAATGGCATGAAGCTTATGCAGATTTATATCAAAAGTATAAGAAGTCTAAAACTGATGTCAAAAATCTGAAAAAGAAATTTTGTGATTTGATTAGCTTTACTAATCCATGTGATAGGTGTAGCCTTTTTGAAATACAAATTGAGAAATTCAAAGATGATAAAGAATATTTTCAATCCAAGCTAACCTTGTACGTGGACGAACTAGAATGTTTGGAGGTAGAAAAATAACATGCTTATGAAAATATTGAAAAATTGAAAAATGAGAATGAACAATTGGTAAAGGAGTTGGGAGAACTAAAATTGAGATTGAATGAATGTGAAAAATCCAAGAAGGATATTGAAACCAACTTTAATACCATGCAAAATGAATTAAACAAGTTGAAAGAAGTTGTTCAAAAAGAAATGAAAGGAAAAGAAAAAATATTTGAGCATGATGAGACTAGTAATGTAAATGCTAGGAATGCGAAGAATAATATGGGATACTCTTCCATAAAGAAAAATTCCTTTGCAAGATATCAATTTTAGAAATCTTTCGATTCATTTTACTATTCACCTGTTGATTCATGCATGAACTCGTTTGCTAATATATCAAGCATGCATAAGAGAAGTAATTTTAGAAAACCAAATGTTATATGTTTTTATTGTGGAATGTTCGGCCACTCAATGTATGTATGTGATTTAATGAGGGCCGATGATGAATATTTTGAAAAGAAGAATAGAATGCATTTATCTCATGGTAGGACTAACACTTCGGGACCAAGCTTGCTTGGGTACCTAAATCAACTTGAGAGTTGTTTTGATTGTGCAGGTCTGTTTAAGAGCCAAGTTGAACAAATGGTACATGGACAGTGGATGCTTCAGGCATATGATGGGAAATAAGGAACTCTTCTCAAACTTGAAGGAGAAGGATGGAGGATTGGTTACCTTTGGCGGGAACGACAAAGGTAAAATTGTGGGAATTGGACGAATAGGTAAGGATTCGAACCAATCCATTGAAGAAGTCTTGCTTGTAAATGGCTTAAATCACAATTTGCTTAGCCTTAGTCAACTCTGTGACAAAGGTCACAAAGTCATTTTTGAAAATACACACTACTCTATTGTAGATAAAGATTCGCATGAAATAAAATTCATTGATTTTAGAGATGGAAACATTTACTCTGTTGATCTTGAAAATTTTTCAAAAGAAAATCTTTGCTTAGTAGCTAATAAGTCGGATGATGCATGGCTATGGCATCGATGACTTGGTCATGCTAGTTTTAGTGTTCTTTCTAAATTGTACAGAAAAATTTGGTAAGAGGCTTACCGAAATTAAATTTGATGTAAATAAAATTTTTGATGCATGTGCTATGGGGAAACAGACCGGTGTCTTTTAAATCCAAAAACATTGTCACCACCACTAGACCCTTTGAACTCCTTCATTTAGATTTATTTGGTCCCACTAGGACACACAGTCTTGGAGGGAAACTTTATGGGTTTGTTATTGTAGATGATTACTCAAGATACACTTGGGTATTGTTTTTAACTCATAAGAATGATGCCTTGCAGGAGTTCGAAGATCTTTGCAAGAACTTACAAACTAATAAGGGGTATCAAATTAAAGATATTCGGAGTGATCATGGGAGAGAATTTGATAACTATGACTTTGAAGATTTTTGCAGGAAATAGGGGTTTACACACAACTTCTCAGCACCTCGAACCCCACAACAAAATGGAGTCGTGGAACGGAAGAATAGGACGCTCATGGAGATGGCGAGAATAATGCTTGCGGAAAATGGGTTCCAAGGTACTTTTGGGCCAGGCGGTGAGCATGGCCTGTCACATCATCAATCGAGCCATGGTAAGACATATTCTCAAGAAAATTCCATATGAGCTTTATAAAGGTAAGAAGCCGAATATTGCATATCTTAAACATTTTGGTTCTCCGTGTTTCATTTTGAATAATTCTAAAGAACATTTGGAGAAATTTGTCGCAAAGAGTGATAGAGGTATATTTCTTGGATATTCTTCATCATCTAGAGCATATTGAGTATATAACCTACATACTCTTGTGGTAGAAGAAAGCCCACATGTGATCATTGATGAATACACTTTGAGGTTATCTAACAAAGATAATCATTTTATTGATGTAGGGCATGAAGATGGAGAAGAAAAGAAATACAAGGAAAATCAAGATGTGGATCAAGCGGAGTCGAGCACCAAAAATGATGAACCTCCAACCTAAAATGAAGATCTCCCTAACCAATGGACGTTCCACAAGGACCACCCACAAGATAATGTCATAGGAGACGTGGAATAAGGAGTAAGAATAAGGGCCTCAATCTGGGAAGTTGAACAGTTCGATAATCTTGCTTTACTTTCCAATATTGAGCCCAAATCTGTAGATGAGGCATTAAATGACAATTTCTAGATCTTGACTATGCAGGAGGAATTACACCAATTCCAAAGGAATGATGTGTGGTTTCTTGTGCCTAGACCTAAGAATCACCCGGTGATAGGAACTAAGTGGGTTTTCCGAAACAAACTTAGTGATCAAGGGGTGGTGATTAGGAATAAAGCCCGACTTGTAGCCCAAGGCTATAGCCAAGAATTAGGAATTGATTTTGATGAATCATTACCCCCGTGGCTAGGTTTGAAGTGGTTAGAATATTACTTGCTTTTGCATGCTCTATGAATATAAAACTCTTTCAAATGGACGTGAAAAGTGCATTTTTGAATGGTGTAGTGAAAGAGGACATCTATGTTGAGCAGCCACCAGGATTTTAAGATGAGAAGAACCCGGACCACGTGTACAAATTTGACAAAGCTTTGTATGGTCTGAAGCAAGCCCCCCGTGCGTGGTATGAAAGGTTAAGTATGTTCCTTTCAAAAAAATGGCTTCAAAAGAGGTAACATCGATCAAACCTTTTTCATAAAGAGTAATAATCAACATATGCTTCTTGTACATGTATATGTTGATGACATTATCTTTGGAGTCACTTGTGATTCATTAAATGATGATTTTGTTAAATTGATGCCTGGGGAGTTTGAGATGAGTTTGATGTGGGACTTAACTTTCTTTTTGCGTTTGCAGGTGAAGCAACTAAAGGATGGAATATTCATAAATCAAATGAAGTACACAAAGGAGCTCATCAAGAAATTCAAGTTCGACAATGCAAAGCCACAAAAGACACCATGTCAACAACGGTGAAATTGATGAAGAGTGAACAAGATAAGTCTGTTGATCAAAAACTCTTTCGTGGAGTGATTGGTTCTTTGTTGTATTTGACTGTTAGTAGGCCGGATATAATGTTTAGTATTTGCATGTGTACGAGATTTCAATCCGATCCAAGAGAATCACACATGTTAGCAGTCAAAAGAATTTTTAGATATTTGCTTGACAAATTAGATCTTATTCTATGGTTTCCTCATAGTTGTAATTTTGATTTAGTAGCTTACACAGATTCTGATTATGCTAGGTGTTTAGTGGATCATAAGAGCACGAGCAGGTATTATCAATTTCATGGAGGTTGCATAGTCTCACGGGCCTCTAGGAAACAAAATACTATGGCATTGTCAACTGTCGAAGCCGAGTACATGGCGACAGGCAGTTGTGCAGCCCAAGTGTTTTGGATCCAACAACAATTAGTTGATTTTGGCATTTCTTTGAATAACACACCCATTCTTTGTGATAACACTTCGGCAATCAATATTTCAAAAAATCCTATTTTGCATTCTCGCACCAAGCACATAGAGATTCGACACCACTTTTTGCGAGATCATGTGAGTAAGAGTCATTTTGAGCTTACACATGTAAATACTGAAAACCAACTTGCAGATATTTTTACAAAACCCTTATCTCCTAAAAATTTCAAAAGAATAAGAAGAGAACTAAGAATTTGATGTTTGAATGAGTAATTGCACATATTAGGCTTGAATAAACACTAATGCTTACTTTGTAAATAACATTTCAGATTTGGATATATTCAACTTCATGGTTAACATTGCATATATTGTTGCATGCTTGTGAATAAAAATAATTCTTCATCATCTTTTCATTCACTTGCATATGCTTGTATATACTTGACATACATAGTTGCTTGAATGTCATGATTCTTCGATATCTCAAATCTTGAGTTGTGGAAGGGTGGATAAACTCCATCTGGAAACACTCTCGATGCGTGAGTTGGGTCTTTGGACCTTCACCTCCGCCATGTATCGGAAATCATATTGCAAGAATTTATTTTCAAATCTTTGCTTGATTGCCTGTATATATTTCAGAAAACCTTTCTCTTGAAAAAATTTTCTACGACCTCGCCTCCTTGATAAATAATCATGCAGTGATTTTAATCTTTTGTGAATCATGTCATATACAAAGGAGGATGATTTATTTCTAACTATGCATACATTTAGGGGGAGTCATAACTATGTCATGGTAAATTCATTTTCTACATACATCGCAATTACCAACACATTTTGCACAAAAATGATGCATATGACTGATAAGGATGCCAGAAATTCTTTTTAACACTTCATGGGAAACAAATTTCTACATGGAAATATAGAGTAATCGTGAGGAAAAAGCTGCCTGCCCCACAAAAAATTCAATAAGTGGAATGTAAAATCAAGTAGCTGGGAATCCCCACTGAAATAAATGAGGAAACTTGCATCGAAAGATGAAACAAAAATCCATAATGCGTGATGAATCCTAGTAGTTGGGAAACCCCATTGAGACACATGAGGTAACTCGCGTCGAACAGTAAAATCCTATAAAAAGAAACAAAAAGGGGTTGTGCGAAGCTACCAAAAGTTGAGGATCAAAATAGAATTGTAGAAAGGAAATAACCCTCTAGTGTTTTCTAGAAATTCTACCAATATCCATATAATTTTGAAGTTCATTGCTCATTTTCACATACTTCACTCTTGGGTATCAGTGTGATGGATGTGTATTTTGAATTTGTTCATATCTTGGTTTATGAAGTACCTCTAGCATATGAATGTACTACCTTTTTTGATTATGCTTCATATGACACAATTTGATTTTAAATCTACTGTTAAGTTGTTATCCTATTACCCCTTTGAGGGGGAATTATAAATTTAATATGCTTGCTTAACTTTCATACTTGCTTGCTTGCATGAAGCATTTCACATTTCAGATCATACATGTTCATAATGACTTTAATAGCCTCGTTGTTAGTCATTTTTTGTTGATGACAAAACGGAGAGAAAAAGTGCACGCATAGACCATATACATTTCTATATCAGTTTTGCACAGTTTGAGATCTTTTGAGTTTTGAAAAGTTTGGAAGTTCATACATTTCAATTTCAGCTCTAGATACTTCACAGTGCAAATAAAAGTTAAAATGCTCAAAGCTCACAGGTTCATAACCGTTTACATGTTCATACTTTCACACATGTTCATAGTTTCATATTTGTTCATGGTTTTAACCTTTAAATAAATCATGTTTTGATTTTCATGCACACACATGCACACGTCGTTTTGTCATCATCAAAAAGGGGGAGATTGTTGGATCCCCTAGTTGATTTTGGATAGTTATGTGTCAATGATGACAAATCTTGTGTGTGTGTTTCTTTATGTGGTAAATTGAGAAAGGCATGATATCCAAGGTGCTAATTTAGTGACCATCCAGTTATGCAGGAAAAATAGCTTTGGTGGACTCTTTGAACTCAAATTCTTGAGTGATAGAGTCATCTTCGGTTTTGATTCAAGTTAGATGGTAAACCATGCTCATATACTTTAAAAGGATATGGTAAGATCCTACAACTCTAAAAATGCTCAAACTAGTTGAGTTGCGGTTCATGATGCTCACCATTGTGCATTATTGGATAGCCATGGGTTTTTGATGTTTAGTTATAGCACTTGTCATTGCAAAGGCTATTCCATGCATATCCTTCTTGAGATTTTTGAGCTTACATGTTGATTAGTCATTTCTTGTGAAGATTGGTAGAAACTGGTCATTTTGATTCTCACACCTTGTTCATGTTCATGGTCATATGCTATTCATGTTAGGTGTGTTAACCTTGCTTTTCAAGGGCTTTCTTACATATGTTTTTAGAGGTTTTGAAAGATGAAAACAGATTTTGGTTTTTGATACAAAACTTGGTTGTAATTTGGCATCACATTGAGCATTCAAGTTAATTAAACATTAGGTTGTTTAATCCTTGGTTTGCTTGGCATAAATGATGATTTGAATGGGTTTCTATATGGTTATATGTCTATTATCATGTTGGGGTCTAATGTATATTCATCATGCATATCATCCCTTAGTGTTAACTCTTTCATTTTTATCAAAATCTGGGTTTTCTAAATTTCGGTCGATCGCCCCTATGCCTTTGGTCGACCGAATTTCCCAGAGTCAGAAGGTGTCCTGCCCTGAAAAAGTTAGGTCAACCGACCGAGTCCTTTAGGTCAACCGAATTTGCCAGAATGCACCAGTCCAGACCCTGTAAAAGTTAGGTCGACCGAACCCCTCACTTAGGTCGACCGAATACGACGGGCGACCCATTTTCATTGAGTTCGAAACCCATTAAAATGAGATCCATTTTTGTTGAAATTTGACTCCATTGCCCCTAGGGTTAATATATATATCTTGGGGCTTGTTCTAAAGGTTTTAGATAGGGGCTAAATAGTCTTTTCACACTTTTCTCATGGGTGTATATATATCCTGCGAATTTGGGAGAAACACAAGAGCTCTAACATTCTTTATCTATCTTGTAGGAGAAGAAAGGGAAGAAGGAGAGGACCTGGAAGAAGATTGAGGATTTCATCTACTTCCATACATTTCTGGAGATCATGATTGAAGAAATAAAGGAGCGGATCGAGAAGAGGAACGCAGGGACGTTCTCATCGTCGGCATCCGGCTACCCTCCGACCCGAGGATTAGAGAAGATTTTCTACAACCCTTTCTACTCATGGCGATTTATTTCTACACTTTTTTTGCATCTATTTTGGTCATTTACTATTGGTCTATGAGCTTGTATTGATCACATCTTTATTTTCTGAACTTGGACTCTGTCAGTGTGTCAACCGTTTGCGAACGATTGTGGTGTTTTTGCGCCACGGGTGTTGCTGTTTGTTTGTGTGTGTGTCTTTATCCTTCGTGGATCGTGTAGAAGATGACGTCTCCATGTGATTGGAGCAAAAGCTCTAT
This sequence comes from Amorphophallus konjac, assembly GCA_022559845.1. Classification (NCBI taxonomy): domain Eukaryota; kingdom Viridiplantae; phylum Streptophyta; class Magnoliopsida; order Alismatales; family Araceae; genus Amorphophallus; species Amorphophallus konjac. The sequence continues at coordinate 110,772,492 of CM040128.1, read as the reverse complement.
GTGCTTCATTTGAAGTGAGTGGATCCTCACCGATTTGGTGAGGGGTGGTCGTAGGGAGCCCGTCGTAGTCCCGAACCACCTAAAAATTTCTCTCGCATTCTGCTTGTAGTTTGCTTGATTATCATTATCGTCTTGATCGTGTGTGAACGGAGAGGTTGAGAGAACTAGCTTCTTAATTTCATCTGTTCATATCTTGTGTTGGTAGTTAATTTTTATTCCGCTTTGCTAAAAATTTAAATATACCAGTTGTAGACACGCCAAAATCGATACTATGATGGGTAAATTTAATGTCACGATGTAATGCCCCAAAGTGGACTTCACTACTGGCTTAATAAGTTAGTTTTCTCATTTCTTTAGATTTTCTTTGAATATAACGACCGTCCATATGGTCGCTATTTAAATAACGCCCTATGAGTTGTCACTATTTCCTCTTGTTCTAGGTCAACCTACTTGAATAAGCGAACGTGGGCGTGGGCGCTGTTTCTATTATTTTCAAAATTTCAATCGGAATTAAATTCCTTGAAATGACGCCCTTCCCGACGGGCGCTCATTAATGAACGCTTCTGTGCACGGTCGCGGATTATGAATTTCAAAATATGGAAAGTCCACAATTCCAGAGAAATAGCGGCAGACCCGGGGGCGCTGTTTAGAATAGCGACCACCTTTAGGTCGCCATTTCAGTTTTCGTTTCCGTCTCCTATGCAACCTTCCCCGAAGGTGTCCTTCCTTGTTTTAAACTCTGTGATCAATTGAGGAAAGGAGATCTGTGATTGATAGTTATCTTCCTTTGATCTTATCCTATTGGAATAAGGTTTCCATCCCTATAAATACCATGCGGTATTCCCCACATGAGAACCTTACACACACGCCCCTCTGGATTAAGAGTTCTTCTGCTAAAGCTCCATTGATCGCTGCCATTCCTTGCTGCCGCTGCCAAGGGGGTGTTGTGCTGTGGCCGTTGCTGTGGTGTTTAGCTCAAATCTTGAGCTTTCATTTTCTCTCCTCTCCTCTATCCTCCTCACAGGCGCAAAAGGGGGATCCCTCTTTCCTTCTTTCAATTCTTATAAATTCTCTGCATATCATCATCATACCCACAATTACTACGAGCATCTTAGCATATCTTATATATTTCTTTTGCATACATATACCTCCCATCCCTTACTCCTCTTAGGGGTTTAAAACAAACACCACAAGGTGTGTTCATGCCCATATTGCACATTGTCATTTTATTGGGTATAGATACTACACTTCTCTTGGCTAATCCAAATTTCTTGATTTGATTGTTTTCTTTTTAAGGTAATCAAGAGTAAAAACCCCCCTTCATCAGTCGGCTGGTAGGAAAAGAAAGTTGGATCCACGTCCACACCCGCTTTACAAGGTATTCTCCGCGATCATCTTTCTACTTTTGAGGTAACCCCTCTGGTGATCACACTCCTTAGTAGCATCACATGCTCCCTTCCCTTATTATTTTTATCATGCATATGATGATTTTTCTTCCTTTTTAAATGTCTATGTGACACGTTCACAAATTGGCGATCACGGTGGGACGCTTGTTATTTTTATTTTTGATTACCCCTCCTTTGGCACCCACGTGTGCCCCTCCCTTTGGCACCCTTGCGTGCCCCCCTCCTTTTGGCACCCACGTGTGCCCCTCCTTTGTGCTCCACGTAGCACACTCCCTTTGTGCACCACGTGCACATCCCCCACTTGATTAGCCAATTTTTGCACTGTCCTTAGCATTTTTAAAGATAAAATTTGATTTTTTGGCAGTTTACATTACTCTCTGTTCTCTCAAACTAATCAGCGACTGCTCAGAAGTCGCTATTTTATGAACCAGCAACCTCTCACAGAGGCGCTCATCAGAGCATTTTTCATATTATTTACTATTTTTATGATATGCGCCCCTTTACAGAGACGTTATTCATAATTTCAGCACCTACCTCCAAGACGCCAATTCCTGGGTCACTGTTGACTACCTTCCGCAGCAGTTTACTGTTTCGGCTATTAACGCCGCTTCACAGAGGCGTCATTTATTATATCAGTGGTTGTCATACAGTTGCTATTCACTAAGACAGCGACCGCTGTCTGGTCGCTATTTCCCTGTGCGTTCACAGAATTACCATATCAGCTATTGTTTTGACTTGTTTGATTGGATTATTGATTTTCTTTACATTATTGTTGATCCTATTTGCATTAGCTTGCATTCTAGGGAATTTGGTTGAGAGACCTTCTCTCTCTACACTTTTAGGATCCCCCACACTTTCTTGGGAAAGGAAGGACCCTCCATTGAGCATTCTGTCTCTTTGGATTGGAAATTCCTTGACCAAGGCCTCCATAAGTCCCCTCACCTGAGGATTCCCTCACGGATGCCGGGCTGGTTGTACCTTTGAAGAACCCCGGAGTTTAGTTGGCCCATGCATTGGTGAAGAGAGGGAAAGAACCTAGTTAACCCAGAGAATACATCCAAATTGAAACTAGGATCTATATTGAAGAGAGTGCTAACTACTCCATTAAAAATTCATCCTTGATTAAACTCAAAGAATGTTAAAATCCTCCCTAAGCATCATAACTTGTTTTCCAACTTGTTGGACAATTTACTTAAGTGTTGATCTTGTTTGCTTGAAATAATTCCTTATTATAATCATGAAGCCTCATTCAGGTAGAATTGTCAACATGGCCAATCAAGAGTATTCATATGATTATGAGGACGGTCAACATGACAAATCTTCTGAGGTCCATCCTCAGGGACTCACTCAATATGAGGCCCTTCCTCGAAGCTTTGTTCAGGATGAGGGAAACTATGTTCCCTCCTACCCTCAAGTCTATGTGGTGGACACCACCACTCAAGGGGTTAGCCATCTTCTCAAACTCAACCCATCACTCAATCCACTCCCGGGGAGACCTCCCCATCTTTCAATCTCAATGATCTTATCAATGCTCTATCCCAGTTGGATGATGTCCAACGCCAAGCGGTCCAGGCCACTTTTAAAGGGAAATCGGTCCCTTCTTCCTCTTCCAATCCCCCTCAGGCCGCGGGTGGCCTTCAAGTCAACCCCGCTAATGAACAGGCGGTCTCCCAGGGAATTCCATCCCGTCCATGAACCCCTATTGTGGCTACGCCGGCCCAACTGGCAAGCCATTCCGTAGCTAGGCCACAACAACCTCTACCTCCGTAACTCTTAAGGAGGCCTATGCCAAACTCCTTCCCTATTCACCCGGCACTGGCCGAGTCTGACACCAACACTATACTCCTCCACAAGATTGCTAACATGGAGGAATAACTCAAGAAAGTCACGGCCCCCAAGAATGCCCTAAAGGTCACTCTCCCTACCCTTCCGGTCCTCCATTTGCCTCCATCGGAGATGCCTAACTTCAGGCGCAACAATGGAACGGGCAATCCGTTCATCCATTTAAAAGATTTCATGTATGAGGCATCCTTTTGGCAGGATAATAAAACCTCTTTGGCATATCTCTTTAGAAGGTCTCTTGATGTTCTGGCCCTTGAATGGTTTTACTCTCTGGAACCGACCGAAGCTGGAGATTTTGATGTTGTTCAGCGCAAGTTTCTACCAAAGTACAAAGACCGAGTGGGTCCTTCCTTGTCACGCCCCGACACGGAATATCAGGACCGGTAGTAGAAAACGCTAGTAAAGATAACAAGCTAAGCTAAGAATTAACATAACGTCATGAACAGAAATAACTCCAAATCTATTACAATAGCCATCAAACCGACTTAAACATAATCAAGCATAACCTCAACTTGACTCCGATACAACAACTAACACAAGCTCTAAGGCATAGCTAGATGTAAAATAACTATAACAATCTCAATATCTACTAACTGGTACACTCCAAGTCATCACTCTTGTCCACTCCCATCCATCTGTGAATCTTCACCCGAGCTGCCTGGAAAGGGGGGAAAACAACTATATGAGCGAACGCTCAGTAGGTAACAACATGCAAGTGTAAGTAATTAACCAATTAATTACATTTTATATGAAACGGAAGAAAAGAAATGACAAATGGATGAAACAACATAAAAAGAAAGTGCTAAGAATGAAATGAAATAACAATATGGCAGAATGATATAACTACAAGAATAGCAAGATTATGAACAATATAAATATCAAAAAATTGTAGGAAATTGGCCAACAAGTAAGAATATGACAAAGTAGAACATGATTCAAGTAAGAGATCTTTATCATAGACATCACGCTAGTCATGCACTCGGTGCAATGCCTCACCATGTCATTACAAACTCCCATGGGCACAAGTACTTTTCGGGCGCTCTCCCCAGGACCAGACTGGGCCCCTACGATGCGTTGGTATTGATTTATTGGATCCAAGATCCCAAGTTCCGTCTAGACTTTAATCAAGTTAAATGGACAATTATAATCAAGTATAAACTTACCTCTTAACATCCCAAGGCTAAGTTGAAGAGATACTATCCAGAATTTCTGTTTAGGAGTTCAAATTATCAAGAACCATCATGTTCTTGGATTCAAAACCATAAAACACGGAGAAAACTTGTTTATAGGAGATATGCGGTTACTACTGGACCGCTCAAGACTTGTGCGGTCGACTATGGGCCGCACTAACAGGAACTGGGCTGAGGTTAACCCTCGGGAGGTCAAGGTTGAACGGCTGCTCACGGGCCGCTCTTCAGCATGAACGGTAAGCGTTGGGCCGCACAAGGCCGGAAGTTTATAAAATCGAAGACAGGATATGCGGTCTTGACAGAGCCGCTCATTAATTGAATGGTCAATTAAGGGCCACCTGAAAGATGTACGGGCCATTACTGGCCGCATAACACAGGGCCTAACAATAATCTAGAAATTCGCCCAAGTGGGCTACCGGGCTGCCATAGGCAGGGTGGAACTGAACCAGAGTCTAGCCCACTGTCTGCTGGTCGGCTGATGGGAATCGACTCCGAACTAGTACTTCTCATATTGCATTTATATCCTTTAGTTTATTTTTTTTATCCATGGGAAAGTATACGCACAATTGTACGGCTTTATCGGCCAATGCGTCACTCCCGTAGATTATGTGGGTTTCTATGTAATTTGCCCATGGGACCAGCAAGGGGGCCCTCAGCCCTTTCCCATTGGTCCACCTAGACCATGTGGGGCTGGTCAACCAGCCTAGGTGGCCTTCTAGATGAGTGGACTAGTCATATGCCACATGGGTAGACAAAGGGTTAAGAATGTCAACATTCTACACCCATCCCACCTACCCCCATTCAACCTTCCATTCAAAACCTACCCATAGTCAATAGGCCGCCCCCCCCCTTCATTTTTTAATGTTTTTTTTGTGTTTGTGGCATGCAATCCCAGCCCTTCAATCCCCATCCCTAGATCTAAGGGTGGACAATTGATTTGGTTGGAATCATATAAAAGATTGTATTTTTATGTGAAAATCAATGAAAATCAGAATTTTGTTGAATGAGCAAGAGCTAGCTGCGCCCCCAGCCCTCTCTCCTCTGGTTCTCCCCTTCCCAAGCCTCCATTCTAGAGTGGTATCTCCTTTCCCCACCCTCCGGTGATCATCGGTGCCGCCGCCGCCGCCGTTCGTGCCGCCATCGAGCCGCCGCTGCAGTTCTGTCCGTGCAGTACCACAGCAACTTCCACGAAATTCCCACCTCAGCCATGAGCTCAGATCGAGCTGGGAATTTTACTGGGTGTTCCATAGGTGTCAAGAACATCCCCTAAATTTTGGTTTGTCATTCAGATCCTGTTTAGTATTTTTAGATTTTCGTCCACTCTTCCACTTCTGTTCTGTCTGCTGTCTGTTTCCATTTTCACCCGCCCTATGTTTTAGGTCTTAGGCCCACTTTTTGATTTTTGTTCATCCCACAAATTTTACTGACGTTTTCTTCCATCCACCCCTTCATCCACAATTTTTATTAATTTTTGGTTCGTCCATCGCATGTTTTCTAAAAATCGTCCTCAGTCCCATCTACAGTTCTGTCCACCTGTTCCTAGATCTGACCACCAGTCACTCCAAAAATCATATCAAATCACCCCCACCTCCAACTCCAATTCCCAAAATTGTCCCAGTTCCGTGGTTTGATTATCTACAACTTTGAAGAAGAGCTCAAAGTCCGAATCCCACTGTAAGTTGGCGGTCAACGGCCTTTTATAGGGATCTGATATGCTGATCTGAGATTTCTAGAGCAGTGGAGCAGAAGATTGAAAAATATCTAAGGCCCTGTTCCGCATAGGTTCAGAGGAATCCACTGGCCCTACATTTGAGGATTTTGAGTCCTCTTTCCAACGGCACTGGTTTCGTCGCATTCCGGCGACGGGGCTGATCACAGCTGCCATTTTCGTCCGAGCACGCACTGCAAAACAGCAGCAACCAGCCCGTGGGTAGCAATTCCGACGGGTACCGAACGGAGCCGCCCGGCCTCCGATCGCCGTTCCAGCGTGCCGCCAGCCCGGGGATCGCTTCTACCAGTGTCCCCACCACAGCGGTGACACCGGGTCCCACACGGCCCCTCCGGACAGCGCGTGGGCCCCACGGTCGTGATTACACGTGTAGCCGAATCAACACACGAAGCTGCCCGTCATCCCGAATTCGATCCTCCCGGGCCCATTTGTGTCACCCTTTACCTCCCTGCGTGGAGTGGGCATATTCCCATTGCTGTAATTATTGTGTGTTAAGTTCCCCGGGAGTACTAGTTTCGGCCGGGTCCGTCGTCCCCACGCCGAGCGCGTGGAGGTATCGTTCTCGCTCCCTACACTCGGCATTTGTTTATTTTCATATATACTTGTTTATGCCGCTGCTAGAGAGCATGATAGGGTAACTAGCTCGCTTTCTATTTGTATCACCGCTGCTGCGAGAGTGAGCATTACTGTCCCGTGACCCGATCCGGGCACGAAAGAGAGAGCCGACCACCCTAGCTCTTGCCGGTTTCTCAACCGCGCACGTCCGACGCTTCCCTCGTTAAGGGACGATCGCGAGCTTGTCGTGTCCGTGTCTCGTCCCGCATCATCGGCCTAGGATCTACTAGGATGATCAAATCAGGAAATGGCCAAAGATAGATCAAGGATAATCGGCCAAGACTAATTGGCATTAGCCAGGGATGAACGATCGCCACTGGGCCATTCAGTGAGATGTGCGGTCGACTATCAGCCGCGCATGTCCCTGCTAGTCCAATTCGGACTATGACTCAAATCACAGCGGTTCGATTGAGTCCAAAATCAATTTTAAGGGATAATAATGGTTCAAGATTAACGGTTCAAGTCTAAGGTTAACAAGTGTAAACCTAATAGCCATTTCAATTATAAATGATTCACAATTTAGATTGACATTTATTGGAAAGTTGAATCAATATCAAGCTCAAATTAAATAAATCAGCAAGAATTATTTACTGTCATGAATTACATTTTATTAGGTGTGTTGCTAACATGCAATGAACCACTAATCTACTAACATAACATGCTGAAATGACACTTTAATCTGTTATGTTATAGATGTGCGGTCAGTTCTGGACCTTACATCTCCATATACGGTCACAGACAGGCCGCTCATGCCCCCTCAGGTCCAAAGGCCTGCTGGAGATGCACGGTCGGTAGGGTGCCGCTGGAAGGGATGTGCGGCCTGGAACTGGCCGCAGGACAGACATGCAGTTGGTATCTAGCCGCACGTACCAGGGAAATGATCAGATATAAAAAGCTTTAAATGGTCAAACATAGGCCGCCTGTCTTGGACGTGCGGTCTATCGTGTGGCCACACAAGTCTAGACAGGTCGCTGCCCCTTTCACCTTGCTCGACTCCGGTGAGGTTTCTAGGGTTAGACTAAAACATGAAATTCGCACGATATAAAGCATGAAATTTGGGGATTTTACTATCAAAAGAAAGAGCATGAAAAACTTTACAAGATGCATTAATCAATTTTATGTTTACAGCTTGAAATTTCTACTCAATCGAAAGGGAACAGTTATAACCCTAGTTCTGACATGCTTCTACTAAAACCAAAAATTCTCGCAGAACACTTTATAAAATTTAGGGATTTCTACATCAATGAAACTCTGACACGATGACACTTCCAACCATATATTATTTGTAGGGTTTGGCTTGCTATCACCTACCTGAATCGGATGAAGAAGGAAGGAGAAAGAAAACCCAAGATGCCGTTACACGCAGCAACTAATCACTGGAGATCTCCCTCGATCTAGCTCCTCTATAGCTGCCACTGGTTCTAAACAATTTTAGGGTTAAAGAGCTTCATTTTAATAGGTCACACGTCTTCTGGAGGGTTTTATGCGCGGAGTATTCGTCCACGCAACTCGGGTTAATGTGAACGCCGCCGTAAAAGTTGACTCGATCCAAACTCTGTCGATTGCATCTCTTAGGGTTAGGGTTTCGAGAGATTAAGAGAGGAGAAATGATCGTCTCATCCTGGCCTTTCATTTGTCACCGTTTTGGGCTCATTTGATGCAGTATTGGGCTTGAATTTCGCGTTTCAAGGTATGGTTAACTAAGTGTTTAATTTGGGCTTACTCCACTAATTCGGCCTATTTACAGATTTTATTTGGGTTGGTCACAGACGATAAGTTTGTTAAAAGTGTTATCCTCTTCAAGAATATAATTTTTTTGATTTTTTTAAAATAGTTGAAATTTAGCTTATTCTATTTATTAAGGAATTTCTAATTAATAAATTTCTAATTAATTTCTAATTAATTTCTTAAAAAATTGGGGTATTACACCCTCCCCCACTTAAGGAATTTGGTCCTCCAAATTCAATGCACTTAATAATAAAAAGAGGGAGTGAGACAGCTCACCTAGAATAAGTCAGGATACTGTCTCCGCATAGTATCTTCTGACTCCCAAGTAGCTTCTTCAACTCACGCCGACTCCACTGCACTTTAACCATCGATATGGAACGATTCATGAGTTGTTGTTGCTTTTGATCTAGAATCTTGATCGATCTTTCTTCATAAGTCAGATCTTCCTTCAATTCGAAGTCCATATGCTGAATAATGTGAGTGGGATCATACACATATTTTTGTAACATAGACACATGAAAAATATTGTGTACTCTAGATAACTGAGGTGGTAGTGCCAAACGGTAAGCGACCTCCCCCACTCTTTCCAGAATCTTGAATGGACCAATGTATCTTGGATTCAGTTTGCCCTGAATACAAACCTTCGAATCCATCTCATAGGAGAAACCTTTAAAAACACATGCTCACCAACCTGAAATTCCAAAGGTCTCCTCCTGGTGTCGGCATAACTCTTCTATCTTGATTGTGCTACTTGCAACCGATCTCTGATAATACGGATGTTCTTGGACGATTCAAAAATGAGATCTGGTCCAAGTCATTGCTTCTCACCCACCTCGTCCCAACATAACGGGGATCGACAGCTTCTACCATACAAAGCTTCAAATGGAGCCATCTGAATGCTGGCCTGATAACTGTTGTTGTAGGCGAATTCCACCAATGCCAAGTGATCACTCCAACTACCTCCAAAGTCAATCATGCAGGCTCTAAGCATATCTTCCACTATCTAGTTGGTCCTTTAAGTCTGTCCGTCTGTTTGTGGATGGAAAGCAGTACTGAAATTTAGACGAGTTCCCAAGGACTCTTGCTATCCTTTCCAAAAATGAGAAGTAAACCTGGGGTCTCTATCATATACAATGCTGACTGGTATACCATGTAGTCTTACCACTTCCTTCATATACAAAGTAGCCAATACGTCAATTGTCCATTTAGACTTAATAGGTAAGAAATGAGCGCATTTTGTCAATCTGTCGACAATCACTCATATTGCATCAAATCCACTACGAGTCCTAGGTAGACCCATAATGAAATCCATGCCAATGCTCTCCCACTTCCATTGGGGTATATCAAGGGGTCTCAATTTTCCTACTGGTCTGAAATGCTCAGCCTTGACTTGCTGACAAACCAAGTATCTACTTATGAAGTTCGCAACTTCTCTTTTCATATTCGGCCACCAAAAAGATCTTTTCAAATCTTTAAACATCTTAGTACCTCTAGGATGAATGGTGTATCTTGATCTATGAGCTTCCTCAAGGATCTTACTCTTTATCTCAGCTACATCTGTTACATAAGTTCTTCCCTGAAATAACAATCTTCCATCATCAGCCATCATGAAGTCAGGTCTGTTACTCAAGCTTCCCTTGATCTCTACCAACTCTGGGTCATCATCTTGCAGAGACTTGATTTTCATCAATAATTCAGGCTTAAGTTGAACCTGAGCAATTATAACCCGATCCTTGTCACCATTAAGATCCAAACTAGCTAACTGCTCCAACAATTTCCATTCTTGTAATATAAGGCTTGACAACTTAGCTATAGGCTTGCGGCTTAAGGCATCTACCACAACATTACCTTTTCCAGGATGATACTCAATGGAGAAATCAAAGTCCTTCAAATACTCCAGCCATCTTTGCTGCCTCATATTGAGTTCCTTCTGAGAAAATAAGTATTGCAAACTCTTATGATATGAAAACACCGTAAATGCCACTCCATAGAAGTAGTGCCTCCATATCTTCAAGGCGAACACCACTGCTGCTAGCTCCAAATCATGAACATGATAATTCTCTTCATGCTTCCTCAACTGCCTAGAAGAATAGGCTATCACTTTCCCGTGCTGCATGAATACACACCCTAAACTAATACCTGAAGCATCGGTGTATACGACAAAACCTCCTTCTCCAGAAGGTAAAGCCAAAATAGGTGTAGTAGTCAAACATTCCTTCAAGGTCTGAAAGCTTCACTCGTAATCTTCTGACCAATCAAGTTTGATCTCCTTGCGGGTTAATCTTGTCAGAGGTACCGCAATTTTGGAGAAATCTTGATTAAACCTTCGGTAGTAACCTGTTAGGCCTAGGAAACTTCTCACTTAAGTCACATTAGTAGGCTTATCCAATTTTTTACTGCTTCTACCTTCAAAGGATCAACAGAAATACCTTCTTTTGTGATGATATGCCCTAGAAAGGACACCTCTAGCAGCCAGAAATCACACTTACTAAACTTGGCATATAACTGATGATCTCTAAATAGTTGCAATGCCATTCTCAAATGTTCAGCATGCTCCTCCTCACTCTTAGAATAAATCAAGATGTCATCAATGAACATCACGACCCATTGATCAAGATAGGGCTGAAACACATCATTCATCAGCTGCATGAAAGATGCAGGTGCATTTGTTAGCCCAAAAGGCATTGCAATTATAAATGTCTGAGGTTAACAAGTGTAAACCTAATAGCCATTTCAATTATAAATGATTCACAATTTAGATTGACATTTATTGGAAAGCTGAATCAAGATCAAGCTCAAATTAAATAAATCAGCAAGAATTATTTACTGTCATGAATTACAGTTTATTAGGTGTGTTGCTAACATGCCATTAACCACTAATCTACTAACATAACATGCTGAAATGACAGTTTAATATGTTCTGTTATAGATGTGCGGTCGGTTCTGGACCTTACATCTCCATATACGGTCACAGACAGGCCACTCATGCCCCCTCAGGATCGAAGGCCTACTGGAGATGGACGGTCGGTAGGGTGCCGTTGGAAGGGATGTGCGGTCTGGAACTGGCCGCAGGACAGACATGCGGTTGGTATCCGGCCGCACGTACCAGAGAAATGATCAGATATAGAAAGCTTTAAATGGTCAAACACAGGCCGCCTGTCTTGGACGTGCGGTCTATCGTGTGGCCGCACAAGTCCAGACAGGTCGCTGCCCCTTTCACCTTGCCCGACTCCGGGAGGTTTCTAGGGTTAGACTAAAACATGGAATTCGCACGATATAAAGCATGGAATTTGGGGCTTTTACTACCAAAAGAAAGAGCATGAAAAACTCTACAAGATGCATGAATCAATTTTATGTTTATAGCCTAAAATTACTACTTAATCGAAAGGGAACAATTATAACCCTAGTTCTGACATGCTTCTACTAAAACCAAAAATTCTGACAGAACACTTGATAAAATTTAAGGCTTTCTACATCAATGAAAAGCTGACACGATGACGCTTCCAACCATATATTATTTGTAGGGTTTGGCTTACTATCACTTACCTGAATCGGATGAAGAAGGAAGGAGAAAGAAAACCCAAGACACCGGTATATGCAGCCACTAATCGCTGGAGATCTCCCTCGATCCAGCTCCTCTGCAGCCGCCACTGGTTCTAAACGATTTTAGGGTTAGAGAGCTTCATTTTAATAGGTCACACGCCTTCTGGAGGGTTCTATGCGCGAAGTATTCGTCCACGCAAGTCGGGTTAATGTGAACGCCACCGCAAAAGTTGACTTGATCCAAACTCCACCGATTGCATCTCCTAGGGTTAGGGTTTCGAGAGATTAATAGAGGGAAAATGATCCTCTCATCTTGGACTTTCATTTGCCACCGGTTTGGGTTCATTTGATGGAGTATTGGGCTCGAATTTCGCATTTCAAGGTATGGTTAACTACGTGTTTAATTTGGACTTATTCCACTAATTCGGCCTATTTACAGATTTTATTTAGGTTGGTCACAGAAGACAAGTTTGTTAAACATGGTATCCTCTACAAGAATATAATTTTTTTTGGATTTTTATAAAATAGTCAAAATTTAGCTTATTCTATTTATTAAGGAATTTCTAATTAATAAATTTCTAATTAATTTTTTGAAAAATTGGGGTATTACATTTCTTGTCCGTTACTGATCTTGTTGCTGAAAAGATGAAGTCCGATGAGGACTTTGTGCAATTCGCTGACAGATGGAGGTCGATGACCGAGAAGTTAAAAGATACTTTGTCGGAATCCGAGCAAGTAAAGATGATAATCTCTAATGCAACTCCATAGTTCCGACACATATTGGCCATGAACAAGCTCAACACTATGGAGGAACTATATGAAAGAGCTCGATATATTCAAACTCAAATGAAGGATTCGCCTATCATGGGCATGTTCGAACCAAGGCCGAGGATAATAAGGAAGAACAATAATGTCAATACTAACGGTGGCACAACTGAGGGTACTATTACCAATGAGCAGGTGGGTGCGTTTGGCAACCCTGGACCTTTCCGTAATTCTTCCAACCTAAGACCCCCGCAACAACAACAATCACAACAGCAACCCTCATTCTTTACCTAAATTCCCCACCAAGCAAATAATCCTCCTGAAACCTTTCGGCCTCCACCTTCTCCATAGAATCAAAATCTACCACAAAATCCTCCAGTTCCCCAGAAATACCAGAATGTGACTCCTCCAACCAATTATGATCCTCAACAACCGAGAAGACCTGTAGGCCCCAGAAGAGCTCACTACCCTCCATTACCCGAGAGCCTACCTGACATATTTAACGCCCTCATGGCCGCCAACCTGCTCACTCTGCCAAAAGAAAGAACGGCCTGGCCTCCTAATGTGGATACCTCTCGGTATTGTGTCTTCCATCGACAGCCCGGTTACAACATAGATCATTGCTTTCATTTCAAAGATTATATATATGATTTGAATGACCAAGGCTGTATTGACTGGGATGAGATAAGAAAATTTGTTACTAGAATGAAAGCACGAAGACCTCCACGACAGCAGCAGGCTCAGCAGCCTCTCCAATAACAAGTTCAACCACCTCCCCCGATGCAGTCGGCTCCCGAGCCGCAACTGAACATGGGGATTGTCAATAATCCCCTATCAGAGCACCCAACTAATGAATAAGTAAACCCTATCACCTCCTTCGGTGAAGTGGAGAGGTGACAAGGGTGGCACGAAGAAAGCGTCTCTATTCTGTCGTGGCCATAAATTAAAACACAAACCAACCACCACGTCTGCTAAGAATAATCCCACAACTAGTACTTGCACCTCAACTCTTACGCACCATTGACCCAGTTCTCACAACCATTGCCAACCCCTTGCCGGCTAGGCCCCTCCTTATCCGTCCCCCACTTCCACCCACATTACAACAAACCCTTCCTCCTTCCACCGATCTCTTACCGTCTAAGCCATTCCTCAGTCGCCCCTCATCGGCACCCATTCCTCAACACGCTACCACTAACCCTCCATCGGCAAGGGCTTTCACACTCCGACCCACACCAGCATCTACCATGACTACCGCAAATCCTCTGCCTCCACCTAGGCCCCTCCTTATCTGGCCTACACCGCCTCCAACCACCCAGACATCACCTACTCCTGCTAGTCCTGCTCCCATACCTACCCTCTTAACACCCACTAGCCTTCAACCGACGCGATCTCTCATAAGGGTTCCCGATTCGGTCACTTACCTCCACCATCTGTTAACCCCGATATCCTTTCCACATCCACCAATCCTCCACAAAATCCGACAGAGGCACGAACGTCACAAACTATGGTGCTCCATAGTGGACGGATATTTCACCGTGTGTTTCCACAACGGAAGCCAGAGCCAGCACAGGAGAATGAAGAACAAGAGCAAGAGTAGGAATCCATACCGGTCACCCAATATGATTTGTTGAAACATCTGGACAAGACCTCGGCCAGGATTTGTATTTTGGAATTAATCAAGAGATCCACCACTCACCAACAAGCATTAAAGGAGTATTTGCAGAAAATGATGGTCAATGAAGACCTCCCCGCTGAGCAGATCACTTCAGTCCTAACTCCGGCAAGTGACCAACCGGCGATTATTTTCCACAAGCATGAGTTAGCTCCAAAGTCGGCTAGGAAGTATGCCCTATGTATCACAGTGGATTTTAATAAAGTACCCGTTAAATAATGTTTGGCAGACACTGGGGCGTCTATCAATGTGTTGCCTCCTGGCACCTTAAAAATGTGTGGCATTCTGGACAGTCAGATTCGGCCATCTACTATTGCAGTTACAGCTTATGACAATACAAAGAAGCCGCCCCTCGGCATGATTACTTTAAAAGTTAGGCTGGGTGTTGTCTCGATTACAGTAGATTTCCACATTCTAGACATGGATCCAACTTTTAATGGCATTTTGGGCCGTCCATATATCCAAGAGCTTGATGTCGTACCCTCTACGAATCAAAAATGTATAAAGTTCCCACATAAGGGGCGCATCATCAAAGTCACTAGTATGCCTATTATGCCGTCAGGTGATATACACTCTGCAACCTCAGTACCCTCTATATGGCTGGCTAACAGGCCTTTGTTATCAATGTTGGATTTTGCTGATCCTCGGCACGACCTGTTAAGGCCACAAGTTTCATCTCCTGTTTCAGCACCAACTTCACCCCTACCCTCCAAGGGGAAGAAAAAGAAGAATATGATGAATACCCGAGGTGGAACATTTTGATAAGAATTGGGTACATAACTGGCAAGGGCTTGGGTGTCAACCTTCAGGGCAGAGTAAAGCCTATTAAGAATTGCAATTTAATTCCCTGAGGCGGCCTAGGATACAAGGGGCCGAGCAATGAAAGATTTGATAAAGATGATGAAGAGCCATAGGCTACTATGACTTCTACTTTAAAAACAGACAGGAAACCACTCACGTGGTCTCTATACACTCACTTTGTGAAGGGGCCCATTCAACAAGATGACGAGCAAACTACTGTGGTTACTTCATTACTAGATCATCAAGATGTGCATTCACGCTAGTTTGCTCGCCATTTAGCACCTCTGGTTACCTATAAGGCTCTGGAATTGTTAAGACCTCTTAAAAGAAGAAAGATGGATGTTCCAGAGTGTGACTGGTACAGGTGGTTTGATATGAATGATATTACTGTTTCTCTGAGTCGACTATTCATGCCTACCGATCTAGAATGGCCACCACTGATTCATGATATGTTAGAAAAGCCGGTTGTAATCACCGATAAAAGGCAGATGCTAAGCAACTACACTGATACGATAGAGCCCGATGTGCCATTTGAAGAAGGCTTCACTATAGACAGGCTCTGGGCCGGCCTCTTTTCCCTCAATTATGTTCATCCATCACTTATTCTCCGTTTGCTTGATAAACTGTATACCTCCAACATTTCCAGACCACCCGCGGTCTTGATATCTTTCTCCCCAAGTATGCTTCAAAGTCTATCAATTCCTCCGTTGCTCCTCGAGCAATTCTCTTAGCTTTCTATCATACCCGTGTGTGGGCATTCCCTTATCCATCCTTTCTCCAAGCTTTCGATGTCAACATCATTTTTTACTCCTTCTTCCTATTGTTTCATTATTGAAAAGAAAAAAAGGAAAAAATGACAAAATTCCAACTTTTCAATCCTCCATCTATGTTGAGGATACCACCTATTTTGCTCATGAGCGTGTCCCGGTCCAAGGGCCGCTCATTCGGGGTCTGTTAACAGGCTTCCTTTTCTCCTTCGACGAGGGGGATTCCTTTGTACCTTCTCCTGTATCCACTGATTTTTCCTCTTCTCCTTTAGATTCTAATGATCAGGCTAGTCCATCTTCCTCCTCGAGTATTAAGAGTCTTGGGGTAGTTCCCGCTAGGAAAGCCAAGGGTAAGCAGATTCCCCGTAGGTTCTTGTTGGATTTAGCTATGAGGTGCCGGGCATGTTTAGCCCTTCCCGAGTTTTTGGAGGATCCAATTTTTCTGCCAGATTTGTAATATGAGGATGTGTGCTCCTTAGATGAACGGTTTGGGATTTATGAGATTATGAATGATGAGGACCCTATTGAAGAGGGGGATGAGGAGTACGAAGAATATGATGATGAGGTTGACGCTTTAGCTAGTGGCATGAGGAGATTCGATGAACCGTCTGCCTTAGTACAAGAGCCTAGCAAAGAAATCCATCTGGGTACCGAGGAAAACCCTAGGATCATCCTCATAAGCAAAAATTTGCCGCCCTCTAAAGAAGAGGCACTTGTTCAAGTTCTTCGAGAGTATAAGGACGCGTTTGCATGGAGTTATGAAGATATGCCTGGGTTGGATCCTGTGCTTGTTGAACATCGCTTAACACTTAAGGCAGGGTCCGTACCGGTCAAACAGCGGTTAAGACGTTTCCACCCTCATATGGCATTAAAAATGAAAGAAGATGTTGATAAGCTCCATAAAGCTAGATTTGTTAAAGTTGTCCTCTATCTCAATTGGGTGACTAACATCGTCCCGGTTATGAAGAAGGACAGAAGAGTCAGAATTTGTATAGACTTCCGGGACCTTAACCGTGCGTGTCCTAAAGATGATTTTCTCCTCCCTCACATAGATGTTTTAATTGATAATACGGCATGATTCGAGACCCTCTCTTTTATGGATGGCTTCTCCGGATATAACCAAATTCGCCAGGCTGAGGAGGACCAAGAGAAGACTTCATTTACTACACCATGGGGTACTTATTGTTATGTGGTCATGCCGTTTGGACTCAAGAATGCCGGAGCCACCTATCAAAGGGCCATGATGACTATTGTTCATGATATGATCCACATCTATATTGAGGTGTATGTTGATGACATAGTAGTGAAGTCAAGAACAAGGATTGAGCATCCCAGGATTCTAGCCAAGGTCTTGCAAAGACCCAGAGAATATCAATTAAAAATGAACCCCAAGAAATGTGTGTTTGGTGTTTTGTCAGGGAAATTTATTAGGTTCATTATCAATAAAAGGAGTATTGAGAATGATCCCAACAAGGCGAGGGTAAGAAGAGATATGCCTCCTCCCAGGAATTTGAAAGAAGTTTGAGGTTTGATCGAGAGGTTGCAGTTTATTCACCGATTCGTCTCCCAGCACTCACAAAGGTGTACGCCGTTCTACGAGCTTACTAAGCCAGGGGTCAAATTTCATTGGGATGACAAGTGCCACGCGGCTTTTTACGAACTAAATGACTATCTATCAAATCCTTATGTCCTGACGCCACCAATTCCATGCAAACCGCTTGTTCTTTATGTTTCTATCCTGGATGACTCGGTAGGTGCTGTCCTAGTGCAAGTTGATGAAGAAGGTAAGGAGAGGGCAGCCTACTACTTGTCCAAGCTTCTCAATCCCTGTGAGCAGAAGTATACAGCTATGGAGAAGACCTACACAGTTGATGTGACACAACCTAAGACCTAGATTACAAGCAACGCAACAGACATGGCAATGTCATACAAGCGGACTCACTCGCATTTGGCACACTCGGGTCCGTAGGTGGATCGGGGATGGGGTGAGGGTCCGAGGTTGGACCCGGAGGTTTCCAAGGGTATGGCTGGCTTGGGAGGACTCCTAAGGGCCTGGGGTTGCCCAAATTCATGGGCGGTCAGCACGCCGAGGGCATGGGTAAATTGGTCTCGCTCACAACTTACCCGCGGTGGACACTCACATAGTAGAAATTTTAGTTCGAGCACTCCTCACCGACCGATGGCACACTAGAAGCAATACTAATCAAGCACAAATAATCTAGCATAGGAGTGTGGTCAGGAGCTCACTTGATCGGTGTGAAGACACCGATCCTGATCGTAGACGAGGGCGATCGAGGAAGTGTGGGCTTACCCGCACGCCGCACCGATGAAGCTTCAACCAGAAATTTTAATTAACATGCACTATGCCTCTTGTAAGGGGGTTGGACTAGGGGTGGGGATTAGTTTTACAACCCAAACATACCTCCACGCAGGGAGGGGTGGTCAGCCGGCCAGGCGGGGTGGGGAAAACTACGCTAGAAGCCGAAGCGGAAGAAGATCGTCGGTTCTGTCCACTCTCAGGAACAGGGGATAGACTGTCACTCTCGGCGTCGCTGCGAACTCCCCTGAACTCCGATTATGATGAAACTAGTGGCTAAACCTTCATAGTTGATTTGGGAGGACGTCCAATTTTTGGGGGAATTTTTGAATGGCGGCGCTGGTCGGGGCAGAGGCACGAACATGGTCTCTGTTTGCTGGTTTTGGTAGCTACTGCACCTCCACAGCAAGAAGATGAGGCCGCCACAGACGCTCTTGAGCTTTGATTCAAGCGTGGCTAGAGTCGATGGATTTGTGGTTAAGTCCTCTTCGAATGGATACCCACGGGGGCACTGGAAGAAACCAGAGTAGGCAGCGAGGACCCAAACAGTGGTCTGGTGTCAGATCAGCTCCAAAGGGAACAGACCAGCGCACCAAAGGGAGAAAATTTGGAACTCATAGCTCTGGGATCCGAATGGGGCCCTGCTTCTTGGTAATGTAAGAGGACTCGTAGGGGAAGTTTTCAGACAAGCAGTGCCTCAAGAAACCAAGGGATCTGGTCATGGAAGCCTCTGTAAGTCGTTGCTGGTCATCTGACTAGGAGGAAACACGTAGTCTGGGGAGATTGGGTCCTTTGGGCGGCACTGAAGTCGGTTGATGGCGAGACCACCTCCGTTGGAAAGCTGACTAGATGACGATTCTGACAGTATATGGTACACCACCTGAAGCCTCGTGGTGCCGACATTGTTGTCTCTGCAAACTGCTGGTACCTCTATTACCTGCGAACCAGAGCAGTGCCTTGTTGGGAGTGGGTGTAAGAGAGGGGAGAATGGGAAAGGGAGGTTGATGGCTAGGGGGGTGCGGCCTAGATGGTAAGGGGGTGATGGGGAAGGAAGGGAAACTGATGGGATCGGTGCAGTATTCAGAGGGGGGGGTGAATGAATATGACTTTTAAAAAACCTTTCGCCCAGTTAAAATTTCACTCACTAAAAATGCTAGTTCGCAAACTAAACAAACTTGAAGGCTAAATGGCAGTTGTGGAACTAACCAAACACATAGTGAGATCACTGGAGTGCTAACAAGATAGATTTAGTCAATCTGAAAACTAATAAACTATTCTGCTCAACCAGAAGCTAAACACATGGAGCGCCCCTATGCAATCACCTAGCGGAAGCACAAATAGACAAGTCAAACCACAGTGCACAAGGGGTTTTTAGGTGGTTCGGTCCAGCAGACCTACATCCACCCCACACTCAACCCGAGTGTGGCTTCCACTAGCTCACGCTAGAAACCGCAGACTCAGTCTGCAACAGATGCTGCCACACAGCTTGACGAGGGGAACAACCTCCCCTCTTCCTCCCGACCGGAGGGACACCCCAAGTGACTCCCAGCCACTTGGAAACTAGAGACGCACAGTCTCTCTCCCTCCAAACCGGAGGGAACACACCAGTGACTCCCAGTCACCAGCAAACCAGAGGTCGAAGACCTCTCTTCCTCCAGACCAGGAGGGACACCTGGACTTGCAACCCACAAGCCCAGAACCGGAGATCAGATCTCCCTTCCTCCAAACCGGAGGGAACACACAAGTGACTTCCAGCCACTTGCAAACTAGAGGTCGCAGACCTCTCTTCCTCCAGACCAGGAGGGACCCGACGTCAATCCAGAGGATCGGAAGTACAAAGCTAACCAAATGAAAAGGAAAAAATAAGAAAGGAAAAATACACAGCGATCAGAAAGTTGTAAAGAAAGATAACACAGATGTGGCTCGCATGGAGCTGACTGGCTTGGATTTGATTCACGGTCCAGTAGACAGATCTTCAGGTAAGCTTCTCTTCCTCTTCTCTTCTCTCTCACTTTCTTTTTCTCTTTACCCTCACGAGCTCTCTAACTCTCTCCTTCTCTTCTTCTCCTTCTACTCTTCTTCTCTTTCTTTTCTTCTTCTTTCGCAGGCTCTTAACTCTCTCTTTCTCTTCTTCTTCTTCTGCTCTTCTTCTCTCCCACGCTATTCTCTGCTTTTTCTCTGCAACCACTTTTTCTTCTGCTGGCTCACTCTTCTTCTATTTCTTCTTCTTCTCTTTTTCTTCCTCTTTTCTTTTTCTGGATCGAAGGGCTTTCTGCTCTCCAGGCTTCTTGATCGATCCGTCTTCATCTGTTGGATGAAGGCTTCCTTTTATAAGCAGCAGCCAGCAGGAGGGCAGCACTGGGCGCGTGTGGCTTCCACATTTCCCGCCCAGAACTTATGGCCACGTGTCAGTCTCTCAGCCAGGTTCAGCACACGTGTCACAATCCTGTCTGCCCTTCTAGCCTCGGATCACGTGCCGCCCAGTCACTGGGGAATATTCTTCCTCGGACCACCTTCTTCTTTTTATTTTTCTTTTTCTCCTGCAAAGAGATTAAAACCATTAATACTCAGGGTTCTCTATATATATATATATACCTTAAATAAGTCGGTTGACACTCAAGCTAAAGCTGCACGAGGTGTGTAGGAACAACAAAAGGTGCACTATACTGAGAACGACACGAGGTACATAAGATGACTACATCACGAGATAAAGAGAGAACGGCACGAGGTACCATAGTTGTCACGCCCCGATGCGGAATATCGGGACGTACAGTTAGAAACGAGCTGGAAAGAGAGAGAACTAATCTAAATATATACAAATGCTAAGAAATGGAATTAACTTATTGACCATTAAACAAATTATAACTGGTACATAATCCTCAAATCAACTCAATACAACTGGGATAACAACTCTAAACCACAATAACATAACTGAAGCACAACACACTCTAAACACAACTAACTGATACACTCAAAACATCACTCCTGCCCTTCCCCATCGGTAAGCGCGTCACCTGAAAAGCCTGGAAAGGGGAAAACAACAACTATGAGCTAACGCTCAGTAGGAAATAACAGATAGGTATAAGTGATTAGCAGTTTAATTACATTTTCAAAATGTCATGCTACAAATGCTACAAAGGATAATGCAATAAAAGAGTAATGATGATATAATGAAACAAAATTGAAAGATCTCGCAAGGTCACGAAATATAAAGGAACAGAATGGTAATACTGAAGAGCAATAACAAAGACAAGAATTTACTACAGGAGATAACGATAAAGAGTTGGCCATATCAAGATAATTCAAGTCATGTCAAGCACGTGTGTAGTTTCATTTCCACGTCCAAGTAACAGCAAGTAAGTAACAACAAGTAGAGTATAGAACAGTGAAGAGTGGAAAGTGAAAAGTAGTAGAGAGTAGTAGAGAGTGGTGGCCAGTCCTAGATTTAACCAATGTCATAGTACTGGTGCCAAATGCCACACCTAGTCAATCACCTCCCCGGGGGTACACGTAGTGTTCGGGCGCTCCTCCCAGGACTAGACCGAGCCCTTAATTGTTTGCCAGGCATTGATTTCTTTGGATCAAAGATCCCACGAATCTAGACTTCCACAATTTATGGCCAGAATTCTAAGGTTTGAACCATGTAGCAATAACAATTTCAAGTAGGAAGGAGATTCATTTCAGAATTTCAAGGTAAGCACAATCATCAAGAAGATTGAAAACCAATCACAATAAGAGTTGATCATGCTGCGCTACTGTAGTACAGCAGCTATCCAACAAGCTAATCAACATATTAATCCTAATTATCAAGTTAATATGTCAAAGATTATCCATTATCATTTGCATTAAGACAATTGCCAAAAGCTGATTCAAGATGATAAGGTAAAGGAACAAGCTTGTACAGGAAGGAAAAAGAATGCATTAACAGAGATTTAATTACACCATTAACCACTAATTATGTGGGTTTCTATTTAACCAATGCATGAGTCGAAATGAAGATGGTAAACGGCATGTTTTTACACTATATTTGCAAGCAGGAACCAATGTAAATTGAAATCATAAGGTTTCCAGAACAGGTCACTGGTTCTTCAAAAGTATAGTTTTCAATTGGTCTAAGTTCAATGGGTCGATCCCCTAATGATCCGGATCGATCCACGGGTCGCAAAACGATGAAAACAGGGTTTTTGGTACATGGGTCGACCCCTGGGGTCGACCCCTGAAAAATTGGGGTCTGTCTGCTGGATGGGTCGACCCCCCACAATTTCTGAAGATGGGTCGACCCTAGGGGTCGACCCCCACGCTTTCTACAGATGGGTCGACCCCAGGGGTCGACCCCTTGCAGGGACAGGATGGGTCGACCCCTGGGGTCGACCCTCGGGCCTGCAGGGCTGCCCAGAAAATGGGTCGACCCTAGGGGTCGACCCCTGCAAGAACAGCAACGACAGTAACTTTCGGAAAGCACAAAAACTCACCCAATTGTGGTCCAATTGAGTTGGAAACATAACCACATGCTATAGGAATCTAACTAGACATATAAGGGTCATAATACATGAGTTTTAAAGCACGAATTTCATCAGAAACCCACTTAATCACAACCGATTCTATGAAGAACACAAGAAGACCTAATTCTTGACATACTTCCACTAAATCTAAAAATTCTCCCATCATACACAATGGAATTTGGGGATTTTGGTGTCAAAAGAAAGCTAACAAGCTACTGATTACATTCATGTATATTAATTAGAAGTTGGGCTGTTATAACCTACCTCAAATCGGAGAAAGACTTCAAAACCCTAGAATGAAGAACAAGCTTGACAACAGCTCACAAAAAGCTTGATATCTCCACGGATACCTAATGAAATTTGGGGCTTTCAGTCCCATTGGATAGCTCTCGTCGAGCTGATCAAGATACTATATTTACAAGTCTCAATTGGTTAAGGGTACCTACCTTAATCGACGGATTAAAGGGCTAGAGATGAAGAACGACGAACTACCAACACCCTCCACCAAAACGACGAATGCTCCCAGATCTGGACTCCTCGTCGGCTGACCCAGCTATCAAATGAAACTAGAGTCGAAGAGCTACATTTCTATAGGTCATGGGGCTTCTGGAGCCTTCGGAGTTGGGAGTATTTGACGCTGCAAGTTTCGTGTTAGAAACGGCGCCGGAATCCTTGACTTGACCAAAGCTATGTCGGCAGCACGTTTTAGGGCTAGGTTCACCTCAAATTGATTGAGGGTAAATGTTCCTTACCTCATGGCCTTCCATTTGCCCTTGATTTCAGATCATTTGGCTGAGTAATAAGGTCGAATTTCACGTTTTAAGTTACAATTAGGTAAAGGGTAGGTGAAAGTCAAATTCAGGATTAATCCTCTAATTAGACAAGGTTACGTAATTAATTTGGGTCAAGTCCAGAAGACAAAATTGCTATAAAAATGATCTTTTATCCAATTACTATATTTACAGATTTTTCTAAGGTAGTCGAATTTATAGGTTCTATTTTCTAATGAATTAAATATCAATATTTCGAAATTCAAACATTAATTCATTTTAATTCAATTTTTAATTAATAAAAGCTCAATAAAACTTAATAAATAACCGGGGTATTACACCCCCCCTACTTAAAGAATTTGGTCCTCCAAATTCACTGCACTATATACGGAAAGTAGGGAAAAGATAGATCACCTAGAATAGGTCGGGATACCGCTTCCGCATAGTATCTTCCGATTCCCAAGTAGCTTCTTCGGTTCCACGCCGACTCCACTGAATCTTGACCATCGGTATAGACCGATTCCGGAGTTGTTGCTGTTTCCGGTCTAGAATCTTGATAGGTCTTTCTTCATAAGTCAAATCTTCCTTTAACTCAAAATCCACATGTTGAATGATGTGAGTGGGATCGTACACATATTTCCGTAATATAGACACGTGGAAAATATTATGTACGCCAGATAACTGAGGCGGTAATGTCAGTCTGTAAGCAACTTCTCCCACTCTATCTAGGATCTCGAATGGACCAATATACCTCAGACTCAGCTTGCCATGAATGCCAAATCTTCGAATCCCTCTCGAAGGAGAGACTTTCAGAAACACATGCTCGCCAACTTGAAATTCTAATGCTCTTCTCCTTGTGTCGGCATAACTCTTCTGTCTTGACTGAGCCACTTGTAACCGGTCTCGGATAACACGGATGTTCTGTGATGATTCTGAAACAAGATCCGGTCCAAGCCATTGCTTCTCGCCCACCTCGTCCCAACACAACCGGGAACGACAGCTTCTTCCATACAAAGTTTCAAATGGAGCCATTTGTATGCTGGATTGGTAACTGTTATTGTAGGCGAATTCAATCAATGCTAAGTGATTACTCCAACTGCCTCCGAAATCAATCATGCAAGCTCGCAGCATATCTTCCACTATCTGGTTGGTTCTTTCAGTCTGTCCATCTGTCTGTGAATGAAAAGCAGTACTGAAATTCAGACGAGTACCAAGAGACTCTTGCAGTCCCTTCCAGAAATGTGAAGTAAATCTCGGGTCTCTATCAGACACAATGCTGACAGGTATACCATGGAGCCTTACCACTTCCTTCAAATATAAAGCAGCCAGTACATCAACTGTCCACTTGGACTTAATGGGTAAGAAATGAGCCGATTTTGTCAAGCGATCGACGATCACCCATATCGCATCAAATCCATCACGAGTGTTAGGTAGACCCATAATGAAATCCATGCCAATGCTTTCCCACTTCCACTGGGGTATGTCGAGAGGTTTCAACTTTCCTGCCGGTCTGAAATGTTCAGCCTTAACTTGTTGACAAACCAGACATCTACTCACGAAATCTGCAATTTCCCTTTTCATATTCGGCCACCAAAAGGACCTTTTCAAATCCTTGAACATTCTAGTGCCTCCAGGATGAATAGTGTATTTGGATCTATGTGCTTCCTCTAGAATCTTGTTCTTTAACTCAGCTTCATCAGGTACACAAGTTCTACCATGGAATAACAATCTTCCATCGTCATCTACCATGAAGTCGGGTCTGCTGCTCAAACTTCCCTTGATCTCAACCAGCTCGGGATCATTATCTTGCAAGGATTTGATCTCCATCAATAATTCGGGCTTAAGTCGAATCTGTGCAATTATAACCCGATCATTATCAACATTTAGATCCAGGCTAGCTAACTGTTCCAATAGCCTCCACTCTTGTAACATGAGACTTGATAATTTAGCCACAGGCTTCCGGCTTAATGTATCTGCCACCACATTGCCTTTTACCGGGATGATATTCAATCGAGAAGTCAAAGTCCTTCAAGTACTCCAACCATCTTCCCTGCCTCATGTTAAGTTCTTTCTGAGAAAATAAATACTTCAGACTCTTATGATCTGAAAATACTGTGAATGTTTCTCCATACAAGTAATGCCTCCAAATTTTTAAGGCGAATACAACTGCTGCAAGTTCCAAGTCATGAACGGGGTAATTCTCTTCATGCTTCCTCAGCTGCCTAGAAGAATAGGCAATCACCTTACCATGCTGCATGAGTACACAGCCTAAGCCAATACCAGAAGCATCTGTATAGACCACGAAACCACCGTCGCCAGAAGGTAAAGCCAATACGGGTGCAGTAGTGAGGCAATCCTTCAATGTTTGAAAGCTCTGCTGACATTCCTCGGACCATTCAAACTTGTTGTCTTTGCGGGTCAATCGAGTGAGAGGTACTGCAATCTTGGAGAAGTCTTGAATAAATCTCCGATAATAGCCTGCCAGGCCTAGGAAGCTTCTCACTTCGGTCACTGTAGTAGGCTGATCCCAGTTCCTTACTGCCTCAACTTTCGAAGGATCAACTGAAATACCTTCTTTGGTGATGATATGTCCTAAGAAGGACACTTCTTGCAGCCAGAAATCACATTTACTGAATTTGGCATATAGTTGATGATCTTTCAATATCTGCAATGCCATCCTCAAATGTTCGGCATGCTCTTCTTCAGTCTTGGAATAAATTAGTATGTCGTCAATGAATACCACGACCCATTGATCAAGATAAGGCCGGAATGCACTATTCATTAACTGCATGAAAGTTGCTGGTGCATTCGTTAGACCAAAAGGCATAACGACAAACTCAAAATGACCATACCTGCTGCGGAAAGCAGTTTTATAAATATCATCTTCCTTAATCCTCAGCTGATGATATCCAGATCGAAGATCGATCTTAGAGAAATAATGTGCTCCCGCTATCTGGTCGAATAATTCGTCGATCCTCGGCAATGGGTATTTATTTTTGATAGTTAGCTGGTTTAGTTGCCGATAATCGATGCATAATCTCATCGAACCATCCTTTTTCCTGACGAATAATACAGGAGCTCCCCAAGGTGAAGTACTCGGACGAATAAAGCCCTTCTCGAGCAATTCCATCAGCTGTTGCTTTAATTCCCTTAGCTCCGCAGGGGACATACGGTAAGGAGCTCTAGAAATAGGGGATGCGCCAGGAACAATATCAATGGAGAAGATAACTTCCCGCTCAGGCGGAAGTCCTGGTAGTTCCTCCGGAAAGACTTCGGAGAATTCTCGGACAATAGGAGTGTCCTTTATCTCAACTCGCTGTTCTGGTGTAGCATGGACAAAGGCTAGAAAAGCCTCGCAACCTCGCCTCATCAGCTTGTCGGCTCGAAGAGAAGAGATGAGCGATACGGGGGTATGGCGCTTGATCCCCGTAAAAGATAAACCAGAATGTCCAGTAAAAGTCACTGAGCTAGAACTGCAGTGAACACTGGCCTCGTACTTGGCCAACCAATCTGCTCCAAGGATTACATCATAATCCCTCATATCCATGCAAACTAAGTCGGCTGGAAAGTTCTGTTCATCAATAATAACCTTACTAGAAGGGTAGTAATATTGAATAGCCGCTCCAGAATCAATAGGAGTTGATATAACCAATGGAGAATTCATCATAATAGGTTCGACAGATAACGACTTCGCAAATTTCTGAGAAATAAAAGAATGTGTTGCACCAGTATCAAAGAGAACAAATGAAGGCTTGTCGATTATAGTAAGGGTACCTTCGACGAGTCCGCCCTCCTCAGAAATCCCAGTTTCATCCGCATGTAAAGCTTGGAGCCTTCCTTGCGGCTTCTTGATAACTTGAGGTTTTGCCAGTGTAGCTTGTTCCGATAGAAGAGGGCAGTCAGGGATACGGTGTTCCCTACTCCCACATCGTAAACACGCACCTAGCTTGCGCCAGCATTCCTCCATCTTGTGACCTGGACGATCACAATACTTGCACTTGCCGTTGAATGGAACAATAGGGCCGGGTTTCTTCTCTTCATTTCTTGGCATCTTGCCTTTCCACGTTCCCGATCCGATCCACGAACTAGACCCACTCATGGGCCTCTTTTTGCTAGTGCCAAATCCGGGTCTAGGAGTTGGTTGTTCCTTCTTCATGCCTTGCCCACGGATCCTCTCCGTCATTTCTAAGGTATCTTCTAGAACTTGTGCCTTTCTCACCATCTCAGAATAAGTAGAGACCTCCATCGGCGCCAATTGATTGATGTAGTGAAGCTTCAACCCGTTGAGAAATCGCTTAGCTTTCATCTTTTCTGTGGAGATAAGGTGAGTAGCATAGCGCGAAAGCCGAGAGAACTGTGCTTCATATTCGGCCACCGATAAGCTTCGCTGCTTTAGAGCCGCGAACTCCGCCGCCTTCTTCTCTTGTACACGATCGGAAAAATATTTGTCGTTGAAGAATTCCTCGAACTCTTCCCATGTGACTTGTTGATCGCCTAGAGTTGCCTTGACGGAATCCCACCAAGTACGCGCGTCCGGCTCCAATTGGAAGGTAGAAAGAAGGACACGCTCTTGGTCGGTGCATTGCATGACTTCAAAAATTCTCCCCATTTCGTGGAGCCAATGCTCGGCCTCATTGGGGTTAGTCGAACCAGCAAATCTTGGCGGGTTCATTCCTTGAAAGTTCCGGTATAAGTCACCGGTGCCATGACCTGCTGCTCCAGCTTGAGCTACCTGATGTAACGCTTGAGTCAGGCCTTGAACCGTGCGCTGCAGGTTCCTCCATTCAGCACGTTCGGCTGCCATCTACACGAGAAATAGATTACTTAGGTCCAATAAAATAGATAATAACACGATTAAGGAACGAACTTAACCCAAGTTTCTACCCAATCTCACCAGGTCAGGTTCTAGACTTTAACAATGTTAGAGGTCTAATGCACCTAAACACGACCAAAAACTCGGTACCTGGCGGAGCTAATCGGTCCGAAGACCACTCGCACAAGTATGCGACCTTCCCGATAGGCGTAGCCTAACGTTCGGACAACACCTTTTGATATATCGATTATTCGGATGCAATGCAAGAAAACCTAAACTTAGGGAACCTAGGAATATGAAACCTAGGGCTCTGATACCAACTAAACTGTCACGCCCCGACGCGGAATATCGGGACGTACAGTTAGAAACGAGCTGGAAAGAGAGAGAACTAATCTAAATATATACAAATGCTATGAAATGGAATTAACTTATTGACCATTAAACAAATTATAACTGGTACATAATCCTCAAATCAACTCAATACAACTGGGATAACAACTCTAAACCACAATAACATAACTGAAGCACAACACACTCTAAACACAACTAACTGATACACTCAAAACATCACTCCTGCCCTTCCCCATCGGTAAGCGCGTCACCTGAAAAGCATGGAAAGGGGGAAAACAACAACTATGAGCTAACGCTCAGTAGGAAATAACAGATAGGTATAAGTGATTAGAAGTTTAATTACATTTTCAAAATGTCATGCTACAAATGCTACAAAGGATAATGCAATAAAAGAGTAATGATGATATAATGAAACAAAATTAAAAGATCTCGCAAGGTCACGAAATATAAAGGAACAGAATGGTAATACTGAAGAGCAATAACAAAGACAAGAATTTACTACAGGAGATAACGATAAAGAGTTGGCCATATCAAGATAATTCAAGTCATGTCAAGCACGTGTGTAGTTTCATTTCCACGTCCAAGTAACAGCAAGTAAGTAACAACAAGTAGAGTATAGAACAGTGAAGAGTGGAAAGTGAAAAGTAGTAGAGAGTAGTAGAGAGTGGTGGCCAGTCCTAGATTTAACCAATGTCATAGTACTGGTGCCAAATGCCACACCTAGTCAATCACCTCCCCGGGGGTACACGTAGTGTTCGGGCGCTCCTCCCAGGACTAGACCGAGCCCTTAATTGTTTGCCAGGCATTGATTTCTTTGGATCAAAGATCCCACGAATCTAGACTTCCACAATTTATGGCCAGAATTCTAAGGTTTGAACCATGTAGCAATAACAATTTCAAGTAGGAAGGAGATTCATTTCAGAATTTCAAGGTAAGCACAATCATCAAGAAGATTGAAAACCAATCACAATAAGAGTTAATCATGCTGCGCTACTGTAGTACAGCAGCTATCCAACAAGCTAATCAACATATTAATCCTAATTATCAAGTTAATATGTCAAAGATTATCCATTATCATTTGCATTAAGACAATTGCCAAAAGCTGATTCAAGATGATAAGGTAAAGGAACAAGCTTGTACAGGAAGGAAAAGGAATGCATTAACAGAGATTTAATTACACCATTAACCACTAATTATGTGGGTTTCTATTTAACCAATGCATGAGTCGAAATGAAGATGGTAAACGGCATGTTTTTACACTATATTTGCAAGTAGGAACCAATGTAAATTGAAATCATAAGGTTTCCAGAACAGGTCACTGGTTCTTCAAAAGTATAGTTTTCAATTGGTCTAAGTTCAATGGGTCGATCCCCTAATGATCCGGATCGATCCACGGGTCGTAAAACGATGAAAACTGGGTTTCTGGTACATGGGTCGACCCCTGGGGTCGACCCCTGAAAAATTGGGGTATGTCTGCTGGATGGGTCGACCCCCCACAATTTCTGAAGATGGGTCGACCCCAGGGGTCGACCCCCACGCTTTCTGCAGATGGGTCGACCCCTTGCAGGGACAGGATGGGTCGACCCCTGGGGTCGAACCTCGGGCCTGCAGGGCTGCCCAGAAAATGGGTCGACCCTAGGGGTCGACCCCTGCAAGAACAGCAACGACAGTAACTTTCGGAAAGCACAAAAACTCACCCAATTGTGGTCCAATTGAGTTGGAAACATAACCACATGCTATAGGAATCTAACTAGACATATGAGGGTCATAATACATGAGTTTTAAAGCACGAATTTCATCAGAAACCCACTTAATCACAACCGATTCTATGAAGAACACAAGAAGACCTAATTCTTGACATACTTCCACTAAATCTAAAAATTCTCCCAACATACACAACGGAATTTGGGGATTTTGGTGTCAAAAGAAAGCTAACAAGCTACTGATTACATTCATGTATATTAATTAGAAGTTGGGCTGTTATAACCTACCTCAAATCGGAGAAAGACTTCGAAACCCTAGAATGAAGAACAAGCTCGACAGCAGCTCACAAAAAGCTTGATATCTCCACGGATACCTAATGAAATTTGGGGCTTTCAGTCCCATTGGATAGCTCTCGTCGAGCTGATCAAGATACTATATTTACAAGTCTCAATTGGTTAAGGGTACCTACCTTAATCGACGGATTAAAGGGCTGGAGATGAAGAACGACGAACTACCAACACCCTCCACCAAAACGACGAATGCTCCCAGATCTGGACTCCTCGTCGGCTGACCCAGCTATCAAATGAAACTAGAGTCGAAGAGCTACATTTCTATAGGTCATGGGGCTTCTGGAGCCTTCGGAGTTGGGAGTATTTGGCGTTGCAAGTTTCGTGTTAGAAACGGCGCCAGAATCCTTGACTCGACCAAAGCTATGTCGGCAGCACGTTTTAGGGCTAGGTTCACCTCAAATTGATTGAGGGTAAATGTTCCTTACCTCGTGGCATTCCATTTGCCCTTGATTTCAGATCATTTGGTTGAGTAATAAGGTCGAATTTCACGTTTTAAGTTACGATTAGGTAAAGGGTAGGTGAAAGTCAAATTCAGGATTAATCCTCTAATTAGACAAGCTTACGTAATTAATTTGGGTCAAGTCCAGAAGACAAAATTGCTATAAAAATGATCTTTTACCCAATTACTATTTTTACAGATTTTTCTAAGGTAGTCGAATTTATAGGTTCTATTTTCTAATGAATTAAATATCAATATTTCGAAATTCAAACATTAATTCATTTTAATTCAATTTTTAATTAATAAAAGCTCAATAAAACTTAATAAATAACCGGGGTATTACAACAGTAACAAAGCTAACACTACAAAGGGAACGACACGAAGTCAGATGAGAACAGCACGAGGTGAGAAGGAAATAACACGGAGTAAAACGGTAGTAAAACACGCGATCAGAGGAAACCTGGACGAAAATAGAAAGAAGCAACACGAAGACATAAAAACAACACGAAGACACAAACACAGAAATAACATGAAGACTCAAACACAAAAATAACACGAAGACGTAAAAACAACACGAAGACACAAACATAGAAATAACATGAGGACACAATAAGAGACGGTCAACGACACGCTGACTCTGTACAGACTTAAGCTAAAGCAAGACGGTCGATGTATAGACTTGACAGAGATCTCTGCAGCGAATGTATAGACTTATAAACATGGAGGCAAATGTATAGACATCAACTCTGCACATCGAATGTATAGACTTCAAGTGTGAAGACTATTGTATAGACTTTTGGATTCGAAGATCAATGTGCAGACTTTGGATTTCACTGTGGATGTACAGACTCTGAGGAAATGAAACGAGTCAGTGTACAGACTTCAAATTCCACCGACCAGTGTATGGACTTCAACAGTGAACGGCTGTACATACTTCATGTGAAAACCCAATGTACAGACTTTGAATTCGAAGACCAATGTGCAGACTTCAAGTTTAACAGTGGATGTACAGACTTCAGGTGTGAAGACCATTGTGCAGACTTTCGAGAACAGTTCAATGTATTGACTTAGCATTGTATAGACATGAAGATGAATGATCAGACAATGTATAGGCTTCACAGTTCAATCAGCCATTGTATGGACTATGAAACAGCAAATGAATAAGTATGTACACTGAGTAGAAGAGGCAGGATGTATAGACTTGGAGTTTAACATGCATGAAAACCAGTGTACAGACTTGAATGAGTATAGAGTGTATAGACTTGAAGGCCTGAAGGCGATGTGCATAATTGCTGAGTTAACGTTGCAGCCCAATGAGTTGACGCTGCAACGTATACACTTTACGTTCAACTGATGATGTGTAGACATGAAGTTAGACAAACCAGACAATCAGTGTTCTGATGAGTCGATGCATCAGCAAGAGTGGGTCAACCCACTACTGTTCATACTAACTAAGCAGAGTGTAGCAATGAATACTTTATGCATCAGTTAACACGACTGAACATCAAAAATGTTAAACTAAACTGAGCAGCAAGATGACTGAACATTTGATAGACTGAATAACAGCATGATGACTCACACAGCAGGATGACTCACAGTGATTAACTCACATCAAAAACCAATCATCAAAACCATCATTAAAACCAAAACCACATGTGCACAACAATCTCCCCCTTTTTGATGATGGCAACACTACACAGTGAGTCAGTCTGATGACTCAAACTATTCTCCCCCTTTGACTTCATCAAAAAAAATAGTTTGAGAAATTAAAGCATGTATAAAAATTCAGTCAATTTCTCCCCCTTGCAAGAACATGATTCTCCCCCTTTGGTATAATCAAAATAAACCATGGGAAGGGGTATGAATGTAGATGCAGATACCAGAAATATGAATGCAAGGGCATAATTCTTCTCCTTCTATGCAGCATGATGCATATGACAAGGAGGCTCCCCCTCAATAAATGGAACCTTATGAAATGAATGAGAAGGAGACCACATGGGCAAACAAGGAGAAGTTCAGGTCAATTAGCAGAAGAGGTTCAATTAGCAGATTTTTAAAGAAGCTTCAACTACAAGAATTTCATTCTCATTTTCAAGGAATTGTCATTCTCATAAATCCAAATCAGAATATTTCAAAGTCTTCCATTATAAGGGCTTATGAATGAATTTTATTGATCAGCATGGTTTAAACATGATGTATGTAAAGTTTTTCAATAAAATTCTGTATTGATATCTAACACCATGGTTTAATAAAAATGAACCAAGCCCTCATATTTATCTTGATAAATCTTCCTTTCTCTTACACAATCAACTTTATTGACTTCTTTCGGAATTACATACATCAGTATTGAAATCAAGCAATTTTAAAGTCATATGATTTTGTCTAGGGTTGTAGCAATTTGATTTTAGCATCAATATTCAGATATTGAGATTTGTTCAACAATTTTTCATGCTACAAACTTTACGAGCACTCTAATTCAGTGCACACCTTGTAACTAGAGGATATACCTTGATCAGAGGCCAATATCCCTAAGCACTTAGTGTGACTAACTGTCATGCTTTATATGAACAGAGATAGCATTTACACATCATGACACACTGCAAATCATTTCTTGATGAGTGAGCTGTATTTCTCAGTGTGCATGCCATTGCTCTGCCTGATTTTCAATGAATTTTATTTTGCAGAGTTGACTAAGACACCTTATGACACAGTCCTTTGGACATGGTTTCTCAGTGACCAAAGTCATTGCTCTGACAACAATTACCATCTAGACAATTCAGACAAATTCCTTTGCTTCAAGTCAATAATAATTTCATGTACTTAACCAATTAAAGCCATGAATTCAATAATGCAGATTTCAGAAGATTTTACAAGACACAGCATGAAACAGATGGTTAAGGTTTATTAAACATGCTTCAGATATTTTTAAGAGATTTTAAAGCCAAACTCATTGAATACATTAAACTTAAACCACATGAGTTATTTCAGTCATTCATAAAAACGTATAATAGAAGATTTCTAGTTCAAGAATTTTTTAGATTTATGATCGAGATATTCCCATTGAAATCTTCATGAAAGACTGATAGAAATCTGAAGCCAAATGATACCAATTGACAGGAGAGATTTTGAAGCTCAATGTTTTCAAAGATATGTTCAAGGGCTGTCAACAAAATCAATAAGGAAGAATATGCAATGAATTCTCACATGAGTATGCATTTGACAACCTATATGCAATGCATTGACTCCCCCTGACAACATGCATTTAGACAATCTTTTTGACATTTTCAATCTAAGGAAATGCAATGCACTTTATGTATGCAAAAACACATGCAAGTAACTCCCCCTTAAAACATGCAATGTTTGCCATGAGAAACTGAACATATGATTTTGATTCATGCACATTCAGACTATCCTAACCAGCAAGGTGACCCATGGTACTAGGCGGAGCACTTGTTCTAAAAGACTATCTCACACATAGTAAGAACCTCCAGACAGACTTCCCTGCCGTTTGGTACCTTATCATTTATATACCATTGAGGTCATGCATGATAATTCAACATGCAGTCCTATATGCAATTCAGAATGTTCAGTGAGCTATTGCAACACACAAATTTCAAATAATATTCACATTCAGCTCAGATTTTCAGAAATTTCAGAGTGCATGATCAGAAAATAATGCAACTGGCAGATGATGAATGAGTATGCAAGAACAGATTTAATATGCATGCACTAGATGAAACTAAGACCAGGATATGCAAGAATACATTAAACCAGATATGCAATGAGTTTTAAAATGTGAAATGCAGAGAGATTACCTGAAAAGTTCAGAAGGGTTTTCATTCTTGAGTGCCTTGGATCATTATCCATTTTATTCCAGTCCAAAGGCACACCTGCAAAACAAAGTTTATTTTGCACAAACAGGTACCCAAGAAGTCTTGGGTCCTGACATGACATTATCACTTCTAGCAGGTTTTCTCAGCACATTTTTAACTTGATAGCAAGGAGCAACAGTTTTCAGATCTGAGTTATGCACATTCTTGTTAGCATGAGTTCTATGTGCATATACATGAGATTTTCTGTTAACAGAATAAAAATTCTTTTTACCAAAACCAGTTTGGTTTTGATATCCTGCCAGCCAACAGGTTGCAGCCCTGTGACCTAGCTTCCCACAGTTATAACATGAAAGTTTTACAAATTATTTTACAGGGAATTTAATAAATTCAGAGTTAGAATTCTTTCCCTGAGCATGCCAGTAATTTTCAACTATGTGGCCCAATTTTCCACAGTGAGAGCATTTGAGAGAGTTTCTTTTAAAAAAGCCCAACCAGCATTCAGAGGTCTTGTGACCAATTTTATTGTAATTAAAACATTTGACATGCTGGTTCAGAGAAGCAGTTTTGTTTATATTAAAAACATGTTGGTTAGCATAAGATTTAGCATGATGTGAGAGTGGTTTTTTCTTTCCATTAGCAAACCAACATTGAGCAAAGATGTGGCCTAATTTACCACAATGAGAGCATTCACTTTTCTTTGAATGAATAGCAGGTTTTCTATCATGATATTTCCTAGCATTCATCATTTCAGCATTCAAATCATCTAGTTCGTTTAATTCACACTCATGTATTAAATGTCCAAATCTATGACAGTAGTGACATGACATTTTCCTTTTAGATGCATGTGAGTGTGTGTGAGGACTGTGATCAACATGCACTGAT
Organism: Amorphophallus konjac; assembly: GCA_022559845.1. Classification (NCBI taxonomy): domain Eukaryota; kingdom Viridiplantae; phylum Streptophyta; class Magnoliopsida; order Alismatales; family Araceae; genus Amorphophallus; species Amorphophallus konjac. The sequence continues at coordinate 110,736,473 of CM040128.1, read as the reverse complement.
GAACCCTTTTCATTTATTTTCTGATTTACAGTCCTTTTCTGATTTTTATCCTGTTTTCCTATTTTCTTAGCCTTGTACTGAATTGGAGATGAAGTAGAGGGCTTTTCCTGTTCAGAGGTTTTAATGAGAACAGTTTTCAGCTTGGATCCATCAACCTTTTTCAACTTTTCAGTTTGTTTCTGATTCTTCTGAACATTTGGTTGTTTATTTTCTGAGGTGGTGGCTACATCTGATGCTTTGATAAAAGATGTCATTAGCTTATTTTTGAAAGCCTTTTTATTGACATTGTTGTAGCCTAACCCTTCCCTTTGAGTATTGACCTTAACTCCTAACAACCTGTTCAGATTTTCCTGTCCACTTACAAACTTTGACAGAGAGTTCTTTAAGTCTTGGATTTCATTTTCTAAAGAGGTGATTTGTAACTCATAACTGGCAATCTCTTGCTCACTGCAATTCACACATTTAGTTAACACAGTGTTAGCAGTTCTGTATCTTTCAACTTCCTGTTCCAGATTGCTCAGTTTATCAGAATCTTCAACACAAATACTTTTTCCTCTTTTCAAAGCAAGAAGTCTCTCTGACATAGTGGAGTTCAGCATTTTTAACTTCTCATTTTCTTCCTTAAGTTTGTCATTCTGAATTAACTCATTTATCAAAGTCTGATCTTCTGAGTTAGTTTCAAGTTTTCTTCAAGCCTTGAATTCCTTCAAATCTTTTTCCTTCTTTTCAATGTTTTTCTGTAATTCCACATTCACAGATTTGATGGCTTCAAGTTTTTCAGCAAACAAGCTTTTCTCCTGCTCAAGTTTCTCAAATTTTTTATCATTTTTATTTGCAGATGTTCTCAGAGAATCATTTTCAGATTTCAGCTTGTTTAAATCTGAGTTCACACTTTCAAAGTTTTTCAGCAATTTTTCATACTGGTCATGATAGTTAACAAGAGTCTGATTATCATTATCTGAGTTGAATTTTTCTTTTAGTTCAGATATCACATTTATATGATCTTGATTTTCAGTTTTCAATAATGAAACTTGTTTCTTCAATATTTGAAAATCAGACATACAGGCATCATGAATATTTTTCAATTCAACACAATTTCTACAAGGAGAGCTTGAACTATCTAAACCAGTACCCTTCTTCAATTTTTTATACTATTTTCTTAACAGTTCATGAGATTCAAATAATTCAGCATATGCATTCTCCCAATCTTCTAGAGAAAAATTCTCGAAGACATTTACCTCATCATCATCATCTTCTTCAGTTTGATTGCTGCCTTGATCATTTCTGTCAGCCATCATGCAGCTGTCCACATCTCTCTTCTGAGTTCGCTTCAGCATATCCAGAATATCTTTAGCAGAACTGCAATCAAAGAAGCATGAGTGAAAGGCTCTATCAGTAGCTGCCTTCATTAGATTTATAGCTATCTGATTCTCTTCATGCATAGACTTGTGACTGTCAGTCCATTTGGACCTTTTCCTTGGCAGTTCATGAGGACCATGTGAAATTACTTTCCACAGGTCTGGATTCACCGATTTGACATAATTCTTTAGACTAGTGAACCATGCATTAAAATGCGTATCACTGAAAATCGGTGGATGAGCCATGTGAACACAACAGATTAATGCAACAGGAATATTGATGCACTAAAAACAAATTAGCACCTAAGACTGCAAGATCGAATCTGCAGGTCGCTGGACCTTGTATGCAGACACCGCTAAGATACCAACTGATGGGATCGGTGCAGTATTCAGAGGGGGGGTGAATGAATATGACTTTTAAAAAACCTTTCGCCCAGTTAAAATTTCGCTCAGTAAAAATGCTAGTTCGCAAACTAAACAAACTTGAAGGCTAAATGGCAGTTGTGGAACTAACCAAACACACAGTGAGATCACTGGAGTGCTAACAAGACAGATTTAGTCAATCTGAAAACTAATAAACTATTCTGCTCAACCAGAAGCCAAACACATGGAGCGCCCCTATGCAATCACCTAGCGGAAGCACAAATAGACAAGTCAAACCACAGTGCACAAGGGGTTTTTAGGTGGTTCGGTCCAGCAGACCTACATCCACCCCACACTCAACCCGAGTGTGGCTTCCACTAGCTCACGCTAGAAACCGCAGACTCAGTCTGGAACAGGTGCTGCCACACAGCTTGACCAGGGGAACAACCTCCCCTCTTCCTCCCAACCGGAGGGACACCCCAAGTGACTCCCAGCCACTTGGAAACTAGAGACGCACAGTCTCTCTTCCTCCAAATCGGAGGGAACACACCAGTGACTCCCAGTCACCAGCAAACCAGAGGTCAAAGACCTCTCTTCCTCTAGACCAGGAGGGACACCTGGACTTGCAACCCACAAGCCCAGAACCGGAGATCAGATCTCCCTTCCTCCAAATCGGAGGGAACACACAAGTGACTTCCAGCCACTTGCAAACTAGAGGTCGCAGACCTCTCTTCCTCCAGACCAGGAGGAACCCGACCTCAATCCAGAGGATCGGAAGTACAAAGCTAACCAAATGAAAAGGGAAAAATAAGAAAGGAAAAATACACAGCGATCAGAAAGCTGTAAAGAAAGATAACACAGATGTGGCTCGCATGGAGCTGACTGGCCTGGATTTGATCCACGGTCCAGTAGACAGATCTTCAGGTAAGCTTCTCTTCCTCTTCTCTTCTCTCTCACTTTCTTTTTCTCTTTACCCTCACGAGCTCTCTAACTCTCTCTTTCTCTTCTTCTCCTTCTACTCTTCTTCTCTTTCTTTTCTTCTTCTTTCGCAGGCTCTTAACTCTCTCTTTCTCTTCTTTTCCTTCTGCTCTTCTTCTCTCCCACGCTATTCTCTTCTTTTTCTCTGCAACCCCTTTTTCTTCTGCTGGCTCACTCTTCTTCTATTTCTTCTTCTTCTCTTTTTCTTCCTCTTTTCTTTTCTGGATCGAAGGGCTTTCTGCTCTCCAGGCTTCTTGATCGATCCGCCTTCATCTGTTGGATGAAGGCTTCCTTTTATAAGCAGCAGCCAGCAGGAGGGCAGCACTGGGCGCGTGTGGCTTCCACATTTCCCGCCCAGAACTTGTGGCCACGTGTCAGTCTCTCAGCCAGGTTCAGCACACGTGTCACAATCCTGTCTGCCCTTCCAGCCTCGAATCACGTGCCGCCCAGTCACTGGGGAATATTCTTCCTCGGACCACCTTCTTCTTTTTGTTTTTCTTCTTCTCCTGCAAAGAGATTAAAACCATTAATACTCAGGATTCTCTCTCTATATATATATACCTAAAATAAGTCGGTTGACACTCAAGCTAAAGCTGCACGAGGTGTGTAGGAACAACAAAAGGTGCACTATACTGAGAACGACACGAGGTACATAAGATGACTACAGCACGAGATAAAGAGAGAACGACACGAGGTACCACAGTAACAAAGCTAACACTACAAAGGGAATGGCACGAAGTCATATGAGAACAACACGAGGTGAGAAGGAAATAACACGGAGTAAAACGGTAGTAAAACACGCGATCAGAGGAAACCTGGACGAAATAGAAAGAAGCAACACGAAGACATAGAAACAACACGAAGACACAAACACAGAAATAACATGAAGACTCAAATACAAAAATAACACGAAGACGTAAAAACAACACGAAGACACAAACATAGAAATAACATGAGGACACAACAAGAGACGGTCAACGAGACGCTGACTCTGTACAGACTTAAGCTAAAGCAAGACGGTCGATGTATAGACTTGATAGAGATCTCTACAGCGAATGTATAGACTTAGAAACATGGAGGCAAATGTATAGACATCAACTCTGCACATCGAATGTATAGACTTCAAGCGTGAAGACCATTGTATAGACTTTTGGATTCGAAGATCAATGTGCAGACTTTGGATTTCACTGTGGATGTACAGACTCTGAGGAAATGAAACGAGTCAGTGTACAGACTTCAAATTCCACCGACCAGTGTATGGACTTCAACAGTGAACGGCTGTACATACTTCATGTGAAAACCCAATGTACAGACTTTGAATTTGAAGACCAATGTGCAGACTTCAAGTTTAACAGTGGATGTACAGACTTCAGGTGTGAAGACCATTGTGCAGACTTTGGAGAACAGTTCAATGTATTGACTTAGCATTGTATAGACATGAAGATGAATGATCAGACAATGTATAGGCTTCACAGTTCAATCAGCCATTGTATGGACTATGAAACAACAAATGAATAAGTATGTACACTGAGTAGAAGAGGCAGGCTGTATAGACTTGGAGTTTAACATGCATGAAAACCAGTGTACAGACTTGAATGAGTATAGAGTGTATAGACTTGAAGGCCTGAAGGCGATGTGCATACTTGCTGAGTTGACGTTGCAGCCCAATGAGTTGACGATGCAACGTATACACTTTACGTTCAACTGATAATGTGTAGACTTGAAGTTAGACAAACCAGACAATCAGTGTTCTGATGAGTCGACGCATCAGCAAGAGTGGGTCGACCCACTACTGTTCATACTAACTAAGCAGAGTGTAGCAATGAATGCTTTATGCATCAGTTAACACGACTGAACATCAAAAATGTTAAACTAAACTGAGCAGCAAGATGACTGAACATTTGATAGACTGAATAACAGCATGATGACTCACACAGCAGGATGACTCACAATGATTAACTCACATCAAAAATCAATCATCAAAACCATCATTAAAACCAAAACCACATAGGCACAACAATTGGTTTACAGGATCAAGCCCCTACCGTTGCGCTAAAAGCTCGAGCTGGTAGCGAAGGTTAGACCGTATTTCCTTATGGCAGCGCAGAGCCCCATGTCTATGACGTGCTGTGGGCGGGCATGAGGGGCTTCGCACATGGACCCCATAATCCATGCGGCGGGTTGGGCTGCCAAGCACCGATGGTCCCACGTGGGTCCCATACCCCACGTGGTACACACCAAATCCAAGGAGACGCTGGCATAAACCAACAATCTCCCCCCCAGCGGCACCTGGGATTTGAACCCGCGACCTCGCTCTGATACCAGTTTACAGGATCAAGCCCCTACCGCTGCACTAAAAGCTCGAGCTGGTAGCGAAGGTTAGACCGTATTTCCTTATGGCAGCGCAGAGCCCCACGTCTATGACGTGCTGTGGGCGGGCATGAGGGGCTTCGCACATGGACCCCATAATCCATGCGGCGGGTTGGGCTGCCAAGCACCGATGGTCCCACGTGGGTCCCATACCCCACGTGGTACACACCAAATCCAAGGAGACGCTGGCATAAACCAACAGAAACAGCCAACAAGGGGAGGGAAATACAAATTTGGCCTAGGGTTTGAGCCCCTTCAGCCTTGGGGAGATGGAAGGGTGCTTGGGAAAGGGTAGTGGGTGGTTGGGGGTTAGAGGGTGGCTTGGAGATTGGTGGGTTCTCCCTTGGGACTAGGGGTGGAGTAAAGAGGTGTTGTGAGAAGTTGTGGTGACTATTGAATGAGGGGAGGAGAGACAGAAAGTAGGTGGGAGGGGGAGGAGAGAGAAAGGGAGAGAGAGGGGGGGGGGTTAGAGCATCTCACTCCACTCTAATGGTTTCTCACAAAAAAAAATCAATTTTCTGGACTCAAAATAGTAGATTTTAATTTGCTTAAAATGGGGAGATGGGGGGTCCTATTTATAGGGAACCCATATTTTACAATAAATCCCTGACTTTAGGACTAATGACAAATAACCAAGGGGGAAGGGGACACCCTTGGGCCTAGCCCATTGAATTAGGCCCAATAACTAAACTAATCAACCCTATGACACTTAACATAGGTAGATGACTCATTAGCCTAGGTACATGACTCAAATAAAAGGAAAATTACAATGATGTGACTCAAATAAAATATGAAAATTACATGACTCGACTCAAAAAATGTGAAAGACACAATGGGACCATGCCGGCGAGGAATCGGAGCTGTGAAAAATGTGAAGGGCGAGAGATGCCCCCATCAGCAGCTTTAGTCTCGGTAGTTCAGAAATTAAAACATTATTTCTTAACTCATGAGGTTCATCTCATTTTTCGCATGAATCCCATCAAATTCCTTCTTGAAAAATCTGTCCTCACTGACCGATTAGCACGATGGCAAAGCTTCCTTTCTTAGTTTGACATCATTTACATTCAGCAAAAGGTAATTAAAGGTTATGCCATCGTAGAACATCTCACCCATCACCCTCTTCCACGGTTCGACCTTGTTCGCTCAAAGCTTCTAGATAAGAAATTGATGTCCATTAACCAACCCTCAGATCCGATGTAGACGTTACATTTTGATGGGGCTCTGAATTCTCATAGTAGGGGGATCAGCATAGTCCTTTTAACACCCAAGGGTATCACCATTTCGCTCGCCTCTCAGCTTGCATTCCCTATTACAAATAACATAGCTGAGTACGAGGCTCTTCTGGCTAGACTTGAGGCCGCTCATCGATTTTGTGTTACCCAGCTTAAGATCATCGGTGATAGTCAGCCCATCCTTCGTCAAGTGCTTAGCAAATGTCGCGCACTCAATCCCAAACTCAAACCCTATCAGGAACTTGCTTCTGCCTATGCCAAGCTCTTCACTAAATTAATCTTCGTCCATGTTCCTCGTAGTTAGAATATTTTAGCCGACGCCCTTGCTTCACTTGCTTCGTCCTTAGTTTTCCTCCCTGAGCGGGATTTCCATTCTATCATTGTCCAAAAGCAACTCACTCCCGCTGTTAAGGATATTACATTCCTTAGTGTTAAGGAGGAGGTGCTCAATAAGGTTAAGGATGGTGAGATCATCGAGAACAGGGAGGTCATGCTATTAGATTTAGAAGAGGAGCTGGTTGATGAAGAAAAATCGTGGTATTACGAGATTGCTAAGTATTGTCATGATCAATCATATCCTGAAGAGGCCACGACAGAAGAGAAGAAGGCTATCAGGAGAGTCGCCCAAAGATACACTTTGGTTGGAGGTGAGCTCTATAGAAGAGGTCTCACTAGTGTTCTTCTAAGGTGCCTTGATGACGATGAATCTTAGAAGGTTGTTTAAGAGGCACACTCAGGGGTCTATGGGGGTCATGTCAATAGCCAGATGCTAGCTAAGAAAATTCTTAGGCTAGGTTTCTATTAGCCCACTCTAGAAGAAGAGTGCTCAATCTATGTTCGAAGGTGTGTTAAGTGCCAACTGCACGCCGACAAAATCCATTCTCCTGCTTCTTCACTTCATCCCATGTCCTCCCCATGGGCTTTCGATATTATTGGACCTCTTGGTGATTCAAACCTCCTCACAAGATCAAAATCATTTATACTCACGGTCACGGAATACTTCACCAAGTGGGTGGAAGCAGAAGCTTATGTGGATATTAAAGCATCAACCGTCTGCAAATTTATAATGAAGAATATCATTACAATATTCGGTAACCCGAGTACCATCGTCACCGATAATGGGCCTCAATTTATCTCTTAGGAGCTTCAGGAGCTCTGCAACAGGTATAACATAGCATTGCATCATTCATCTCCTTATTATCCACAAGGCAATGGCCAAGCAGAGGCAACAAATAAAACTCTGATTAAAGTTATCAAGAAAACGTGTGAAGCTAACAAATTTACAGACTATCCAGAGAAGCTCGTAGAAGCTCTATGGGCCTACCGTACTTCCGTTCGTACTCCTACTTTGTAAACCCCATTTGCCCTTACCTATGGGATGGAGGCGGTAGTTCCTTATGAGATCCTTATTGCTTCTCTTAGAGTACAATTGGACAAGGAGCTCTCTATCGATAAATATCGTGAATCTCTCCTTGCACAGTTGGAACTCTTAGATGAAAGACGATTGGCCGCCGCCGAACATGCAAGGGTTTATCAAAACAGGCTTTCACATTTTTATCAAAAGAATGTGATTGAAATAAAATTCAAAGTCGGTTAAATGGTAATCAAGAGAAAATTTGTAAAACCTGGTGGACCCCGTTCAAAACTCAAACCAAATTTGGAGGGGCCTTATGTAATTAAAGAAGTCTATCCTAGCAATGCTTACAAGCGGATTAACACTGAAGGGGAAGAATTGGCACACCCTTGGAATGGATTGTATCTTAAGAAATATTGCCCTTAATCCAAAAAAAAAAGAAAAAAAAGTATGATGGCATGGTGCGTGGGTCACGAGATTTGAAAGATCAAAATCTCTAATTCATTCTTCAGTCTTGATGATTTAACTCTTGGTCAATACACACACAACACGCTTAGCTCTTGAACTTTGGTGGTGCAGAATCCGAGGAAAGTCAAAGCCTAACTAAGAGTGTAAAGACTTTACCCATTCTCTTCCTTTCGGTCTACAAGGGGGAAAGTTAGACCTTGGGCAGACCACCCGAACCTATCCGTCACCCTAGTAAGTGGAAGTCAGGGCCCAAAAGAGAACAATATGTCGCAAAAGCCCAAGTACAATTAGGTTTTTTATTTTGAAAACAAAAGCAAAAATAAAAAAGAAGAAAGAAGAAAAGAAGAAAAAAATCAAATACAAAAGAATAGCATGACAAGAGGGTGAAGTCCCCGCAGGGAAAACCCTAGTCGTAAGCATGCGTGAATAAAGGGCAAAAGATAACAAAAATTTCCCTAAGCCCAAGACCGAACCCTAATAGGCAATAGGGTAGGGGAGGAAAGTCTTTCTCAGTTTTTCGAAACCCCTTGTGGATTTCCCCAATATTTTCTTCTATTCCCCCCCTCTGCGGTATGTCATAAGCTTGAAAATGGTAGAGACAGACTTAGGAGGATGCGCCGTAAAAGGTCGGGAGTGAAAGCAATGCTCAAAGCACTTTGACCCTTTATTAAATTATTTAAGAATGGTTAATGAATTTAAGACGGGGAATGTGTAAGATTTTGGAGCCTATGTACTATGCTACGTCATTTTCAAAAAAAAATTATTTTTAACCAGCGCCCTATTAAAGGGGCGTTATTTCTTTAATCTGTGACATTTCGCGTAGTCATCATTTTAAAAAAAATGTTTTCAATCAGCGCCCTGTCAAAGGGTCGCTATTTCTTTAATCTACGACATTTCACGTAGTCGTCATTTTCAAAAAAAAAGAAAAAAATATTTTCAATCAGCGCCCTGTAAAGGGGCATTATTTCTTTAATCTGCGACATTTGGCGTAGTCGTCATTTTCAAAAAAAAAATAAATAAAATAAGAAAATTGTGTCTTTAATCAACTCCCAGACAATGGGGCATCAATTATTTAATTCACGACTCTTCCTTAGTCGTTATTTCTTAAACGAGAATTAGCGCCCACCTGTCTGGTCGTCATTTAAAACAGAAACTCTGCTAGCTCCTCTTGCCCTATCATTTGCTTGTTCGCATATTGTGTGAGCATCTTTTAATTCTAGTTCGCATTTGCCTGCCTGTATGTCACATTTTCCTATGTTCTTTGTTGTTTTGCCTTAGTTGATTAAAGGCTTGGCCCCTAGACCCCTCATTAAGGTCAAAAAGGATATCCCCTTGCTTATCGAGCAAGGGGTCAAGCCGGACAGATTGATTAATTTGTTTGCTCAAGTGTGGCACACAGGGATAAGAAGAAGGAAAAGACAAAGGTATACAAGGCTCAAAATGATAACTCAGTGCTAACGATCTTTTGAGCACGGGAAAAGGACATGCTGGGTAGATTTCAAGGCACTCTGGGTTCTTCTTCGGTGACATTTCTTTTTCCTATATTCTCTCCTGTATGTATTTTTACTATATGTTACGTACACTATAATAGTATATCAAGGACCTTGTGGTTCTGATGAACCAAGAGTTTGAGTTCCCCTTCATCAAAAATAGTGATAATTCCAGGGGAGTCTTAATCGCACTGATAGGCCGTTGAGTTGCCTAAGGCTTGGAACGATGGTTCCAATTTTTAAGTTGATACATGAATAAACGGGCTTCGGCTTAGTGTCAACTTAGATATCTGGATTCTTGACCAGGTTTGGATGGATTAACAATATTATCCTTGATTACTTTCTATTTTTTAGTTTGTTTTATCTTTTTTCTTTTAGCCCAGCATGCATCATGTAGGACTTTGATCTTTCAACGTCGAAAAAATCCTCATATTAAGTCAGTAATGAGGGTCACTCGCTCTGATTTGAGCTGACATGAAATATTTCATTCTAAGTCGAGTACTATGCTCTCCTAGAAGCCGCTCAGGTTGGTTCCTTGAAAGTAGACTTTACCCAGATTCCTACCTCCTTTCCTTTATTTTCTTACATTACACCTTGGCTACAGCACGTCCACATTGGCCGGTAATCGCGCCCCAATGGTCTCTCCCCTTTCGTGCCCTTGCGTACATTTTGTTAGCTTAGATTTTTATCCAATTGATCATTGCTTTCTTGTAATCATCCGAAGTTATTTCATTCAGAGCCATGGAATGATTTCCAGCACTTAGTGTCGAAGGCATGTCACATCACACATTGGCATCTACTTTTCAGTCCATTTCACCCTCATTCCACTTTATTTCACTTTCACTCCATTTTATTTCCATTGCGCTTCATTCCGTCTCACTCCCTTGCAAAGCAGGCGCCAAGGCGGGACAGCTGTAGACACGCCAAAATCGATGCTATGATGGGTAAGTTTCATGTCATGATGTAATGCCCCAAAGTGGACTTCATTACTGGCTTAATAAGTTGGTTTTCCCATTTCTTTAGATTTTCTTTGAATATAACGACCGTCCATATGGTTGCTATTTAAATAACGCCCTATGAGCTGTTCCTATTTCCTCTTGTTCTAGGTCGACCTACTTGAATAAGCGACCGTGGGCGTGGGTGCTGTTTCTATTCTTTTCAAAATTTTAATCGGAATTAAATTCCTTGAAATGACACCCTTCCCTGCGGGCGCTCATTAATGAACGCTTCTGTGCGCGGTCACAGATTATGAATTTTAAAATATGGAAAGTCCAAAATTCTAGAGAAATAGCGGCAGACCGGGGGGCACTATTTAGAATAGAGACCGCCTTTAGGTCGCCATTTCAGTTTTCATTTTCGTCTCTTCTGCAACCTTCCCCGAAGGTGTCCTTCCTTGTTTTAAACTCTGTGATCAATTGAGGAAAGGAGATCCATGATTGATAGCTATCTTCCTTTGATCTTATCCTATTAGAATAAGGTTTCCATCCCTATAAATACCCCACGGTATTCCCCACGCGAGAACCTTACACACACGCCCCTCTGGATTAAGAGTTCTTTTGTTAAAGCTCCATTGATCGATGTCGTTCCTTGCTGCCGCTGCCAAGGGGGTGTTGTGCTGTGGCCGTTGCTGTGGTGTTTAGCTCAAATCTTGAGATTTCATTTTCTCTCCTCTCCTCTGTCCTGCTCACAGGCGCAGAAGGGGGATCCCTATTTCCTTCTTTCAATTATTATAAATTCTCTGCATATCATCATCATACCCGTGATTAATACGAGCATCTTAGCATATCTTATATATTTCTTTTGCATACATATTCTTCCCATCCCTTACTCCTCTTAGCAGTTTAAAACAAACACCACAAGCTGTGTTCATGCCCATATTGCACATTGTCATTTTATTGGGTATAGATACTGCACTTCTCTTGGCTAATCCAAATTTCTTGTTTTGATTGTTTTCCTTTAAGGGTAATCACGAGTAAAAACCCCCTTCATCGGCCGGCCGGTAGGAGGAGGAAGTTGAATCCACGTCCACACCCGCTTTACAAGGTATTCTCCGCGATCATCTTTCTACTTTTGAGGTAACCCCTCTGGCGATCACACTCCTTAGTAGCATCACATGCTCCCTTCCCTTATTATTTTTATCATGCATATGATGATATTTCTTCCTTTTTAAATGTCTATGTGACACGTTCACACCATTATGCTCTGAAGGGACAATTCAAGCCCCCCTTCTTGTCCAATCGATCATCTAGGGACAACACTCACCCTCTGTACTGAATCTTCTCTTGCTGGGGTATTGGCTTTCACTGAGCCTTCTTGGGGCAGTCCCTTGCAATATGTCTGGCCTCGCCGCATTTGTAGCACTTGCCTTTTCTTCTCCAACATTCCTGTCCCGGATGGTTGCGCCCACAATGGACACAAAATGGAACCCCCGATCTGTCCCTCGGTACCAGTTCCTGGCGTGTCGCATTTTCCTTGTCTCACCTCTCTCCTGTCTGCATAGGCCTTTTGCCCAACGTCTTCTGCTCCTCGGTGAACCTATACATTGACATTCATTAGAACTCAACTTTTAAACTTTATATGTCCCTTAAATCTCTATGGTTTCAGCTATTACCTTGCACTTTCTCGCTCGGCTAGATGAGCAACCCTCAATGCCGTTGTGTAGGAGTCAGGGTCTTGGGTTGCAACATAGTGTTTGACGCTGCTACACAGACCGTTGACGAATTTCTTTACCTTTCGACGTGCCTCATTGAATATGTGTGGAGCATATTGACCGAGAGCAGAGAATCTGGCCTCATAGTCAGCTATCGACATGTTTCCTTGCTTGAGGCTCAAGAATTCTTGCTCCTTAGCATCTCGCACATGTTCAGGGAAATACTTTTCTCGGAAGATAGCTAGGAACTCTTCCCATAATGTCACCATCGTGGTAGTCTGCGAAGGTGGTCCTTATCTTGGCCTTCCACCACAAGTCATCTTGATCTTGTAATACATAGGCCGCCAGATTCACCTTTTCTTCCACGAGACATTGCATCGTGCAAAATTTCTTTTTCATTTCACTGAGCCACGACTCAACCATCTCTGAACGGCACTCCCCCTTAAAACTAGGAGGTGTCAACCTTAGAAATTGATCAAGCACAGGTAAGTCATGACGCGGTGCACGCACTGGCTGTTGTAACATTTGTTGTTGCATGGCCTACATAAGTCCTTGGAAAGTCTACATAAATAGGTGAGGACACCATAGTTAGAGTACAGCTCGACTCAGCGAGCCGCCGGTACCGGACACGCAGCACGACTCAGTCGACGCTGACATCTTTTTGGCTGGGGGATAGTCTGGAGACCCCACCTGAGCTTTGATATTTTAGTACGTATTTATATATATATTTATATTTTATATGTATTTGGTCGTATTTGGTGTGTATTTGGTATGTATTTGGGTTGTATTTTGGTTTGTATTATTTTGGATTTTATATTGGGTCAATCGGAGAATATTGACCAAGTATTTTATATTTTGGGTTTATTTTGGTCCAAAGGGGGGATTAATATGGTCTAAGGAGATTAAAATAACAAAGCCCCTTATTTTGACTTGGAGAGAGGGGCACCCCCTTGTTTGTCTCCATGCGGGGATTTGTTTAGTGTTTTTTATTCTCCCTTCCCCATTATGCCCCCTTGACCAAGGGCATCTTAGGTCATTTGTCCTAGGCCTAGAGTTTAGTATTTAATGTCTCTTGTGTCATTTGGACAAAAAGTAATGAATGAAAATTATTGGAAATTGCCTTGGGCGCCCCCTCTCTCTCTTGTTCTTCCTTGTTCTTCCTCTTCCTTGCAGCAGCAAGATCTAGGGTTTGAGACCCTTTCTTGGGAGTGATTCCCAATTCTATCTCCTCCCCTGGATGTGACGTCCAGCTTCTGCCGCCGCCGCCTTCATTCGTGCCGCCATCAAGCCACCACAACCATCTTTCTGAGCTGTTGTCCTAAATTTCGACCTGTAGATCTGAAGCTCAAAAAAAGGCTATAACTCCAGATCCGACCGTCAGATGGAGGTGAGCACTTGAGGGTTGGTTCCCCCAGTTCTTGTTCATTCCCAGTTTAAATTTCACGTAGATCAGAGTCCATTTGAGTCCATTCCCAGTCATTTGTTTCACCCCCTCACAGTCTGCCTATGTGCAGATCTGCGAGATAGGCACCTGGTAGTTGATTTTTCGTACCTCCCAAACGTTGCCAGAAAAATAAAAAAAAATTATGGCGTGATCACCTGCTTCCTCCCTCTCTCCAAAAAAATCCCCAATCCCTAGATCCTCCATCTGATTTCTAGTCAAAGTCCATAAACAGGCAGATCCCGTTCTGCCCTGTCTATCCTGTGTCCCGGGACAGAGACCACAGTCAACTTGCAGAGATTTTCATCTTCAACCCAGTGGTTGGATGGATCTGAGTTTCCAGTATGTCGAAGCCCTTCGAGTCTTCTTTCCAACAGCGCTAATCTCGTCCCGATCCGACATTGGATCTGGCCGTGCCGGCCGTTTTCGTGGAGGCGCGCAGTTTTGCTCCGAACCAGGCCAGCGAGGAAGGTGACTGTAGAAATTCATCGAAAAATACATCGGAGAAGATTCAGTGACGGCAACTCCCAAGGGTCGACCAGGGACCCTCTGCCTTCGTCCCGGCAAACCGCCGCCGTCAGAAGCTTACTAGAGGTCGTCGTCCCTTTGGAGGCCCTTGTCCGCTATCTTGTCGGCCAGTAAATCCCAGAACCGGAGCCGCTGCCCGCCACCGCCCGGAACCCTCTGCCTTGCTGCCTAGCAACCCAAGTTTGGTGATCCCGGCCCCATTGTGTAGCCCTTTACCTCCCTGCGTGGAGTGGGCCATAAAATCTTTACTGTGACTATATTTTGACCATTTTACCGGGAGTTACAGAACTTGGCCGGGACGTCTTCCCCACGCCCCGAGCGTGGAGGTACACTCGCCTCTCTACTTTTGTCTTATTTGCTTAGCTAGTATAAGTTCTAGATGCCACTACATGTGAGTAGTTTAATTCCTAGATATTTAAATTTAATCACCGCTATGAGTTGTGAGTGCGAGAGCCGTCCCGTGACTCATTCCGAGCACGAGACTGAGCTAACCACCCGAGACTCAATGTCGGTTTCTCAACCGTGTAGTCCGACACGTTTCCCTCGCTGGGGACGATCGTGAGTGAGTATTTCTTATTTGGGGCATGCTTGCCTCTTCAGGAACCACGTAGGGTGCTGAACCAGTTGTGTCGTTGCTGGTCGCATCGTCTTTGGGTCGCGTCGTCACCTAGATATGGGTTAAGTCTAGGTTTGTAGTCGAGTTTGCATTCCAACTTTGCATTGCTATTTAGTGTCAGTCCAGTCCATGTCAATCCATGTTCAGTCCCCATTTCTCATTTGGCATTAGTCAATCACTCAGTTGTCTGCATGTCCAACCCACCCATAAGTTCCCCTAATTTCCAGGATGGCCTGGACCTCAAGTGGGCGGCCGCATGTCCAGGATGGCCTGGACCTTGTCGGGGTTGGCCTCAATTCCACGTTGAGTTACCAGGAAGCCTAGGAACTTCCCGGATCTAACTCCGAAGGCACATTTGGCAGGGTTGAGCTTCATGCTGCACTTTAGTAGGGTGTCGACGGTCTCGGCTAGGTCAGCGAGGTGGTCTTCAGCCTTCGGCACTTTGGCGAGCATGTCATCAATGTTGGCCTCGACGTTCCGACCGAGCTGTCCTTCGAAGATGTGGTTGATCAGTCTCTCATATGTTGCTCTGGTGTTCTTTAACCCGAACGGCATCCAGGTGTAGCAGTGTACGCCAAAGTCAGTGATGAAGGTGGTCTTCTCGATGTCCTCCGAGTCCATCCTGATCTGATGGTAGCCGGAGTAGGCGTCCAAGAAGCTGAGCAGTTCGTTGCCAGAGGTTGAGTCGACCAGTTGATCGATGCTCAGCAACGGGTAGCAGTCCTTCGGGGTAGCTTGGTTGAGGTCGGTGAAGTCCACGCACATTCACCATTTCCAAGAAGCCTTTGGTACAAGGACAACGTTGGCGAGCCACGTAGGGTATAGAATCGGACAAAAAAGGCCAGTCTTTTGCCCCTTGATGATCAACTCTATGATGACCTCTTGCTTCTCTGGGGCATGCTTTCTTCTGCGTTGCTGGACCGGCTTCACCGTTGGGTCGAGGTTGAGCTTGTACATCACCACATCTCCCAGGATCCCGGGAAGGTGCTCATCAGACCACGCAAAGACTCGGATATACCGGGTAAGGAAATCCTTATATTTTTCATGTTCTTCAAGTGGTAGATTGGCTCCGATCTTTACTCCTAGAGTCGGGTCACCGTTAAGGAATACCGTTAGCAACTCGCCACTGGGCTCAGATGTTGCGGGTTCCTCTTCGGCTCCCTTTACTCATTTTTTCCCTTATGGCCTAGTGGCTTCGACCGAGATTATATAGCACCGTCTAGCCAATGCCTGGTTACCTCAGACTTCCCCCACGCCATGTTTGGTTGGGAACTTCATTTTTTGGTGAAAGGTGGATGGCACCGCTTTCATCCGGCTGAGAATGCCTTGGCCGAAGATGGCATTATATGCCGTCATCCCCTTAATCACGATGAAGTCTACCATAATCGTAACGGTTTTGGGCGGGGTGCCGATAGTAACTGGTAGGCTCAGGGCTCCCTCGGGATAAGTTGCCTGGCCGTTGAACCCATAGAGGGGGGTTCGGATCGGGCGGAGTTTAGATGGATTCTCTCCCATCTTGAGGAAACATTCATAGGATAATACATCAGGGGCACTACCATTGTCAACTAAGATCATGTCTACGTTATAATGGTTTATTGTAGCCGATACAACGAGAGCGTCATCGTGCGGGGTGGTTAAACCTTCCAGGTCCTGGTCAGAGAATAATAGGGCCTACGATCCGCTCGCCTGCGGGGTCGTAGAGTGCTCAATGGAGGCTCGGCTCGCCCGCTCGGCATGACGCTTTCTTCCTCGGTTGCTATCTCTGCTTGATGTCGTGTCGCCCGCGATGACGTTTATGTGGACTCCGCGAGGGGCATTGTCGATCTCCTCAGAGGCGCCTCGGTCTTCCTTCTGTCCGGACACATATCGGGATAGGTGTCCCTAGCGGACGAGGCGCTCGATCTAATCTTGAAGTTGATGGCAATCGCTGGTGTGATGCCCGTGGTCGCTGTGGAACAGGCAATGCTTGCGGCGATTGCAGTGCTTGGTCTTCATAGGCTTGGGTTGTTTGAGGAGGCCCGAGCCTTTGATGTCTTCATAGATTTCATAGACGGGGGCGGTAATGGAGGTATACCGCTCGTACTTCTGGGACGGCTCTTTTCGGTCTCCGTCCTGGTTCTGCGTTTTTCTTTGGCTCGTCCCCTGGTCGGACGGTTGCTTATTGTCCCCTCCCGACCCGAGCCTATCGTGCCTCGGTAGGCGTGGAGGACTTCCTCGCACTCTGCATGGCGCATGGCCAGGGTCACTAGCTTGGCAAGGGAGGTGGGAGGATGCAGCACTAGCTCGCGCCGCAGGTTCTCGTCACGGGTGCCCTCGGTCAATGCGGTGATGGCAGAGGCCACATCCAGGCAGGGGAAGCGCAAGGCTTCCGATTTTAATCGGTTGATATTAGCCCGCAACTTCTCCGCATGTTCTTGCTTGAGGGCCAGTAGTCCCGCCACTGATCGGGGTGAACCGCTGCCGGTGAAGCTTTCCTTGAACACTCGCCCGAATTGCTTGAAGTTGTGGATGCTGCCAGGGTCGAGGGCCCTGAACCAGGCCTGAGCGCCCTGGACTAGAGTGGTCACGAATGCTCGGCACTTGATTACGTCGGACGCCCCATGCAGGGCCATTAGGGCGTCGAAGCTGTCGTAGTGGTCGGCCGAGTCTCCCTGGCCGTCGTACGACTTGAAGGTTGGGAGTGAGATTCTGGGGGATATCTCTACCTTCAAAATATAGTCGAAGAACGGGGATCGCTCCTCGTCCTCCACAAGAGAGATCTTCTCCAAGGCACGGAGGGCGTGCTCTTGCTCCGCGAAGCGCCTCTCCAAGTCTCGCAGCAGGAGAGACAGCTCCGGTTGTAGCTGACCCGAGGGGCTAGAGGGGCGCACTTGCATGTTATCCCGATGCTCCTCGGGGGCTTCAGCTTTCGAAAATAGTCAGCGTGCTCTGGACTTTTCCCTCCTCATGGTTGAGGAGGCTTCCTACTCCGGGGGAGGGGCATGCGATGGTCCTCTTGACAAGTTGCGAATGAGCCGCCGCCCCTGGAGGATAAAACGGCCTCCAGCGATTTGCTGGGAGGTATCTCCACGTGGGGGGATCTTCCGGGGGAGCTGCGACTCTTCCTATCTAGCCGCCTGGGCCCTCATGAGATCCATGAGGACATCCAGTTTTGCGTTGAGGGTTTGGAGGACGTCGGTGCTCCCGCCGGGAAGCTGTTCCTCTGCCACTGATGGAGGTATCTCATTGGCGTGGTTACTCGGCGGGGAGTTCTCCGTGGGGAGAGAAGGTCCACCTTCTTCTGTCACCAGGGCTTTCCCAGGTCGCCGGTAGTCCTCCTGCCAGAATTCCTTTACACCATGATGGCTCTTTGTTCGTTTCCCACAGACAGCGCCAAATGAAGAGGAGTTACCTCGCGCTGCTCCTGAGCGGGGAAGATGATGTCCATGTACCCTTGAAATGTGAACTGCAAGAAGGGAAACGAGTCCGAGGTGCCCAGGGATAGAATCCCAGGGAAGACCCTTCGATGCCTAAGTCAGCAAAATAGTAGAGCTCGGATGCAAAGGGAAGAGCTAGGAGGAAGATGGGAGCGCGAGATCCCTCTCCACCGAAAGGTGAAGTGGTTCCTGCTCAGGGTTCTTGGCTCTTGCCTTGCTTACCTCCTGTAGTAGGGCTATTCCAGTTTAAATAGTGGCCTGTTCGTGCGACTGATCCCTGTAAGCGGAGGAGTCTCAGGGGGGGTTATGTCCTACATGCGGGCTCCTTATAGCACGTGGACTCTTGGTTTCCCCTATCCTCTTGAGCTTCCTATCATTAAGGGACCCGCAATGGCCGTGATCAATAAGCTTCCATCAGTGAGCTCGAGCGATAGGCACTGGCCCTGGAGAGGTCTCTCGAGCGATGAGTGCTTGGTCGGGATAGGGAATAAGGGGCTCCGAGGGAGCTTTCCTGATCAAACTGATGCTCGGACTTCCCAACCCGAATGTCACCTAGGAAGCGTTTGTACCGAGTGAGTTTTGGGGCTTTATATTAAGTGGGCCCGGGGGCTACCTGATAGGTTCGGTGTAAGTATTCAGAGGGGGGGTGAATGAATATGGCCTATAAAAATTTCACCCAGTTAAAATCTAAAGCAATCAGAGATGTGGAATTAAAAACTATTGCAGATATATAGAGCGAACTTAAGCAAGTCTAAACATTAGACTGAATCAAATCAAAGGAGCTTGTACCTTAAAGCATTCAGACAGAAAACCCAATTGAGGCGCTCCTAACATTCATCTAGCGAAATCAGATACAAGAGATCAAACCACAGTCAAACATATAGTGTGTGCAGCAAATAGATGAACACTTATAGAACATCAAACCAAAACGCCCCTAAGCATTCATCTAGCGCCAATCACACAAGAATACAAACCACTACACAATGGGTTTTTAGGTGGTTCGGTCACCAAGACCTACATCCACCCCTCACTCCCAACAGGAGTGAGGCTTCCACTAGCACAAGCTAGTAACCTGCAGACTCAGTCTGCCAACACACGCTGCCAAATAGCTTGACCAGGGGAACATCCTCCCCTCTTCCTCCCAACCAGAGGGAACACCAGTGACACCCAGTCACCAGCAACCAGAGACCCAAGTCTCTCTTCCTCCAACCCAGAGGGTACACCTGGACCTGCTACCCGCAAGACCAGAACCAGAGGGCTAGCCTCCCTTCTCCTGACCCACAAGGAGGAACTCGACCTCAGTCTAGAGGATCGGAAGAACAAGGATAACCAAAATGAAAAAGGAAAAACAAAAAAACGAAATGAAAATAACTTTAGCAAATAGAAGGCTAAAAATGAAACGCATAATGTGGCTCTCAACGGAGCTGACTGGCCTGGATCTGATCCACGGTCCAGTAGGAACAGATCTCCCTCGATCTCACTCTCTTTCTTCACTCTGCCTTTTTCTTTCTTCTCTCTTTCTTCTCACTTCTCACGAGCACTATCTCTCTCTTTTTCTTCTTCTGCTCTCACTCTCACTTTCTTCTCTGCTCTCCTTTTCTCCTCACGAGCACTATCTCTCTCTTTTCCTTCTTCTGCTCTTCAGGCTTCTTCTTCGATCAGTCTTCTATTCTTCTCTTGGATCGTGGAAGCTCTCTCTTCTTCCCCCCCTTTTTTTTTTCTCTCAGCTTCTGCTCCCTAGCTTCGATCACGATCAGCCTCCATCTGAAGACGAAGGCTTCATTATATACTAGCAGCAGTAGCAGCAGGGCGCGTGTGGCTTCCACAGTTCCTGCCCTAGAAATTCGGACCACGTGGCAGCATTCTGCTTCACGAGCCAGGCACCTCGGATCACGTGCCCGTCAATTCAATGACATTCGACCAGTAGGACTCAAATCTGCTGCGTTGACTCTTCCAACCCATGGCGTTGACGCATTGATGCGTTCCAGTGAGCAACCAGCCTAGCCTTTTTAACTGCTGCGTCGACGCTTCCAACCCGTGGCGTTGACGCATTGATGATCCAGTGATCAAGTCTTCAGCAGTTAGACGTGTTGCGTCGACGCTCTCATCATGCTGCGTTGACGCATTGGTGTGTTCCAGCAGCTGAAATTGGATGGCTTCAGCCTTCTTGCGTCAAGGAGTGCGTTGATGCATTGTGCAGCTACGTCCACCCTCTGGTCACCTTGTCGATCCATCAAGCTGCTGCGTCGACCCAACGAGCTGCAGCGTCCACGCTGCCAAGGTACTCCAGAGGTTGCAAGGAGATACTTGAACTGCTGCGTCCACGCTGCCAGTGGGTGGCGTTGACGCACCAGAATAATCCAGGAGCTTCTTTCTTGATTGTTTGAACTACTGTGTCCACGTGTCAGCATTTCAGCCTCTTGGATCACGTGCCAAGTCTTGATGGCCTGAATCATTTGATAAAACAAGGTCCAGTGTATAGACTTGGTAAAGTGAAGTCCAGTGTATAGACTTCAGTTAAGTTCAGGCCTCTAACAATGAGTGTATAGACTTGGGCCTAACAAATGAATGTAGAGTTGAAGCCTGACAACCCAATGTGTAGACTTGAAGCTTGAAGCGATGTACAGACTTTAGTGTTAACGTGCCAGAGAAACCAGTGTACAGACTTCATGCTGTACAGACTTGATGTTGATCAAAAGACCTTTGGACATCAGCCCAAGGCGTCAACACTTCCATCGTGCAGCGTCGCCTCATCTCCTCAAGCGAGATGCTCAAAGACGATTGTATAGACTTGGAGGATGCTGTGCAATGTATAGACATCCAATGAATGAAACGCTGTACAAGTGCTCAAACAGTCCGATGTATGGACTTGTATAAACCTGATGAATTACAACATGAACATATCAGCAGAGAAGCAATGCACAGAACAGAAATCAAGCACAAACCAATTTATCACAGCATGACTCAAGCATACACAAGCATTCTTCACAATTCAGACATGGCACACTCATGCAATCTCCCACAGAATAGATCAGACATATTCAAGACAGTGTGGTGACTCATTCATGTTGCTATCATTAAAATACCACATCATCAACAAAGCACAAGGGGCACAACAATCTCCCCCTTTTTGATGATGGCAACATAATGAGTCACACTGACTCATCAAACTATTCTCCCCCTTTGACATAATCAAAAAGAAGGGAAATGGTTTGATAGTCAAATGCAGCACACAAAGACAGCACATAAATGTAGAGAATGAGTCATGGTTCTTTAAAATGTAGATCTCCCTTATGATAATGAAACAACTCTCCCCCTATCAACATGCATGATTGACTACTCTCCCCTTAAATGTAAATAAACCATAACTCCCCCTGAAGCACAGGAATGGACTCTGGTTATCCAATAAATCAATCTGAAATCAGCCATTACAAAGAATCTGAATTCTGGTGAAAATACCACAGAATCAGAACTTATTGCAGAACAGATGGAAGATTCCAACAGTGGAGAGAAATACATCTCAGGAATCAATCTGAAATCCACCACCATAAGGATTCTGAAGTTCAGAAGGCTGCAAGTGAACAAGGTAATAATGGGAGTAGCACCTCACATTTGTATGGTCAGAAAAATGCAGATGGAATCAGTCAACTGATAAGAGAGGAGTTGACTATACAGTATTTGTTGATCATGCATGAATCTGATCATGAGGGATTTGAATGCATACATCACTTCAATAAGTCTTAAAAGATGTAGACTCTTCTATCATAAAGAGTTATGAAGTGGCAACTTAACCAATCTGATTTAATTTTGATGTATACCAAATTTGTCAAATTAAACTCAATACTCATATCTGAATCCAAGTTCTAATAAAGGTGAACCAATTATTCAGATAACACAATAAAAATCATCTTTTATCTTGCACACATGATCTCAATGACTCTTCCAAGAGTTACACAGATTAGTATTGATGTTAAGCACTTTTTCAAGAACATGAGTTGACAAATTTTTAAGATAATTTTATTTGAAACACATTATATTTTCCCTAAGTAATTTAAGTTGATCAACACCTTTTTACATGAGGCACAACAAGTCTTAGTTGAAGTGACCCAGTTACTTAGTGTGATAACTGTTATTGCCTCTCACTTTGAGAGCAAAGTTAGCAATATAAGTGTATTTTTACATGAGAAGACACCTTTATCAGAGGCCAGACTCCCCAGCTACTCAACATAAATAAGCTATTGCTCTGTCAGGTTTGTTTCACTAAATTTTTATCAGAGATAACTATGGCACCTCATGACTTGAGTTACTTTATTTCATTGATAAAGAACTCAGTTTCTCAGTGACGAGTCATTACTCTGAATTCACAATTTTTCATTTAGTCAACTTTTTCAAGTTAATGTTTAACCACAACACTCACTCTATGTAACTCTACCAAAGTAGCCTTGATTTCAAATTTTCAGATATCAGATGAGAGACTTTAAGGATTACATGATCCAAGAGGTTAAAGTTTATTAAACCTTATCATTCAGATATTTTCAATTCATTTAATTACAAATCTGAGAATACATTAATCTTATATCAGTCTGATTCAGTGATAATTCTTAAACCTATATGATAGGTGTTTCTACCAAAATCTCAGACTGAATTGCATGACATGCAGCTTAAGTTCCTCAGATCAGAACAATAAATTTAGCTGACCAACAACTCAATAATGGAGCCAAAATAGTCACACCAGCTAAGAGGTATATGAAGGAAGAGTACAAGCTGGTGGAAGAGTCAATCAGCAAGAGAGAATAAAGGTTTAAAGCCACTAGCAGAGACAATCACTTAATACAGGTTTAAAGTCATTTCAGTCAGACAAAATGAGACACTCCTTCTTCAACAGATTTAGGATTAGCAGCCAAATTTTTAGATTCAAGAAGGTATGAACTCAAAATAGTCAATTGATGATTTGAAGGAGTGTAGAGTGTGAATTTCAAATAGTGACAACAATATAATAATGCTCCCCCTGTCTATATGCAATGAATCATTTCTTTTCAAATTTAATTTTCTTCAAATTGATGATATGCAGTACACTGTTCTATATGGACCATGCCCCTTGGTACTTGGCAGAGCACTTGGTCTAAAAGACCACCTCACACATAGTAAGAACCTCCAGACAGATTTCCCTGCCTTTTGGTACCTTACCATTTATATGCCATTGAGGTCATGCATGATAATGCAACAAGCAGTCCAGATTTCCAATCAATTATCAATCTGAATTATGCACTGATATCTCAACATGTGCTCATGAGAAGCAAGGCAGATTTTTAAATGTGAGCATGCATACATGGATCAAATACACACCAATGAGTCAACGCATTAGTGTCAGCGTCGACGCAGTGAACAAGACAGCAAGCGAAAGACGCACAATTGCGTCTACGTAGTCAGCCAAATGCGTCAACGCACTAAAAGCCATACAGAACCCATATAGATGAACATAGACAGGTACGAGCTAATGGGAGGGCAAATTCCAAGCCACATACATATGCAGTTTAAATTTTCAGAAGTTTCAGAGTGCATAATCAGAGAGTAGTGCAAATGGCAGATGATGAATGAATATGCAAGAACAGATTTAATATGCATGCACTAGATGAAGCTAAGAACAGGATATGCAAGAATACATCAAACCAGATATGCAATAAGTTTCAAAATGGGAAATGCAGAGAGATTACCTGAAAAGTGTGAGAATGGGTTTTTCTTTGAGTGCCTTGGTTTATTACCCCTTTTATTTCAGTCCCAAGGCACACATGCAAAATAAGGTTTATTTTGCACAAACAGGTACCCAAGAAGTCTTGGGTCCTGACATGACATTATCACTTCTAGCAGGTTTTCTCAGTACATTTTTAACTTGATAGTAAGGAGCAGCAGTTTTCAGATCTGATTTATGCACATTCTTGTTAGCATGAATTCTATGTGCATATGCATGAGATTTCTTGTTAACAGAATAAGAATTCTATTTGCCAAAACCAGTTTGGTTTTGATATCCTGCCAGCCAACAGGTTGCAGCCCTGTGACCTTGCTTCCCACAGTGATGGCATGTAAATTTCGCAACATGGAGTTTAGCAGAGTTATTCTGAACATGCCAACAATCTCCAGCTCTGTGGCCTGGCTTCCCACAGTGATAGCATGCAGGAGACTTTCTGTTAATGTCAGGGAATTTAACAGTTTTAGAATTTAATTGTCTACCCTGAGCATGCCAACAGTGGGCTGCAATGTGGCCGATCTTGCCATAGTGAAGGCATGAATTAGAACTTTTCTTACCAGCATTCAGCCAGCATTCAAATCTCTTATGATCCAATTTTCCACAATTAAAGCATGTCATATGCTGGTTTATTGGAACAGACTTGTTCTTGTTAAGAGCATGATCATTTGCATGAAATTTATTCTTATCACTAACAAATCAGGATTGTGAAATTTTGTGTCCTAGTTTACCACAATGAAAACACTCAATTTTCCTTTTCTGAGATGAAAGATTTTTATCATGATATTTTCTAGCACTCAGATCATCCTTTTCCCTCACTCTACATTCATGCATCAAATGGCCAGGTTTATGACAGTAATGGCATGAAATTTTCTATTTGTATGCATGTGTGTATGTGTGCGTGGATGATTTTTGAACATTATGCATTGAAGTGGCAGGAACCTTTTTGTTCTTTTGATGAGCAGCATGCACTTTTTCCACATACTTGAGTGTTTCCTTTTGCTTCATGTTATCATCCCCTTTTGATTTTTCAATTGGTTTATGGGTTTTCTGAACAATGGGTTGTTTGACCTGAGATGTTGTGGCTACATTTGAAGCATTTACAAATGATGTCATTAGCTTGTTCTGAAAAGTCCTTTTATTGACATTGTTGTAGCCCAACCCTTCCTTTTTGACATTGACTTTTGTTCCCAGCAATTTGTTCAGATTATCTTACCCACTAACAAATTTAGACAGAGTTTTTTAAGTCTTGAATTTCTTCTTCCAAAGAGGCAATGTGTAACTCATAACTGGCAATTTCTTGCTCACTGCAATTGACAGCCTCATCCAAGACTTTGTTGGTAATTATGTATTTCTCAATTTCCTTTCTCAGCTCATCAACTTCTTCTGAATTATCGGATACCACATGTTTGCCTTTTTCTAATGTCAGCAATCTCTCTGACAAGATGGTGTTCAACTGTTTTAGTTTCTCAATTTCTTCCTTTAGTCTATCACTCTGAATTAATTCGTTTATCAAAATCTGATCATCAGAGTTAATTCCAAGTTTTCTTCTAGCCTCAAATTCCTTCCAATCCTTTTGCTGTTTCTCAAAATCTCTTTGCAATTCTGTATTTACAGATTTTATGGCATTAAATTTTTCAGCAAATAGGTTCTTCTCTTGCTCGAGTTTCTTACATTTTCCTTTACTCTCAATAACAGATTTTCTCAGAGACTCTTTTTCAGATCTCAACAATTCAACATGTTTCTTAAGCTCTTGATTATCAGAAGAACAAGCATCATAAGATTGCTTCAGATTTGAACAATTTTCACATGATAAATCAGAACTATTTTGTTCAACCTTTTTCTTTAATTTTTTATTTTCAGATTTTATTTTTCCATACTTTTCATACAATTCAACATACATTTCCTTCAAATAATCAGAAGTCATTTCGTCAAAGTCAAATTCAGAGTTTACCTCTTCATCAACATCATCTTCATTCTGACTGCTGCCTTGATTGCTGCCACTTAGATTACTTCTGTCAGCCATCATGCAGCTGTCCTCATTTGCCCTGTGAATTTTCTTCAGCATATCCAAGAATGTCTTTAGCGGACCTGCAATCATGAAAGCAAGACCATAAAGCTCTGTCAGTAGCTGCTTTCATCAGATTAAGGACTTTCTGATTTTCTCCGTCCTTTGATCTGTGTCTGTCGGTCCATTTGGACACTTTCGTAGGTAAGGTGTGAGGACCTTGTGAAATTAATTTCCACAGATCAGGATTAACACCATTAACATAAGCATGGAGAGCAGTGTGCCACTGATTAAAATCAGAACCACTAAAGACGGGTGGAGGAGCCATTGAAACAAATAGAAGGTAGATTCAATGCAACAGGAATAATGATGCACTAGAAACAAATTAGCACCTAAGACTGCAAGATCGAATCTGCAGGTCGCTGGACCTTGTATGCAGACACCGCTCTGATACCAATTGATAGGTTCGGTGCAAGTATTCAGAGGGGGGGTGAATGAATATGGCATATAAAAATTTCGCCCAGTTAAAATCTAAAGCAATCAGAGATGCGGAATTAAAAACTATTGCAGATATATAGAGCGAACCTAAGCAAGTCTAAACATTAGACTGAATCAAATCAAAGGAGCTTGTACCTTAAAGCATTCAGACAGAAAACCCAATTGAGGCGCTCCTAACATTCAGCTAGTGAAATCAGATACAAGAGATCAAACCACAGTCAAACATATAGTGTGTGCAACAAATAGATGAACACTTATAGAACATCAAACCAAAACGCCCCTAAGCATTCATCTAGCGCCAATCACACAAGAATACAAACCACTACACAATGGGTTTTTAGGTGGTTCGGTCACCAAGACCTACATCCACCCCTCACTCCCAACAGGAGTGAGGCTTCCACTAGCACAAGCTAGTAACCTGCAGACTCAGTCTGCCAACACACGCTGCCAAACAGCTTGACCAGGGGAACATCCTCCCCTCTTCCTCCCGACCGGAGGGAACACCAGTGACACCCAGTCACCAGCAACCAGAGACCCAAGTCTCTCTTCCTCCAACCCGAGGGTACACCTGGACCTGCTACCAACAAGACCAGAACCGGAGGGCTAGCCTCCCTTCTCCTGACCCACCAGGAGGAACCCGACCTCAGTCCAGAGGATCGGAAGAACAAGGATAACCAAAATGAAAAAGGAAAAACAAAAACACGAAATGAAAATAACTTCAGCAAACAGAAGGCTGAAAATGAAACGCACAATGTGGCTCTCAACGGAGCTGACTGGCCTGGATCTGATCCACGGTCCAGTAGGAATAGATCTCCCTCGATCTCACTCTCTTTCTCTACTCTGCCTTTTTCTTTCTTCTCTCTTTCTTTTCACTTCTCACGAGCACTATCTCTGTCTTTTCCTTCTTCTGCTCTCACTCTCACTTTCTTCTCTGATCTCCTTTTCTCCTCACGAGCACTATCTCTCTCTTTTCCTTCTTCTGCTCTTCAGGCTTCTTCTCGATCAGTCTTCTATTCTTCTCCTGGATCGTGGAAGCTCTCTCTTCTTTCCCCCCCCTTTTTTTTCCTCTCAGCTTCTGCTCCCTGGCTTCGATCACGATCAACCTCCATCTGAAGATGATGGCTCCATTATATACCAGCAGCAGTAGCAGCAGGGCGCGTGTGGCTTCCACAGTTCCCGCCCTAAGAATTCAGACCACGTGGCAGCATTCTGCTTCACGAGCCAGGCACCTCGAATCACGTGCCCGTCAATTCAACGACATTCGACCAGCAGGACTCAAGTCTGCTGCGTTGACTCTTCCAACCCATGGCGTTGACGCATTGATGCGTTCCAGTGAGCAACCAGCCTAGCCTTTTTAACTGCTGCGTCGACGCTTCCAACCCGTGGCGTTGACGCATTGATGATCTAGTGATCAAGTCTTCAGCAGTTAGACGTGTTGCGTCGACGCTCTCATCATGCTGCGTTGACGCATTGGTGTGTTCCAGCAGCTGAAATTGGATGGCTTCAGCCTTCTTGCGTCAAGGAGTGCGTTGACGCATTGTGCAGCTGCGTCCACCCTCTGGTCACCTTGTCGATCCATCAAGCTGCTGCGTCGACCCAACGAGCTGCAGCGTCGACGCTGCCAAGGTACTCCAGAGGTTGCAAGGAGATACTTGAACTGCTGCGTCCACGCTGCCAGTGGGTGGCGTTGACGCACCAGAATAATCCAGGAGCTTCTTTCTTGATTGTTTGAACTGCTGTGTCCACGTGTCAGCATTTCAGCCTCTTGGATCACGTGCCAAGTCTTGATGGCCTGAATCATTTGGTAAAACAAGGTCTAGTGTATAGACTTGGTAAAGTGAAGTCCAGTGTATATACTTTAGTTAAGTTCAGGCCTCTAACAACGAGTGTATAGACTTGGGCCTAAGAAATGAATGTAGAGTTGAAGCCTGACAACCCAATGTGTAGACTTGAAGCTTGAAGCGATGTATAGACTTTAGTGTTAACGTGCCAGAGAAACCAGTGTACAGACTTCATGCTGTACAGACTTGATGTTGATCAAAAGACCTTTGGACATCAGCCCAAGGCGTCAACGCTTCCATCGTGCAGCGTCGCCTCATCTCCTCAAGCGAGATGCTCAAAGACGATTGTATAGACTTGGAGGATGCTGTGCAATGTATAGACATCCAATGAATGAAATGATGTACAAGTGCTCAAACAGTCCGATGTATGGACTTGTATAAACCTGATGAATTACAACATGAATATATCAGCAGAGAAGCAATGCACAGAACAGAAATCAAGCACAAACCAATTTATCACAGCATGACTCAAGCATACACATGCATTCTTCACAATTCAGACATGGCACACTCATGCAATCTCCCACAGAATAGATCAGACATATTCAAGACAGTGTGGTGACTCATTCATGTTGCTATAATTAAAACACCACATCATCAACAAAGCACAAGGGGCACAACACTACCACTTCGAGAAGTTGGGCCTCGTTCGATCTGGTTGGACCTCTTTTGGCCTCTCCGTACAGGCGAGAAGATTTCCCCTCTCCACTCATGTTCCCAAGTAGCTTCATTACTCGAGTGACACTGCCATACTACTTTTACCAGAGGGATTACCTTATTCCTCAATCGCTGTTTACGATGATCATCAATCCGTATCGAAAACTCTGGCGTAGATAAATCTGCTGTCACCTCAGGCCACAGTGAATCATCTAACACATGAGATGCATCAGGAATATACTTTCTTAGCTGAGAAATATGAAACACATCGTGGATTGCTTGCATCGTCGATGGCAACTGAAGTCGATAAGCCACTTGGCCCACACGTTCTAGAATAGGAAACAGACCAATATATTGGGGACTAAGCTTTCCACATTTCCCAAACCTTATCACACCTTTCATCAAAGATATCTTCATAAAAACATAATCTCCAGGCTCAAATTGTAATGGTCTTCTACGCCGATCCGCATAGCTTTTCTGTCGACTTTGAGCTGTCAACATTTTTTGTCTGATCAGGCGCACCACATCAACACACTGCTGAATCATATCTGGTCCTATCACAGTCGGTCACCAGTCTCAAACCAGTCCAACGGTGTACGACAAGGACACCCATACAAAGCTTCATACGGAGCCATATCAATACTGGAATGATAACTGTTATTATATGAGAATTCCACAGTGGCAATTGTTGACTCCACGAACCCTGCCAATCTAAACAACATGATCGCAACATATCTTCTAATGTCTGAATACCCCTCTTAGACTGACCATCAGATTGAGGATGATATGTTGAACTGAATGTCAATTCCGTACCCAATGCCTTTTGAAAGCTCTGCTAGAAGCCAGAAGTAAAACACGAGTCACGATATGACACAATAGATACTGGAATTCCACATAGCCTTGAGAAGTGCGAGGCAAACCCACAATAAAATTAGTAGTGATGTGATCCCATTTCCACATCGGAATCTCCAAGGGTTGAAGCATTCCTCCGGGCTTTTTGATGCTCAGCATTAACCTGTTGACATGTCAAACACTTAGACACAAAATCAGCTACATCTTTCTTCATACCTGGCCACCAGAATTACCTTTTCACATTATGATACATCTTCGTGATGCCGGGATGAATAACATAGCGAGATCCATGCGCTTCACGAAAAATAACTTTTATGCCACCACCACCACCAGGCCTCCGTACTTCGACGGATTAAACTATGCATACTGGAAGAATCGTATGCAAGTGTTTCTGAGGGCTAAGGATTACGAGATATGGAAGGTTGTTAGCAAGGGACCGTTTGAGCTATATCCGATTGAGGACGTATGGACAAAAGAAGAGATCCGTAAGTCAACACTGAATTGGAGTGCTATCAATGCCATCCAGTATGCCCTTCATCCCACAGAATTCTCCAGGGTATCATCATGCTCTGATACCAATTGTTAGTCTATTAGGACTAAGGCAATGGTACACATCCGGATTTAGAGGGGGGTGAATGAATCTCCATTAAAAAATCTACCCAAATTTAACTCTAATCAATAAGTTATGCGGAATTAAAACTGATTGGCTTAGTTAACTGAGATACTCACTTGATAACAGATCGATGACCTAAAGATCAGCTAGGTGACTAACATGCAGTTGATACACACACAGCTGGATACTAAACTGATCAAGAGGCTTCAACATATATGAAATAAGACCACGATCCTAAGCTTGCATCTAGCGAAAATGAAGTAGGTAATCAAACCACAACTCACAGAAGATTTTTAGGTGGTTCGGTACTCAGACCTACATCCACCCCACACTCGATCCAGAGTGTGGGTTACTGCTGACTCACAGCTTGAAACCGCTGAGCCTCATAGCTTGCCTACAAACCGCTGAGCGTCACAGCTTGCATCAGCTGGGCCTCACAGCTTGCCAACCCCTGGGCATTACAGCTTCGCCGACCGCAGAGCATTACAACTTAGCTATATAGAGGAATCCACCTCTACCGCTAATTCACAGCTTCTGAAATGGAATATGAAAAGGAAAAACAAGAATGATAGATATTCAGCTATGGAAAGCTGGAAATAAAGCACAATAATGTAGCTCGCTCAAGAGCAGTGTAGCTTGGATCTAATCCAGAAGCTACTGGTCTTCCTTCTCCTTCAATCTTGCAGCTACACTCTCTCACGATCTCTGCTCTCAAAAGCTCTCTCTCTCGCCCTTCCTCTTCCTCTTTCTCACGAACTCACAATCTCCTAAATTCTCTCTTCCTCCTCTTCTTCTTCTCACTGCTTCTTTTTATCTCTCGAACTGCTTCTCTTCACCTTTCTCTTTTTGCTACGATCTCTCTAACTTCTTCTTGTCTTCGTTCATTATTATTCTTTTCTGCAAGAGCCTATATATATGGAGAGCAGGGGTGCCGGAGGTCAATGAAACAAGAATGTACTACCCCTTCTTCTGATTCTCCTGCGTGGCAGGATAACAATTTGATCTTGTGGTCCCTACACTATTCACCTAGGAGGCGTGTGGAGGGAATACTCATGCCAATGCCTTTTCCAGAAAAGTGTTTCGTTGAAGAGTAGCTGGAGTCCACGTGGCAGACTCTCCAGACGCTACTCCTGCTTGGATCATGTGCCTGTTGCTGCCTTGAGTCATGTGTCTGTTTAAGTTGAGTCTCGATCCTCGTAACTTGACCCTCTGCATACTTAAGTTCCTGTCAAAATGTCAAACACTAAGTCAGCATTCGTAGTTCATAGGACAGTTGGACAAGTATGAGAAGTGCACAGACTTGATAGAGCATTAGAACAAATGTGCATGGACTTAGACTTTCCACAAGCCAAACATGGTTAGAGTCTATAACGATTTATGGCTAGCATGCTCAGACATGAAAATAACATGCACAAACCTCATAACGTGAAATGCAATCATGCTCAGACCTATAAGATGAGTTGTAAAGACCTTACATGTGTATTGGGGAAAAACGTGCACATACCTGGTATGTATAGAACTAAACATGCACAGACTCTAAATAGTGGAGTGCACAGACTTGCCAACGTTTGCCAACGTGCACCGACATGGTCTTTGATGTGCACGGACCTTGTATAGCACAAGGCACACTGACTACTACAGTGATGTGCACAGACCTTGAAGCCCAAAATGAAATGTGCACATACTCCATGTGGCATGAAGGAAAAACTTGCACCGACCCTGGATTGCTCATGTGCATGGACTTGTGCATAGAAGAAAAACTAGCACCGACCTTACTTGTGCGTGCTATAGGAACTAGCACCGACTTCCTCCATGTTTAAGCAAAATG
Organism: Amorphophallus konjac; assembly: GCA_022559845.1. Classification (NCBI taxonomy): domain Eukaryota; kingdom Viridiplantae; phylum Streptophyta; class Magnoliopsida; order Alismatales; family Araceae; genus Amorphophallus; species Amorphophallus konjac. The sequence continues at coordinate 110,704,169 of CM040128.1, read as the reverse complement.
TGCACAGACTTCGTTCAGCCTAACACATGACTGCATAGACTCTAGTATGTGTGACTGAAGGTTTGCATTGACTTTATTCCGCGTGCAAGATAGGACATGCATCGACTCACACTATGCATCATGCAAACATGCACTGACTTAACATGGACTAAACATAAACGTGCACCGACTTCACTCTAAAGAAGACAAACTATGCACCGAGTCAGTTACGTGAGAGACACATATGCATAGACCTATTGTATTTACACGACATAGAATGCACCATAAGAAAAATGTGTACCGACATCATATAGCATGTAGCAAGCATGACTCGACAAGAGTCGACTTTATCAGGATTACCATCGAACCAACAAGAATGAACTAACTCCATTGAGTCCTCATAAGAATAAACCAAATGCATATTTTATTAACATTCAGACTTTCATTCAAACACATGATGACTCATAGTGTTTGCTATCATCAAAATCATAGGGACACAACAATCTCCCCCTTTTTGATGATAGTAACACTATGAGTCATATGAATCAACATGGCAATGTAGTAAGTCACATGAACCAAGTAAGAAAGTCTTCAAGCCAATGTAGTGAGTGAATTCCAAACCTGAATGCCCAAACACAGAATATGTATTCTCCCCCTTTGACGTCATCAACAAGGAAGGACCTAAAGTGCAGACATTGTGGCACACAATGCTCCCCCTTTGACTTCATCAAAAAAAATAATAGGTTGGGAGAGTAAGTAGAGAGGAATACAAAGACATGCATGATATGGTTGAGCCACAAAATATTCTCCCCCTTTTTACTTCTAGATAAGCAGAAACTGATAGACAAAGAGAATCATGGAGCCCTAATCCCCCTGAAGATGTATGATTTATGGAAATGGGGATAAGGGAATGTCAAGAGACAGACAAGACAATGACCAGTAATCATAGATAGTTTCAAGTCGTACTCAAGAAGCATCAAGATCAGTGAGCACAATGACTTTTTGAATTTCAACAGTAAATGGAAACTGAGCATGGAATGATCAAAGACAGTGAGCAAAGAGTTGAGCACAGAATTAACTGGATTGCCAATGAATAGATAAAGCAGAAGGATTTTTAATCTGATACCAATTTCATAGATCTTAATGAAAGAATTTGAGACTCTACTATTATAAGAGATTATGAATGAGTCTCAACTGACCAGGATGGTTCAAGCAAGATGTATACCGAGTTTGTCAATGAAATTCAATACTCATATCTGAAATCAAGTTTTAATAAAGATGAACCAATTGCACATATGATATTCTTGTTTAACCTCATTCTATCTTACACATTCAAATTCAATGAATCCTTTGAGAGTTACACAAGATAGTATTGAGATTAAACAAATATGAGTGTATCTGAACTTGTCTTTGATTACAGTAATTTTCCAGATTTTTATTTTGATCAGCACTAATTTTTTCCTGAGCAATCTTGGTTAATCAACACCTTTTTACATGAGGCACAACACGTCTCAGGTGAAGTGACCTAGTTACTCAGTGTGATAACTGCATTGCTTCTCATTCATGAGAACAGAGTTAGCAATTGAAGTGTCTTTTTACGTGAGGAGACACCTTGATTAGAGGCCAGAATCATCTAGTTACTCAACACAACCATGACATTGCTCTGCCAGATTTTCAATCATTTTTATAGCAGAGGTAACTATGAAACTTCATGACATGGGTTTACTCTATTTCTTTGATAGGGAACCTAGTTTCTCTATGACCAAAGTCATTGCTCTGACTTTAGTTTTTCTTTCAAATGTTTTTAGATTTTTCAGACAATGCTCAGTACGTTGAAATGTTTAAGAGCAATACTTACTACATGTATTTTATCCAAAGGAAGCCATGTTTTTAAAGTTTCGGATTTCAGAAGATTTTACATGAAATTACATGAGATAATTGGTTAAGATTTATTAAAATGATGATTCAGATATTTTTAAGTCCTTCACATCCAAACTTAATAAATACATTAGACTTAAATCAATTTGATTCATCAGACATTATTAAACAAGTATAATAGAAGATTCTTCTTTTTCAAAGAAGTTAGATTTATGATTAGGGCACACAAATTAAAATCTTTCCAAGTTCAGATAGATCAACACATTCAGTAGCATCCAATCAGTATAAGCAACAAGAAATTTCATTTAGAGGGCAGTAGAGGACAAGAACAAGCATGCATATGAAGTGAAAGAATTGGAACACATGCTTATGCATCAACCAGATTTTAGGAGGCAATGAGTTTACAAGGATGCAGCAGGAAGTACGGACTCGAGTAATCCAGTTCAGAAACCAATAGCTGAGTCTGGAGTTCAGACAGATCAGCTTGACAAGTGTGACAAGGAAGTATTCAAGTAATGCTCTCCTTCAGCAATTTAAGGAGTAGCAGACATAGAATTCAAACAAGATTAATTAAACTACATGGCTCCCCCTGTCTATATGTAGTGATTCTCTTCTTTTTGGAATTTTCAAAAATTAATGATATGCAATGCAATTCAATACATGCATGCATATGCAATGACTCTCCTAAAGTCATTTCCTGAACATGAATGTCATGAACAATATGCAGGGCAGCCAAACTCCCCCTGACTAAACGCATTGTATGCAGTCAAGGCTGAACACATGGTTTTATGATTCATGCTTGGAGAGGGGGATTTCCGCAGCCCACCACAAAGGCAGCCCAACAAGACCCACAAGGTCCAACCGGGCGAGCCCACCCGAGTGATAGCCCACAGGGCCCACTTAGGGAGAAAAACCCAATAAATAAGACTCGAGGAACTAACTCTCCCTGGCGGCCTTCTAGGCTCGGAGGGCCCGAGACAACGGTCAGGTCCCGAGGAAGGTCCGGCCTAAAGCCCTCTCCCGACCCGAGAGAGATAGGCTCCAGCCGACCTATCCGACCCCACCCTCGCCGGGCCATGCCTATCGCTCGGACATGAGCTAGCATCCCCGAGGCTCGGTAAGGCCGGTTGATTATCTGCAGGTGCAGCCGTTCAGAGTCCTCCGCCAGTGGGAGAGTCAGGAGAGCCGCCGGACTCCAAGGGGATAACGTTCCCACGATCAGGCCATGAAAGCCCTCGTTAAAGACGTAACTCCCGCCGGGAACCCCTCAGCTTACAGGACTCCTGAAGGCGGCGCACTATTTAAGCAAGGGATCCCCTCCGGAAGATGGTAAGATGAACTAAGCATTCACACACCCTAAGCTCCTGAGCCCGATTCGCTTCACCCTTTGGTGGAGAGGATTCTCGCGCATCAGCTCTCTCCTCCCCCCATTATTGCTTCCACCATAGCTCTACTGACTTAGCCATCGGAGGGTTTTGCCCCAGGGAGATCCCCTGGGCCCTCTGATACGTTTCCCTCTCTTGCAGATTCATCTTCTGGTGATCCATAGCCCGCTCAGGATCCTGCGCGAGATCTCGCCTCTTCATCTGGCGCCGTCTGTGGGAAACGCACGGAAAGTCGAGATGGTGAGAAGAAGCTCAGGGAGGAGATCCGCCGGTGGGGCAGGTAAGGCTGTGGCGGCGGCGGGAGGCGCCCCCTCTAGGGTCTCGCAGAGCCCCCCCTCCAACGCCAGCATCCCCACCAACAGGCCACCACCCCCCCCGGCGGAGACAGGGGCACCCCTCGACGGCGGCGCCAACGCCTTCCAGGCCCTCAACGAAAAGATGGACGTCCTCGTGGAGCTCATGAGGGCCCAGGCGGCCAGGGACGCAAGAGCTCATCATCGATTTCATCACCTTCATTGCCAAAGAACGGGTAAGTTCTTTCCGTTCTTACTTCCTGGGATGCGTACGGAGGTTGATATCTTCGTTTTCTTCTTCTTATTTCTCTCTACAGGTTGCCTGTAGAAAGAAAGCGTCAACTAAAGAACGAGAGTTCTTCGTGCCTTCTCCTTGACTCCTCAAAATCAACCCTGCCCTGCTGCTGTCAGAAGTCCCTGTTACGGCAGAGCAACGTTTTATCAAAACCAACATCTAGATCAACTAAAAGGTAGGTTTTCTCAAGGCACTGTAGCCCAAACAAGTTAATTCAATGAATATACATCATCACATGCATGAATATAAGTTTTAATATAGCTTCTACGCGTTTTCTGGAATATTTTTGAAAGAGACGCCCCTGTCAAGGGCGCTATTTTACAAGACACGACCCTGACCAGGTCGTCAATTCCTAAATTCGACGCCCTGTACAAAGGCGTTAATTCCATGAAATTACATGCAATTAATAATTGTTCACGTTTAAAATTTAATAGCTATGAAATCTTGAAACTAATGTAATGCATGAGTATACCGTGAAATCCTACTATTTTTCTTGTCATGACTATATATCTTGTCTCCTGAAATTTATTATCCTGAAATTTATAAAAATTCTTGAAAAGCATGAATTCACGACCTGAACCAAGTCGTTTCTTGTGAAACCCACGCCACGATCGAGGGCGTGAATTTTAAAATAACGCCCCCGTTCAGGGCGTGTCTTTGATAAATCCCAGAATATGTATATCCTGCAAAAAAATAGGATTAAGGAATGGACGACCATTATGCATGTCGTCACATTGAAATAAAACGCCCCTGTAAAGGGCGTGTTTTTGATAAAACACAGAATTATGGAAATTTCTGCAAAATTGGAAATGCATGTAAACGCCCTTATTTAAGGCGTTATTTACTTAAGTAGTGACTTAATCAAAGTCGTTATTTTCTGTAAAAATGTTTTTACCTGTTACTGCTAACCGAGGGTTTGCATTATAATTATATATATATATATCGGCACTATATCTCCACTCCGTGAGTATTGTCCCACGTTTTCATGTTGTTCTATCGATCACCCTCAACTCTCATTGACATACAAGCTCTCCATTGGACATTCCGTTCCTTTGGACTAGCGAGTTAGTCATAGAGACCTCCGTAAGACTCCTCGTACCTTGGATTCCCTCAAGGTCGACTGAGCTGGTTGTACCCTAAAAACCCATTACACAATCTTTACCATGTCACTCTAATGAAACATGGTATACCGGCCCTCATGTTATACTATATGTATGATATGAGAACTATCTTAAGGAATGGGGGAAAACATGCCATCAATGAGATGTTATTGTAGACCCCAATTCTATATCAATTTTGTTATGATGATTCTTGTGGACCTCATGTTATTAACATGCTGTTCTTGTAGATCACAATTCTATATAAAGGAGTGACCATCTACATATGGGCACTTATTTGTCATGGTACCCGGTTAGGGAACCAATTCCACCCAGTTTATCGACATGTCATGATTTATATGATTTGCGTGGATTTTATCGCCAGTATGTCCTTACTCAAGGGTCTTGCCCTTGAATTCCATAAAAATCTTATCTTATCATCCTAATTAAAGCCTGTTCTTGGAACTCCTTATTGGCTATAAACTATCGTGGATGTCTAGATCTATCGTGAATGCTGTGCATATAGGGCCCGATCTGGTCCTGGGAGGAGCGCCCGAAAGTACTAGTGCCCATGGGAGTTTTAATGATAACGGTATCTAGCATTGCACCGGAGTACTCTTTATCTTGATCTTTGGCATTCCACGATCTCTCTTTTCTTGCGTGCGTGACTTGACTTGTGTGACTTTACTAGCGTGGCCCGACACGGGCAATGTACTTGCGTGAAATAGCCAATAATCTATAAAGTCTCTCATGAATACTTCTTGATTAATACTCGCTTGGATGTTTTGCACGACGTGTTATTCTATTGATCAGTTTATTTCACTTGCTCAGTTATTTATACATGCATAGTCCTATTACATAAACATGTGAAAACTTGTAATTACTTAAACCCATTGCTAGTTCTTGAGATATAATTTCCTACTGAGCGTTCGCTCACTCTGTTTTATTCCAACATTTTCAGGTAATCAGGTGGCTAGCAAGACCGAGACCCACACGGGCGGGACAAGTGTGCAAGCGAGCTGTGGAAACTAGTGAACCCGAGTCTTTTATTTTCTTGAGTCTAGATAGTATTGTCAAGCTAAGTCAGCTTGGCGTCTCTTATTCAGTTATCTTGTCTAAGTCTGTTAGTATGTCGTTATCTTCTTTTCCATTATGTTGAAGTCTCCAAGTTGGAAAACAAGTTCTTGTAAGAGATTTATAATAGAAATATAAATTCTATTGTTGTTCGAAATTATCTTGGTCTTATGCGATTGCTCTTGATCATTCACGACTGTTTAACTGCCACGTTCCGAGCAAACGACACGTTCCGCTGCTATCGGCCCGGGGCGTGACACCGAGGAGAGGGAAGCAGGGGGCGAGGCCGCCGCGCCCGGGCACTAGTGCCCCGGGAGATCGCCAAGACGCCCCCCCCCCCAGCCCCACGGTGTGACTGCAGCCAGAGCTGTCCCTCCGGCTGCGAGATTTCAAGAGACGGTTCGCAGAGCAAGAGCGCGCCCTCCGCGCCCTGCAGAAGACCTCTCTCCCGGACGACGAGGAGAAATCCCCTTTCTCCGAGTACATCTTGAAGGCAGAGGTCTCTCTCAGAGCCTCCATTCTAACCTTCAAACTCTACGACGGCCAGGGCGACCCAGCTGACCACTACGATAGCTTCGACGCCCTGGTGACTCTTCATGGAACGCCAGATTTTCTTGAGCCTTCGCGGCCACCCTGGTCCAAGGTGCTCAGGCATGGTTCCGGGCCCTCGCCCCTGGGTCCATTCGAGACTTCAGGCAATTCGGGTGAATTTTCAAGGAGAGTTTCGCCGGTAGCGCCCCCCCAAGGTCAGTAGCGGGGCTCCTGGCCCTCAAACAGGCGCAAGGGGAGAGGCTCCGGACTTACGACCACCGATTTAAATCGGAAGCCCTTAGGATCCCCCGCCTGGATGTGGCCTCAGCCACAACCGCACTGACTGGGGGCACCCGGGACGAGAATCTCCGCCGCGAGCTTGTCCTCCACCCTCCCTCAACCCTTGCCGAGCTAGTGACTCTGGCACTACGCCACGCCGAGTGCGAAGAAGTACTCAGCGCCTGCCGAGACGCAACTGGCTCGGGTCGGGAGGGGGGCAAAAAGCGGACCCCCGAGCCAAATCCTGGCTCGAGTAAGAAGCGCGATCGAGAAGGAGAGCGCAAAAGAAAGTACGAGCGGTACACCCCCTTGACCGCGCCAGTCTACGAGATCTATGAAGACATCAAAGACTCGGGACTTCTCCGCCAGCCCGAGCCAATGAGGTCGAAGAACCGCAAGCGTGACAGGCATTGCCTGTTCCACGGTGACCACGGGCACCACACCGGAGATTGCCATCAGCTCCAGGACGAGATCGAGCGCCTCATCCGTCTGGGGCACCTAGCCCGATTCACGACTGGGCACAAAGAAGACCGAGATGCCGCAGAGGAGATCGACAATGCCCCCCGAGGGGTCCATATCAACGTCATCTCCGGAGGAGCGGCATCGGGCGGCGACACCAGCCGAGGGAGGAAACGTCATGCCGAGCGAGCCAGCCGAGCCTTAGAGCCCCCCAGAGGCCCGCCGATGGAGCCCCAGGTCATAGTCTTCTCCGACCAAGACCTGGAAGGGCTGAGCACCCCGCATGACGATGCCCTCGTTATCTCGGCCACGATAAATCACTGTAATGTAGACAGGATTTTGGTTGATAATGGGAGCGCCCCCGATGTATTATCTTATGACTATTTTCTCAGGATGGGGGAAGACCCATCCAAACTCCGCCCGATCCGAACGCCCCTTTGCGGGTTTAATGGCCTGGCCACCTACCCCGAGGGAGCCCTAAGCCTACCGGTCACTATCGGCACCCCACCCAAAACCGTTACGGTCATAGTGGACTTCATAGTGATTAAAGGTATGATAGCGTACAACGCCATTTTCGGCCGAAAAATTCTCAGCCGAATAAAGGCCGTACCATCTACCTATCACCAACAAATGAAGTTTCCCACCAAAAACGGGTTGGGGGAAGTCCGAGGTAACCAGGCCACGGCTAGAAGGTGCTACAATATCTCGGTGGAAGCCTCAAGGCCGGACGAGAAGGATAAGGGCCTCAGGGGAGTCGAAGGAAGAGCCGTGACCACCGAGCCCGGTGGCGAGTTATTAACGGTATTCCTGAACGACGACCCGGCCCTAGGAGTAAGGATCGGCACCGACCTACCACTAGAGGAACAGCAGCAATACAAGGAGTTTCTTTCTGAGTATGTTCGGGTCTTTGCTTGGTCCGATGATCAACTCCCTGGTATACCAGAGGAGACTGTGACGCACAAGCTCAACCTCGACACCACCGTGAGACCCGTACAGCAGCGGAGAAGGAAGCATGCGCCCGAGAAACAGGTGATCGTCAAGGCGCAGGTCACCAAGGGACAAGAAACTGGTCTTTTCAGACCGGTCTTGTACCCAACGTGGCTAGCCAACGTCGTCCTGGTGCCGAAGACTACAGGCAAGTGGCGAATGTGCGTAGACTTCACCGATCTGAACAAGGCCACCCCCAAGGACTGCTATCCGCTACCGAGCATCGACCAATTGGTTGACTCAACCTCGGGCAACGAGATACTCAGTTTCATGGATGCCTATTCGGGTTATCATCAGATCCGAATGAGCCCTGAAGATGTCGAGAAGACCGCCTTCATCACCGACTACGGCGTGTATTGCTACACCCGGATGCCCTTCGGATTGAAGAATGCTGGAGCCACATACCAGTGACTGGTCAACCACATGTTCGAGGGATAGTTAGGTCGGAACGTCGAGGCCTACATCGACGACATGCTCGTCAAGACCCCGAGGGCCCAAGACCACTTCACCGACCTCGCCGAGACTTTCGGCACCCTCCTGAAGTACAGCATGAAGCTCAACCCCGCCAAGTGCGCCGTTGGAGTAAGATCCGGGAAGTTCCTGGGTTTCCTGGTCACTCAGCGAGGGATCGAAGCCAACCCCGACAAGGTCCAGGCCATCCTGGACATGCGCCCGCCCACGTGCATTAAAGACGTCCAGCGTCTGACGGGGCGTGTCGCTGCCCTCAGTCGTTTCCTGTCCCGTGTGGCCGAACGATGCTTGCCCTTCTTCAAGCTGATGAGGGGGCCCAAGATAGCATCTGCTACGTTCGCATGGGATGGGGAATGCCAAACAGCATTCGCCGAGCTCAAAGAGTTCCTGGCTTCGCCCCCGGTGCGTTCCAAGCCCGTCCCGGGCGAGGTCTTGTTGCTCTATCTCTCGACGACGCCATCAACGGTCAGCTCGGTCCTAGTCAGAAATGACTCGGAGTCGAGAGGCCGGTCTACTACACCAGCAAGGTGCTCAGCGAGGCCGAGCGGAGGTACTCCGCAACCGAGAAACTCGTGCTAGCATTGGTTACCTCCGCAAAGAGCCTCCGACCCTACTTCCAGGGGCATCCCATCACCGTGCTAACCGGCGAGCCACTGAAGAAGATTCTGGCCCATCCCGAAGCCTCGGGGCGACTCGTCAAATGGGCCATCATGCTCGGGGCCTACGACATCTCGTATCGGCCGCGATCAGCTATCAAAGGACAAGCACTCGTCGACTTCATCACCGAGAGCACCGTTCCGGTCGAGGACAGGCCTCCGACAGCAACCGGGCCAACCTGGGAGCTGTTCGTCGATGGATCGTCCAACTCGGTCGGTAGCGGCGCAGGGATCCTCTTAAGGTCCCCCGAAGGAATAGAGTTGCACTACGCCCTAAAGTTCAACTTTCTGGCGTCCAACAATGCTTCCGAGTACGAGGCCCTTATCTCGGGAGCCCGCATGGCCCGACGGTTGGGGGCCGAGCGAGTCAGGATCCACACCGACTCCCAGCTAGTTGCAAGCCAGGTCAATGGCGAGTATGAAGCTCGAGAGGTACCTATGATCAAATACCTCCAGTTGGTCTGGAGCCTGGCCCAGCAGTTCGAGGAGTTCGAGGTAGTCCGAATAGCTCGGAGCAAAACTCTCGGGCGGACGCCCTCTCCCGACTGGCCTCATCCCTAGACCCGGAAGGTACACGATCGGTCCTCCTAGAAGAGCTAGAGCGCCCGAGCATAGACTCGGAGCTCCTCGCCATTGACTCGGCCACTCCCGACGACTGGCGCTCCCCCTACCTGTCCTGGCTACGGGACTCCCGGGAGCCCTCTGACCCTCGGGAAGCCCGCCGAATGAAGTACCAAGCCCGGCGCTTCGTCATCCTCGACAACGCTCTCTACCAAAGATCATTCTCCAGGCCCCTTCTGAAGTGTCTCGGTCCCGACGAAGCAAGCCAAGCTGTGGAAGAGATTCATCAAGGCCTGTGCGGAGCGCATTCAGGAGGTCGGTCGCTGGCCAGAATCCTGCTCAGACAGGGGTACTGGTGGCCGACCCTGCAACGCGACTGCACGGCCTACGCACAACATTGCGACCGTTGCCAGCGGTTCGACCATTTGGTCCATCAGCCGGCCACGGAACTTATCACCCTTACCGAGCCCTACCCTTTCGCTCGGTGGGGGATCGACATCCTTAGGCCATTCCCAACGGCTCAATCCCAGAAGAAGTTCATCATCGTCGCCATCGACTACTTCACCAAGTGGATCGAGGCTGAAGTAACAGCTAGGATCACCGAGACAGTCGTCTGGGGTTTCGTATGGAAATCGATCATCTGTCGCTTTGGCATCCCCCGAGTGATAGTGAGTGATAACGGGCGGCAATTCGACTCTCGGTACTTCCGAGACAGATGCACCGACCTAAATATCCGCAACCACTTCACTTCGGTCGCCCACCCTCAGGCCAACGGGCTGGTTGAAAATTCCAACAAGACCATCTTGAAGGGCATAAAAACCAGACTCGGCAAGGCTAAGGGTAGCTGGCTCGAGGAACTGCCTAGCGTACTATGGTCGCACCGAACGACCCCCAGAACGGCAACCGGTGAGACCCCTTTTCAGCTGGTATATGGCACCGAAGCCGTCGTTCCGTTAGAGATCGCCAATCCGTCTCTCCGAGTGATCAGCTTTTCGCCCGAGGCAAACGAGCAGAAGTTGCTCGCGAACCTCGACCTGGCAGACGAACTCCGAGAGATCGCGAACGTCCGAGCTACGGAATACCAGCGCCGCCTCACTCGGTACTACAACACCAAGGTCCGAGGCAGACAATTCCAACCAGGGGACTTCATCCTCGGGAAGACCGAAGCCTCTCGACCATTGGAGGCGGCGGGCAAGCTATCCCCCAACTGGGAAGGCCCCTACCGAGTGATCGAGACGCTCTGGAAAGGTGCGTACAGGTTAGCCACAATGGAAGGGGAACCCATTCCCCGGACATGGAATGCAACCACACTATGCAGATTTTATTTCTGAAAACTGTATCGACAAATCGGGTAAAATAAACCCCCTTTTTTTTGCATTCATTCAAGTTAACTATTGGTACATCAGAAAGGCAACTGCCAGTACATTACATAGTGAAAAGCAAAAATCCATCTAGCACCGCGGCAAACGGCCATCGCCCGACCGACCCGGTCTTGACCTTCTCGCATCCAGCCACTGACTCTGCCTCGCGTGGAAACTGGCTCGGACAAGAGATGGTCGACCCAGTTGGCTCGGGTGGACCGTGACAAAGGTGACAGAGGGACAGCAAGGAGAAGGCCACCTTTCACGCGAGGAAGGCTACCTTCCAAGTTGGCAACAACCTGGAAAAAGGAGCGCCGTGAAGGTCTCCTCTCTACCAAACTACCAACTCTTTGGAGGCGAACAGAAAGCAAGCAGCCCCCGAAGAGTGAAAGAAATGAAGAACAAAAGAGAGAGAAAGAGGCTGCGGACAGGGGTGAGGAAGGGACTGGAGCCGCCTCCTCCCCTCCAAAGGAGGGGAATGGCGGCCGGCATCCCTAACTCCCCCATCCGCCCTCCATCTCGGCGTCCGCCCGGAAGCCTCGCCGGAGCCAAGAGGAGGCAAACGGCATACCCCCGCACGTCGAAGCCCTCTCCAGATCCGCGTGGCGACCGTCAGACCCGTCTCATGCACGCGCGACGACCGTGGGACCCGACCGATATTCCAGGACAGCTGGAACCGACCGCTCCCCGTCGTCTGTGGCGTCATCTTCTGAAGGGTCCTCCATGCTCCGATCGCGGCGGCGCAACGCAGAGCGAAAACGAGGGAACAAGAGCAAACCGCTGGCGAGAGTCCTAAGTGTTAAGAGGGAAGGAGCACCCTTCGGTCCTTTTTATAGGCCAAAGGAGGCCACGCGCCTTAAATGACTCCCCCCTCGAAAACACGCTATAGGACCTCCCTTGGAAGGTCACCTCCAATTCCTCGGCCCCCGCCCTAGTGGGATTCGCGAAGCGCCTCTACTTTCAAAGCATGGTGGAATGAAAGGATGCCCCGCCGGAAGTCTCCCGAATCAGCATGCGAGAACGGTGCAGAAAATATCGGCACCTTCCAACTGCCCCCGATACGCCAACCAAATCACGGCAAAGATAACGATCAAACGAAGTAAGTCCTTTATTGCCTCCCATAAAGAAATCCTCTTACAAAAGGAAAAATAGACAAAAAGGGGAAGGGGCAAAACAAAGCATAATACATCAAGCCTCGGGCCCACTTTGAAGCTCGGGAACAGCAGTAGGGGACGCGTCACCCCTGGTGCCTTCGGTGACGGCCGGCCCGGACACTGACCTCGCCCGTGCGAGAACTGTCTCGGTCGTGAGCCCTCCTGGAGCCTCCTGAGTTGGTGACCCCGCTGGAGGTGACTCCTCCTGTTCTTCCCCGGCTGAGGATGAGGAGCTGGAAACTGACTCATCCGAGTCATAACTCTGGCCATATGGAAAATCACCCCCGGCAAGGTGCTCATTGGCATAGCTCATCGCCCGGCGATAGCCCTGCCTGAATCCCTTTCGGGCACCCCGGCTGAGCGCTACTTCGTAGTAGGGTAGGGCAGCTTCAATCAGGTCGGCCGAGTAAGCTTCCGAGCCTTTGTAGCATTCGATCGCCTCCGCCTCGACCTGCCCGTCCCGAGCCCGCTCCGCCTCGGCCGCACGCTCTTCCGCCCTCGCCAGACGCTCCTCCAGCTCGGTCATCCTCCGCTCGGCTTCGAATGTCCGACCCTCTGCCCGGGCTCGGTCCGCCTCGGCCTCAGCGCGAAGGCGCTCCGCGTCCTCATCCCGATCCTGCAGCTCACCGCGCTCAAGCTCCCAGAGGCCGTCCAGCTCGATGTGACGTTGACGCTCGTCCTCTAGACGTTTGCTCTTCCTCTCGAGCGATTCTCGGGCCCTTGCTAGCTGCTCGGCCAGCGCTTCGGCTTCCCGTCAGCTCGACCGCGCCAACTCCCTGAATGCAAGGAACTCCCGCCAGAGCCCCTCGTGCTCCCCCTCGAGCCGGGCTAGTTTCGCCTCGCATCCACCAAGGGTCCAGGCGAGCCTCGACCGCTCCGCCTCCATCCGGGCGTGCGCCTCTACCATCACGGCCGCTGTCCGAGCTATGACCAGGCCGCCCTCCATCAGGATATCAAGGACCCCGGCGGGAGTGCTGCGCCTTTCTCCCCCCCTCGTCCTCTCGGCGATCGACCGGCAGAGCCGGTACAAATCGCCCGAGATACCGAGCCTAACCAGAGGTTCCGGCAAAGGGGACTGCTCCACCCTGGGCACCCCACCAGAAGACCCTGTTCGGGCAGCGAAGCTGACCGCCCCGCTCGCCACGGTCAGTTGGGGTTGCAACGCCTCCCCGGGCGAACCCCCACCCTCGACCGGCGCCGCGAGATCAACCGCACCAGCAACTGCCGGCACTTGGGGTTGCGACGCCCTCGCGGGCGAACTCCCATCCGCGCCGACCAATCCCTCGGTCCCAGCGCCGGCCGCACCGGCATCGGCCCCCTCTGCCCCCACAGAGGGGAGAGCCGACCCATCACCTCCCTCTGCGGGGCCCCTGGTCTCCTCGGCCCCCTCTCGCCCGGCGGATGGGAGAGCCGGCCCGGAGGGGTCGGCCCCATCCTGCCCCCGAGGGGGGAGCGCCACCGAGCCAGAATCGCCCCCGACGGCGGTAGGAAAACCGGCTTTCTTGGCCCTTTTCCTGGCCTTCGCGGCCTCCCGCAACTTCCCCGCCAGGGGATCTTTGCGCTTCAGGCCGGTCGATCGAGAAGTCCCCTCGGGGGCTGCCCCCTTGCCCTTATCTCGGGCATGGACGTGACCCGCCGAGACATCGGGCTCATCGGCTGCCGAGTCGTCTCCCAGATCGATGACCTCGGCCGCCTCCTCCAGAGGCTCCCGCCTTACGTCTGCAACAAGAAGAAGCCCCAGTCAAGAGGAGAAAAAGAGCTACCACCCCCGAAAAAGAGCCGCAAGAGCCATACCCATCGACGTCAATCGCGAGAGAAGACACCGTTCGATGTTCTCCGGCGTCACCAGCTCCTCAGTCGATTGACGGTTCTCCAACAGACGGGCAGCCTGCTGCTCCACGTGGGGAGGGAACTCCTCCTGGCGAGGGGGCAGATTCAGGTGAAAGTTGGGCGAGGTCCGGCATCTCCAGATCTCGTCCGTCGCCACCGCCTTCACCCAGAAGAATTGGGTCTTCCACCCCTTGTGCGAGGAGTCCTTCGCCGCAAGCGAGATGCAGCTCCTATTCCTCCGCGCCTGAATGAAGTAGAAGCCTTTCCCCGCCGACGGGTGCGCCTTCAACTCAAAAAAGAAGTGGAAGAGGTCCAAAGAAGGAAAAATGTCGCGCTGACGACAAAGAATCCCGAAGGCCGAAAGAAGAAGATAGGAGTTGGCCACCAACTGAATAGGCGCCAACCGGAAAAAATTAAGAAGCTGCAGCACATAAGGGTCGAAAGGAAGCCGAAATCCACTCTTCCAAGCCAGAAGGAAGGTGCAAATGAGCTCATCGCAATCATCCAGACTCGTCTCGTACGGAGTGGCGGTGATGAAGCTGTATCTGAGAGGCAGCGGAAACGATGCTCCAGCCTCCGCACCTCCGCTTCCCCCAACTCACTACAGTTGGGGACAGGTTCCCGCCTTACCGGCACAAGCTCCGGACTCTGATCCGCCATCGAGTCGGGAAGAGATCCCTCGTACGAGCTTGAAGACTCCGGAGGAGAAGGAAGTTGCTGGACCGCCTCTACGGTTATCCTCGCCAACTCCTCGAACGCCGCCGCAAGGCTCCGCGTCTCCGCTGTGCTCTCACGGCGCATCAAGAAGCAAGGAAAGCCCAAAACCCTAGAAGCCTAGAACGATGAACAGCGCCCCCTATAAACCCCTGAGGGTGGCGGCGCGCCGTTCCGTGCTCCGAGAAAAGGGGGGCCCCTTCGTTTCGAATCCGTCAGGATCATCATTACGGGCCTCGGCGACCGCTATAAGCGGCTCCATAACGCCAACGGAATTCCACCCACCTGAGCCACGCCGGTCCAAAGCCTCGAAAAAATACTCATCCGAGCCTCCTTGGCTCGGGAGTAGGAGGGGGACAAGTGGAGAGGGGGATTTCCGCAGCCCACCACAAAGGCAGCCCAACAAGACCCACAAGGTCCAACCGGGCGAGCCCACCCGAGTGATAGCCCACAGGGCCCACTTAGGGAGAAAAGCCCAATAAATAAGACTCGAGGAACTAACTCTCCCTGGCGGCCTTCTAGGCTCGGAGGGCCCGAGACAACGGTCAGGTCCCGAGGAAGGTCCGGCCTAAAGCCCTCTCTCGACCCGAGAGAGATAGGCTCCAGCCGACCTATCCGACCCCACCCTCGCCGGGCCATGCCTATCGCTCGGACATGAGCTAGCATCCCCGAGGCTCGGTAAGGCCGGTTGATTATCTGCAGGTGCAGCCGTTCAGAGTCCTCCGCCAGCGGGAGAGTCAGGGGAGCCGCCGGACTCTAAGGGGATAACGTTCCCATGATCAGGCCATGAAAGCCCCCGTTAAAGACGTAACTCCCGCCAGGAACCCCTCAGCTTACAGGATTCCTGAAGGCGGCGCACTATTTAAGCAAAGGATCCCCTCCGGAAGATGGTAAGATGAACTAAGCATTCACACACCCTAAGCTCCTGAGCACGATTCGCTTCACCCTTTGGTGGAGAGGATTCTCGCGCATCAGCTCTCTCCTCCCCCCATTATTGCTTCCACCATAGCTCTACTGACTTAGCCATCGGAGGGTTTTGCCCCAGGGAGATCCCCTGGGCCCTCTGATACGTTTCCCTCTCTTGCAGATTCATCTTCTGGTGATCCATAGCCCGCTCAGGATCCTGTGCGAGATCTCACCTCTTCAATGCTCATGGAACAGATATGCAATGCAGCCTGAGATAGACTACCATAGACTTCATGTGCATTTCAGATTTTCAAAGAATTTCAGTTAGAGAATGCACAGATGAATTCAGCAAATGCATTTAATAACCTATGAAAGACGAGTCAAATTCAGATATGAGCATGTATGTACGAAATGCAACTGATTGAAATAGATTTTCTAAAGTTAGAAGATCGAACCTGTCAAGTGCAAGGATGGGGTTTTACCAAACTTGGGTGTCTTGGTTTATTCAACCCCTTTATTCCTCTCCAAGGCACACCTACAACATTTGGGTTATCTTGATCCCGCAGGAACCCAAGCAGCCTTAGGTCCTGTATTACTCCGAAAAGGTATTCTAAATAGTTTCTTAGCTGGATGATCATCAAACTCCATCAGATAACAATCATCCATAGAGTGTCTAAATTTTCCACAATATCTACATGAAACAACAAATTTTTTTATCTTATTATGCACATCAACATAAGATAATTGTTATAAACCATGGGATATGATGATACTGGTGTCGCATTACACTGGGAGTACTTTCTCTTATAAATAAGTGAAAAACCACGAGACTCGTTATGGAAATTACCTACTTGTTAATGACTTTCTAGTACATAACATTTACAAGGTTGTGTAAAGTACTTTCTAGATTCTTGCTCGTACATTCTTGTTCATGAACGGCCAAATTTATTTCTACATGATTAATCTTTGCTTGTTTATGGTCTACACTTGCTCACGTCTACTTGCTCAGTTATTTCATGATTCTATATTCTTGGTTATCTTGGTTTATATCGCTTGTTTATCGTATTCTTATTTTTACCTTAAGATCTAGAGCAAAGAGATTAATCATTTAAATATTACCTTCATGTTGATGCGAAGATACCTACTGGGCATGTGTGCTCATTCACTACTTTTTCAATCATTTTTTAGGAAATTCTAGCGGGTCAGATTCAGACTACTTAAGTGATGGATCCGAGAGCGAATGAAAGTCGATGAAATGAGAGAAGCCTTGGTCATTTTGTGTCTAGTCAAGTCAGGTTGTAATTTTCTAATTTTTTTGAGTCATGTGATGTCAGATGTCAAAGGAAACGATCTTATGTACTTGTGATTATTCCTTACGAAATAAAGTTGAAGTTAGAGGAAATACTTGTGTAATTACTCTTGTGTGATTGTCTTGCGCTCTGATTATATTGCTCGCTTGAGGCATACTAGCCGACTGTCCACGTTCCCGAGATTCCTTTCGCTGTATTAAATGCTCGGGGCGTGACAGAGAGAGAGAAACCATATTTACATGAAATGTAATTAACATCTCAACCATTCATAATCCAAAATTACATGTCAAATGTTCAAAACATATAGTCCATACATGTTAACAAATCCACAAATTAGCTATATAATGAAAGATGGATATCCATAGTCTACCTTCATGAAGGGGGAAAACCGAAGTACTATCTGGCTACAGCCTCCTCCTCGACCTCTTCTACAACGTCCCCTGAAAATGTGTGCCACAAGGGGGGTGAGTGTGACGCTCAGTAGTCAGCCTAGTCAAATCGGGGTTAACCCGCATTCATATATCCAATCAACATACAAAATTCAAGTATTAACAATATCATAATCCATTCATTCACATTTGCTTAAAAGTAATCCTACGTGAAAATACACATTTATCATCTATCATGTAAAATACCCATGCATGCGCTAGATGAACAGTTGCACATTTTGACATTTTCATGTGTTACACAATTAATGTTATTCATGGAACTAAATAGATGCCGCAAACACATGAGACCCACACACAAACGAACGAAAGAGTATTGCATAGACCCGAGAGTGAACTCCCACCCAGACTCCTGCCGCACGGGGCGTTACATATCGCCATCCCCCGGGTTCTGTGGTGTTACGTATCACCGTCCCACAGAACGAACCATCCGAATCATAGGATTTTAACTAGGGCGTTACGTATCGCCGTCCCCGAGGATCTTTTACTTCCGCGACGTTACGTATTGACATCCCACAGAAGGGATCGAGATCCTACCTCGCAGAATGCTGCTGATTTCCACTCATAACATTCACATCGTATCCGCATTCACATACGTACTCATTTTTTCAAATAGTAGTATGATACTTTATCATAACAAGCATACTTCCAAATGGTTTAAGTGGATAAATCACAAACATAAGCTTACTTGATGTGGAACAGAGCATGATCAGGTTACTATATATAAGAGGATAGGTTCATTTCTAGGCTACGTATGCATAAAAAATGACTCATAACTACCAGTGCAGAATTTCTATGAGCATGAAATTTTTACAATGGGTTACTAACTGAGTCTTCTATCATTTTCTAATTTTTTAGTTTTTTATGAATTAAAATACCCTTTCAAAATTCTCTTTTCTTGAGTTTCTGGAAAATGGGACAGAGCCCCAGGTGCATCGACCTATCAAGGGACCTGCATCGGCCTTTCTAGAGACTGCACCCCAGGTGCATTGACCTATCCAGGGACCTGCACTGACCTGTCCAGAGACTACAACCCAAGTGCATCGACCTATCTAGGGACATGCATTGACCTGTCTAGAGACTATAGCCCCAGTGCATTAACCTATCTAGGGACCTGCACTGACCTGTCCAGAGACCGCACCCCAGGTGCATCGACCTATCTAGGGACCTATACTGGCATGTCTAGAGACTGCACCCCAAGTGCATCGACCTATCCAGTGACCTCCACTGACCTGTCCAGAGACTGCACCCCAGGTGCATCGACCTGCACTGACCTGTCCAGAGATTGCACCCTAGGTGCATCGACCTATCCAGGGACCTGCACTGACCTGTCCAGAGACTGCACCCCAGGTGCATCGACCTATATAGGGACCTACACTGGCATGTCCAGAGACTGCACCCCAGGTGCATCGATCTATCTAGGGACTTGCACTGACCTATCCAGAGACTACAACCCAAGTCCCTGGATAGGTCGATGCACTTGGGGTGCAGTCTCTAGACAGGTCAGTGCAGGTCCCTAGATAGGTCGATGCAAGTCCAGTTAGAGGCCCCAAACTTCGATAGAAACTTAGAGGAACCACATGAAAGCACACAACTCAATGGAAAAACTAGAAAATAAACATAGTAGTCAATCCCACATACCCTTTTGTCCCTCTTTAAAGTATGGAAACTATTTTGAAATCGTTCTAATGCATCGTTGACCCTTAAGATTTGAGGTTAGGTGCCTACCTTTGAAATGTTAGACCGATGATCCGGGGATGAGATCCACACCCCCGATCCACCTAAAGCCTTTACCTCTCGAACCCGGGGCGCTGCAGGTTTATCCTCCACATGTCGAATTGTCCACCCACGCACTGGATTGTCCACCCACGCACCGGGTGGTCTGCCCACGAAGAGACGAGATCCCTCAAACTCTCCTCACACAAGAAGGGTAGAAGGTGGCAGAGGGTTGATGGGAATGGTTGCTAAAGGCTTACAACCCTTGAAACCCACCTCCTTATATAGTTTTCAAGCCTCCCAAGGTTCTACCTACGACCTACAAGGTTCCAACCAGCTCCCAAGGTCACTAGTTTGAAGAGGAGTTCATGCCAAGCACCCCTTCGGATTTGAATAGGTGTGACCCTTCGACCGCCAGTCATAAGTGCTAGTGGGCGCACTGCTCTGTTGGGATTTGGGTTGGCATGTCTTCATATAAAATCATGAGGACTTCTTTATCTAACTTGGGGTCATGGTTTCATCGATTTTCGTGGATCCTATCCCAGGTTATGATTTTTCAAATATTAACATTTCTTTTCCCCCGTTCCAGTCACGACCTTTCGGTAGCCCAAGGTAATTCGGGTATAACTCTAGTATCCAGGTGGAATTTGGCCTCAACCTCAACATAGAAGATGTGGCTAACATCTCCTTATAAATTATGACCTTAGTTTCAGGTCATTTCGTCAACCAAAGATGCAGTTATGAATTTCTCATTAATTACATGTGAATGCACCCAACAGTCACACCTCTTCGTGATAGCTGATAGGAAAGGGCTCAGAACCTTGGGTTCTGCTGCGAATTGGGTTTTCACCTCAACATAAGAGTTTGGGTCAAGGGCCCAATCTTTCTAATGGGCCAAGTTTCATCTCATTTGGTTAACTGGGGGCCAGGATATCCCTATTTCAACGGGTAAGCATTTTTCTATAACTATTTCGACCCATTATCATAAACTCCTTCTTATATTCTATTAGGCCTATTTTTCAGAAGTTATACTCTTCATCAAAGTTGTTCCTTACCCAATGGTCATTGCATGGGCTTTTTTTTCACCTAATTCGAACCTCCCTATATTAAGTTATGAATTTTCTAAGGATCCTTCAATAATTTATCTAGATTTCAAGCTCATTGAGTTCATGGGCCCGAATTATTCTCAATTGGGCCAGTGCCCAATTGGTGGTCATAACATCCTCTCCTCCATAAAAATAAATTTAGTCCTCTAAATTGACTTGAGAATTTTTTAAAAAGAAAATTTTTACTCACCGAACAGTTGAGGGTATTCTTGGCACATATTGTCCTCCGGCTCCCAAGTTGCTTCCTCGGAATGAGAATTCCTCTATAAAACCTTCACCAGCTGGATGGTTTTATTCCTCAATACCTGTTCCTTCTAGTCTATGATATTGCTGGGCTGCTCCACATACGACAGATCTGCCCGAACCTCCAGGGGCTCGTACTCTATAACATGTGAGGCATTTCGGACATATTTCCTGAGCATGGAGACAGAGCGGGCAAAAGTGCAAGTCGTTAAGCCACCTCGCTGACCCTTTGTACAATCTCATAAGGCCTGATATATCTGGGACTGAGCTTGCCCCTCTTTCGAAATCACATGACTCCCTTGGTAGGAGACACCTTTAGGAACACATGGTCTCCTTCGACAAATGTTAACTCTCTCTGCCGTTGGTCTGCATAACTTTTCTGATGGCTCTGGGCTGTGAGGAGTTGCTGCCTGATCATAGATATCTTCTCTGAGCAGTCCTGTACCAACTGCGGTCCAAACAGCTACTTCTCGCCAGCTTTATACCAACACACTGGTGATCTACATGGTCGCCCGTACAGTGCTTGATAAGGTGCCATCCTGATGGCGGAATGGTGACTATTGTTATATGCAAACTCTATCAAGGGCAAATGATCATCCCAATTCCCCCTCCATTTGATGTTGCATGCCCTCAGCATATCTTCTAGAGTTTGGATGGTACACTCGGATTGCCCATTGGTCTGAGGATGAAATGTTGAGCTGAGCCGTAATTCTATCCCCATAGCCTATTGCAAACTCTTCCAGAACCTCGATGTGAATCGAGGGTCCCGATCAGAGATGATAGATAATGGTGCACCATGCAACCGAATGATTTCGGCGATGAATAGTCTTGCTAATGATTCGATTGGGGTCTGCTTGTTGATGGGCAGGAAGTGTGCAGTCTTTGTGAACCTGTCCACAATTACCCAGATGGTATCATGCTTCCTTCTGGTCATGGGTAGACTAGTCACAAAGTCCATGGTGATTTGTTCCCATTTCCATTGTGCCATCTCAATGGTTTAGAGAGGACCGCCAGGTCTTTGATGCTCAATCTTCACTTGCTGACAAGTGAGACATTTGGACACGAACTCCGCTATGTCTTGCTTCATTCTTAGCCACCAATACATCCTCTTCATATCCTGAAACATCTTAGTGCTTCCAGGGTGAATGGAGAACTTTGACCTATAAGCCTCCTACATCAATTCCCTTTTCAATTCCACATCATCCGGTACATAGATCCTTTTTTGGAACTTGATCAGCCCATCGATCACCACATGGAAGTCTCCATTGCTCAGTAGCTTCTGTAATGCCATATCCTGCCTTTGCACCTCAGCAATTCTGTCTAAGTATGTAGGTCTAGTTGACAAGCTAGCCAACAGACCGAATTGCTTTTTTTTTGGGTTGTGATTCAATCACACCCTCTATCATATCCCACTCTCGATGCTAGCTCAACGTCATCAATTTACGGTTGAGAGCATCCGCCACCACATTCGCCTTGCCTGGATGGTACTGCAAGGCAAAGTCATAGTCCTTCAGTAGTTCGACCCATCTCCTTTGCCTCAGATTGAGTTCTTTTCGAGTGAATATATATTTGAGGCTCTAATGGTCGGTGAAGACCTCAAACCGAACCCCATATAAATAGTGTCTCCAGAAATTTGCTTCCATTTCCAGGTCATGAGTGGAGTAGTTCTTCTCATGATCCTTTAACTATCTCGAGGCATAGGCGATCACTCGGCCATTTTGCATTAATACACAATCGAGGCCGATCCTAGAGGCATCTGTATAAAAATTGAAGCCATCATTCCCTTGAGGGAGCGCCAACACTGGGGTTGAAGTCAACCTTTCCTTGAGAATCTAAAAATTGTCTTCACCCTCTTTTGACCAGATAAATTTCACTCCATTCTTGGTCAACTTGGTCATGGGGGCTGCAATGGTGGAGAAGCCTTCAATGAACCGGCGGTAGTATCCAGCCAGTCCAAGGAAGCTTCTAATCTCCATGACTGTCTTCGGTGCTTCCCACTTTGTCACTGCCTCAACCTTGCCAGGGTCCACAGATATGCCGTTCCCGGATATAACATGTTCGAGAAACATAACCTGATCTAGTCAAAATTCAGACTTGCTGAGTTTGGCGTAGAACTTGTTCTCCCTGAGAGTCTACAGAATCACTCTCAGATGCTGTTGATGCTCCTGCTGACAGGCAGAATATATAAGGATGTCATCTATAAAGACTACGACAAACTAATCTAGATAAGGGCTGAAGATTTGATTCACTTGCTCCATGAACACAGCTGGTGCATTGGTCAACCTGAATGGTGCTACTAAGAACTCGTAGTGACCATACCAAGTCGTAAAGGCTATCTTCGACACATCTTCGGGCTTGATTCTGATTTGGTGATAACCCGTCTTTAGATCAATCTTGGAGAAGACCTTGGCAGATGATAATTGGTCAAATAACTCTTCAATCCTCGGTAGAGGGTACTTGTTCTTTATGGTGGGCTGGTTAAGTTTGCGGTAATCAATGCACAGCCACATGGTCCCATCCTTCTTCCGCACAAAAAAAACTGGTGCTCCCCATGGGGACACACTAGGCCTGATGAAGCCTTTGTCTAGCAACTCCTGCAATTGCCTCCTGAGTTCGGCAAGTTCTGTCGGAGCCATCTGGTATGGTGGAACGGAGATGGGTGTGGTGCCCGACAGTAGCTCAATAGAGAAGTTCACCTCTCAAGCTGGTGACAGTCCCGGTAGATCTTCGAGAAATACATCAGAAAATTCTCAGGCCACGTCCAAGTCTTCTAGAATCTTGGCAGTGCCTTCTTCAAGTACCACACTAGCCAAGAAATAATCACATCCCTTGCTAATCAGCTTGGAAGCCCTGATGGCTGATACTATTATCCTCCCAGACTTGTTCTTCGGGCATTGGAAAAAGTATGTCTCCTCTCTGGCTTATGAAAGATCACTCTCTTCCGACAGCAGTCAAAGAGAGCATAGTGCTTGTCTAACCAATCCATCCCCAGAATGAGATCAAAGTCGGCCATCTCTAAGATGTATGCTTCCCCTAGCAATATCCTCCCATTGATTTTGACCTCTAAAGTAGGGATCACAAGTTTGGTGTGGACTTGTTTCCCGGTTGGTGTACTAACTATCATTTCCCTGAAGAATGTGGCTTTGGGTCTGTTCTTTAGTTGCTTACCAAAACTAGTGGATATGAATCTGTGTGTAACCCACGGGTCGAACAAAACCTTTGCATAAAAATTATCCTCAAGAAGTGTAACTTCGGCCACGGTAGGGGTATTGTCTACCTCTTTTTGCATTAGTGCATAATCTCGCTGTTGTATCCCCTAGTTGATTTTGGGTAGTTATGTTTCAATGATGACAAATCTTGTGTGTGTGTTTCTTTATGTGGTAAATTGAGAAAGGCTTGATATCCAAGGTTCTAATATAGTGACCATTCGGTTATGCATGAAAAATAGCTTTGGTGGACTCTTTGAACTCAAATTCTTGAGTGCTTGAGTCATCTTCAGTTTGGATTCAAGTTAGATGGTAAACCATGCTCATATACTATAAAAGGATATGGTGAGATCCTACAACTCTAAAAATGTTCAAACTAGTTGAGTTGGGGTTCATGATGCTGACCCTTGTGCATTATTGGATAGCCATGGGTTTTTGATGTTTAGTTATAGCACTTGTCATTGCAAAGGTTATTCCTGGCATATTCTTCTTGAGATTTTTGAGCTTACATGTTGATTAGTCATCTCTTGTGAAGATTGGTAGAAACTGGTCATTTTGGTTCTCACACCCTGTTCATGTTCATGGTCATATGCTATTCATGTTAGGTGTGTTAACCTTGCTTTAAAAGAGCTTTCTTGCATATATTTTTAGAGGTTTTGAAAGATGAAAATAGATTTTGGTTTTTGATACAAAACTTTGTTGTAATTTGGCATCACATTGAGCATTCATGTTAATTAAAAATTAGGTTGTTTAATCCTTGGTTTGATTGTAATAAATGATGATTTGAATGGGTTTACATGTGGTTATATGTCTATTATCATGTTGGGGACTACTGTATATTCATCATGCATATCGTCCCTTGGTGTTAACTCTTTCATTTTTATCAAAATCTGGGTTTTCTGAATTTTGGTCGACGACCCCTATGCCTTTGGTCGATCGAATTTTCGAAAGTCAGAAGGTGTCCTGCCCTGAAAAAGTTAGGTCGATCGACCCAGTCCTTTAGGTCGACCGAATTTGCCAGAATGCACCAGTCCAGACGCTGTAAAAGTTAGGTCGACCGAACCCCTCGCTTAGGTCGATCAAATACGGCGAGCGACCCATTTTAGTTGAGTTTGAAACCCATTAAAATGAGATCCGTTTTTGGTGAAATTTGACTCCATTGCCCCTAGGGTTAATATATATATCTTGGGGCTTGTTCTAAAGGTTTTAGACAAGGGCTAAATAGTCTTTTACACTTTTCTCATGGGTGTATATATATCCTACGAATTTGGGAGAAACACAAGAGCTCTAACATTTTCTATCTATCTTGTAGGAGAAGAAATGGAAGAAGGAGAGGAGCTGGAGGAAGATTGAGGATTTCATCTACTTCCATACATTTCTGGAGATCGTGATTGAAGAAACAAAGGAGCGGATCGAGAAGAGGAACGCGTGGACGTTCTCATCGTCGGCATCCGGCTACCCTCCGACCTGAGGATTAGAGAAGATTTTCTACGGGCCTTTCTACTCTTGGGGATTTATTTCTACACCTTGTTTGCATATATTTTGGTCATTTACTATTGGTCTATGAGCTTGTATTGATCACATCTTTATTTTTTAAACTTGGACTTGTCAGTGTGTCGATCGTTTGCGAACGATTATGGTGTTTTTGTGCCGCGGGTGTTGCGGTTTGTTTGTGTGTGTGTCTTGATCCTTCGTGGATCGTGTAGGAGACGACGTCTCTATGTGTTTGGAGCGAAAGCTCCATGCGCTTCATTTGAAGCGAGTGGATCCTCACCAATTCTGTAAGGGGTAGACGTAGGGAGCCCGGCATGGTCCCGAACCACCTAAAAATATCTCTCGCATTTGTCTGCTTATGGTTTGCTTGATTATCATTATCGTCTTGATTGTGTGTGAACGGAGAGGTTGAGAGAACTAGCTTCTTAATTTCATCCGTTCATATCTTGTGTTGGTAGTTAATTTTTATTCCATTTTTCTAAAAATTTAAATATACCATTGCGCTCTGAAGGTACAATTCAATCCCCCCTTTTTTTGGAATCGATCATCTAGGGACAACAATCTGGCATCAGAGCGGGTCTCTGATTTTTAGGACGACCTCACGGTTGTATAGCAAAGATCCTTTGCTGTGGCCAACAAGGGAATGATCCCCGAGGGACATTCGATACACCGACCACCCTTCTTTGATGGGACTAACTATCCCTATTGGAAAAACATAATGAATGTGTTCATGCGAGCACAGGACTATGACACTTGGAAGGTTATAAACAAAGGCCCTTATGTTTTACCACCGAATGAAGATGAATGGAAAGATTATCACATTAAGAAATCATGTGCAAACTTTAAAGCTATGAACATTATTCAGTGCGCGATACATCCTAACGAGTACTCACGCATATCTATGTGTTCATCTGCGTAGGAAATGTGGAATAAGCCGAAGGTTATTTATGAAGGTACTTCGGAAGTACGGGAGACAGAGGCAAATCTGTTGGTTCGAGAGTATGTGTTGGATGGTTAAGAGAGGATCTAGAGGGGGGGTGAATAGATCTAGGTTTATACAACAAATAGTTTTAAGCGATTTTCAAGATGAACAACGATGAATCAAAAACAAAGCATAGATCTGAACTGTAAACCGTGGGTTACAAAGTGGAATGGAAATCTTGGAAACCCTGTGAATGGAGATAGGAGAGATGGAAGGAGAATATCACACCATTGCACAAGGATTTAAGGTGGTTCGGCTATCCCAAGACAAACCTACGTCCACCCCTCTCCCAACTAGGAAATGTTTTCACTCTTTGGCCAAAAGAAGTGTTACCACACACACACACACACAAAGATTTAAGGTGGTTCGGCTGTCCCAAGACAAACCTACATCCACCCCTCTCCCAACTAGGAAAGGTTTTCACTCTTTGGCCAAAAGAAGTGTTACCACACACACACACACACACACACACACACACATGAGGAGGAGCAGGCTCCTCACGAGGATGAAATCCTCACAACACATTGGGACAAGTCCCACAGAAAAGATTGATCTAAGAAGAAAGAGAAACAAAGGATAAAACCAAAACAAGCTGCAAGTGCATTTAGCTCTAGAGGAAGGGGACCATGAACGATATGGCAGATGCTAACAGGCACTCATCTCTTCTTCCCTTCTATTCTCCTCTTTCTTTTTCACCCTGGCTTTAGCCTGAAGGACATAGCTTCAGTTCATAAAGAGCTCTTTTTCGGCCGCCTTCCTTTAGCATGAGGTCTTCCCTTTATATAGGCACAATCAGTTCCACCAGAAGATGTTCCAGACTGCCTGCGATTGGCTCTTCATAAATTATAATTTCTCTTCAAGGATCCTTGTCTTGGTAGCCTCTGATTGGCCATAGAACCAGCAGAAATGATGTCCAGTAATTTGTCATTTTGGTGTACCAGAAGGTGTGAGAGTAGAAGCTCCCAAGAAAATCTGTAGTAGAGTCCTTTTATCTTGTGCAATCTCAATGACAGACCATTTCATTGGGTGGAGGCAAAAAGGGGAGTACCAGGAAAGGGACAATTCCTTGATAAGGTAATTTGCTTTTCCATTGACCAAAAGGGCTGATGTAGCAAGCTAATGATGACAAGGATGGTTGATTGAGTAGAGACCTTTCCTGACCTCAAAAGACATGTTTTTGGGGACTCGCGGTACCTATTTATGGTCTCTGGATCACCCAAAACATTTGACAGAAAATTGCTTAAAATAGATGAAGATTTACTCATAGAGGCATTTCATCAAGTAGTTGTTCTTCTCCATGAGGTCGGTGCAGATTGGTTTGGCATGCCTTATGAGGTCGGTGCATAGTACCATTTCTTCATAGAGAGGTCGATGCACATTTGGAGTTGAGGTCGATGCACATTTAGAGCTTAGCATACCCAAGTCTATGCATATTTGTATATAGCATGACCAAGTCTGTGCGCGTCCATTTACCAAGTCTGTGCGCGTCCATTTGCCAAGTCTGTGCACATTTCAACGTCGGTGCACATCTCAAGGTCGACGCTTGTTAAGGTTGGTGCACGTTTCAAGGTCGGTGCACGATTACAAGTAGGTCGATCCATACCACAAGGTCGGCGCACATTTGAAATTCCTTCATTGTGGTCGATGCATGTTTCAAGGTCGGTGCACATTGGGTCGGTGCACATTTCTGTCTGAAGCACACAGGTCGGTGCACGTCACTGTTTAGAGCAAATGAAGGTCAGTGCACAATGGGTCGGTGCACATTTCTATCTGAAGGACATAGGTCGGTGCACATCACTGTTTAGAGCAATTGAAGGTCGATGCACATTTCACCACCTCGTAGCTAAGGTCGGTGCACATTTCTTACCATTGCACATAAAGGTCGACGCTCATCACTGGTGGCGGTATGCAGGTCGGTGCACATCAGTATTGGCTTCATGCAAGTAGGTGCACATTATTGTTGCCACCCAGTCAAGGTCGGTGCATGTTTTTGATTGTGTACAAAGGTTGATGCACATCACTATTTGAAGACCATTGAGGTTGATGCATATTTCCTTTGTGCCTAGTCAGGTCGACGCACATTCTACAGTTGGCTTTCTGAGGTCAGTGCATATGAAGGACAGGGTCGATGCACATAAAGCTTTTGGCACGATTTCTTCACACCTAGATACATCAAAAGATGTCATGAATTTTTGAGCCACGTGACATCATCAAAATAATATAATTAAGCATATTACACATATGTCCAACATTCTCCCCCTTTTTGATGATGGGAACAAGGAGTCAAGTTCTTACCAAAAGTAGTGCACAAAATATGCTATGAACAAAAAAATGCAACGAACGCAAACTCCCCCTTAATGAAATTTTCCCCTAAATATGCAAAACTATCCTTTAAAGCGAACCCCCCCTGAACACACTCTCTCTCCCCCTTTGACAACATCAAAAATGGAGGAAATGAGTAAAATATCATAGGTGAGGTTCAGAACTAAGACACACATGGGGAATCTGGACCATCATGTTGAAGTATTTCCCAGCAGGCTAGCATTGGAGGACAATCAGGAGAAACTGAAGGATTAATATCAAAAATGCATGCAAGCATAGTTGAAAACAAGGAATGAGCCAGGGTATGCTCACAGAAACTTGTAAGGCTGATATATCTTGAGGAAAATTGAAACATAATGTTCCCGGTTCAGTTTTATCTCAAGAAGCCAGGTGACATGAGGGAAACATCATCCATCAGTGTTGAATTCAACCAAGATATAACAATGAGAATATGACAATAGGCACCTCTGGTAAGCAAATTTAAGATGTATTGACAGTCAAGTTGAATTGGCACCGTTTGACATGGAGAGTCACATTTGTTTTTGTGCAACTACCCCAGTTACTTAGTGCAGTTTACTATCATGCCGTATGGGAACCAGAGTTGGCCTGCCACATCATGCTTGACCCGTTAGCACTTCTTTGGTAAAAGGGTGTAGATTCTCAGTGGAACCAGGCTATTGCTCTCTTTCTTTTCATTTGGAAAAATTTATTTCTCTTTGATGCATGCGACCTGGGACACTAGCTCGCGATCGTCCCTATGCGAGAGAAGACGTGGACCGTGCGCGGTTGAGAAACCGGTTGTGAGTCTCGGGTATCGGCCTTTCCGTGTTAACTCGGATCGAGTCACGGGACGGTACACTCAATCTCGCTCTCTCGCAGCAGTGATAATAGAATAACAAGCTAGAAACCTACACTCGCAGCGGCATTCAAAGCTATACAAGATAAGCAAATGCCATAAAGAGTGGGGAGTGAGTGTACCTCCAGGCTCCGGGCGTGGGGAAGACATTCCCGGCCAGTTACGGTAACTCCCAGTAACAACAGTCAAAAAATTTAATTATAGCAGTAATTCCATTGCCCACTCCACGCAGGGAGGTAAATGCCTACAAGTGGGGCTCGGGAGGACCGACCCTGGGTTGACGGGCAGCAATCTGGAGGTGCCTTTGGGGCGAACTCGGCCTACTAGTCAGACTCGGCACTATTGCAACTCGGTGCTGCGCCAACTCGGTTGCTGACTCGGTCGGCAGCAAGGTATGGATTTCAAAGGAATGCTGCCTTCATGGGATCTTCTGAAGGCGCCGCTTGGCTGGGACGGTGGCGGGATGCCCTGATCGACTCCCTGAAGGGGTGGCTCCTGAAGTTGACTTTGATATTTATTTCTGAATTTTCTCCCGGACTGAGTTGTGCTGGCTGAATTCGGATCTGCTCTGCACACCTTCACAAAAAGAATTTCTACGGCCAGATCCGATGTCGGATTGATGCACAAGAGGTACCGATGGATAGAGGACTCAGAGATATACAACATATATTTTTGGTGGCTCCATCCATAGAACGGATTAAAATTAAAAATGACTGCAAACTACCTTTTTTTCTGACCCGGACTGACAGACACACAGGGCAGAGATGAACCTGCCTGAAACAGACCTTTGACTGAGGGCTAAATGATTTTTGTTGACTCAATGAAAATTATGGTGGAAGGGGGTATACGTGAGGAACACTAGGGAATTTTTGTGGATGTTCTAAAATTTTCTAAGTGGGTGGATAAATTGCAACAAGGAGACTCTATCCCATAGATCTGTAAAAGGGCAGATTAATGAGAGGACAAACAAAATTACAAGGAAAATATCAAAAGGACTCCAAATGACATGAAATTTTAACTGGAGGTTAGGAGAGATGGACAGAACAAACCCTCAAAATTAGGGCTCAATCAGACAACAAGAACCAAAGATACAATTTTGGAGGAGAGGTTATGTCCTGATTTGGACAGAACTTCGATGTAGCGGCGGTGGCGGCGCGACGACGGCACGAATGGCGGCGGCGACAGCAGAAAGAGAACTCAGAGGGGCTAAGGAGAATATTGGAGATGGCTTCACACCCTGGAGGGCTGGAGGAAGAAGAAGAGAACCAGAGAGAGAGAGGAGAGAGGGCACACCCTTCTTGCTTCAAGCAATTTTCACATAATTTCTTCATTAAATATCTAATGACACTATACATAGGCTTATATAAAAAATGGCAAGGGGTGGGGGGCTGGAAATTTTGTGGGAAATAGGCCTTTTTTCCCCCATGTGGTTAAAAATCTAAAATAAATAAATTACATATGGAGGTGGCACTCCTTTGACTAGGTAGGTAAGGTAGGTGGCCTCCCTTTGACATTTTCAACCACTTGTCTCCCATGTGTCCAATTGACCTTCTAGATGCCACCTAGGGCTTTGACTAGCCCCACATGGACCCATATGGCTTATGTGGACTAATGGGAAAGGAGTGAGGGCCCCCTTGCTGGACCTACTGACATTTTGCACAAAAACCCAAACAATCTAAGGGAATGACACATTGGCTTATAAAGCCTTACAATTGCACATATACTTTCCCAAGGATATAAAAGTAAACTAAAAGGACACAAGTGCAAAAATAAAAGTCAGTACTCAACGTCGATTCCCATCAACTCTCCCCGGGTGGGAGGAACTCGACCCCATAGAGTAAGGGGTGCGGCTGCTAGAGTATCTCCGGCGGATGCGTCACCGAACCTGGAAGCGCGGAGTACGCTCCACTCCAAGTAATCGATACCTGCTCATCCCGTATAGATTCGATATGCACACGCTGCCATAGGAAGAGGCTAGAGGTGGACACTCCGGGGTGGGGTCACTCTCAAAGGAGGGAAGGCGGCTCGAAGACT
The DNA here is from genome assembly GCA_022559845.1 of Amorphophallus konjac. Classification (NCBI taxonomy): domain Eukaryota; kingdom Viridiplantae; phylum Streptophyta; class Magnoliopsida; order Alismatales; family Araceae; genus Amorphophallus; species Amorphophallus konjac. The sequence continues at coordinate 110,672,544 of CM040128.1, read as the reverse complement.
CACTAGGAATCACCGCTTGTCCCTTATGTGACTAGATTCGATATGAAGTAGAACCGATCCCACAAGTCTGACAAGTCTCGTACTCGAAAGGGACTAACAATGCGAGCGTACAAACCGACTCGACTCGATGTATGCACAGACACACAATGCACTCGACAAACAAACCGGACGAAACAAAGACTCATAATGTTTGTCCGACCCGTACATGTGTGACGGTTGACCAGGACATCCGAATATGTGCCATGCATGCATGTTATGCAACCGGTGGTTGGTAGCATGGGGAACACCTAAACGTCCAAGTATGACCCAATCATGCATGGACGGCCCTTTGGATTTGGGAGAATTGAGAGGGCTAGGAGCATCGGGTGTGGATGTATCGAGGTTGGGCTTGGTGGGTGTTGATGACCCGGCCCGTGGGGTTGGGATGTGGTAGTGATCTCCCTCGAAGAAGTGGAGAAGATGTGGTGGGTCAAGGGATTCACTAAGGAAGGGGTCGAAGGGGTCGAAAAATGTATGACCCCTTGTGGTGGGTTCCCACAAGTCACGGTCCCATATGTAGAAGTCTTGAAGGTGTGGATGGTCACCTTCATGCATTGTGGCGGGTGGGATGGTGATCATAGGTAAGAAGTATGATTCCTCCCTCGGACAAAAGGGTATAAAGTCGGGCTCGGCCGACATGGGGAGGAATAAAAGAATATCTGTGGTGACACAACCCATGGTGCACACGGAGGTAATGGACCATAAGGCCGGATGGGTGAAGCTAAGACTAGTGGGTTGGTCGAAGCTTCGGGCCGATGAGTGTGTCAACTTCCATTGCGAGTCTAATCCCACAACAAGGTCATCCAATGTATCAACATGGTGACTAGACCGAAAGGTAGTGTGGTAGGAGTTGACGGGCACTATTGGTAGTATAGGGTCCATGGATGGGTAAGGAGGTGGGACCAAGCCATCCTTAAGTCAACTAAGAAGCGGCTCGGCTATGTATAGCGTACTTGTTATAAACACAGGTGGCTCGGGCTTTGGTGGCTCCAAATAAGATGGTTCTGAATAAAGTTCGGAAGTAGAGGGTGGTGATGGAGCACCCACGGGTGGTGAAGAAGCGCTTGTCTTTTCCAACCAATCCCAAAACATTTTCTCGATTTCCTCAAAGGAGCGGGTTGGAGTGGGGACCTCGGAGTGGACTTGCTCCTCGGCTCTCGGCTCGGGTGTGGACCTAGACTCGACTAAAAGCGGGGCTTCCACTTGGTTGGAGGCGACGGGGTGGGATTGGACGGAGATGCCAAGGGGAGGTTGGTTGGAGGTGATTGGGCGGACCACTTGATTGGGGTTTCTTTGGAGGGCTTGGATGGTGGTGAAGGGGCGGGGTTGGTTGGAGGTGTGGCCCACTTGATTGCGGGTGAGTTGGTGGGGATGGCTAGTGGTATGACCCCCGTAGTTGGAGGTAGGTGGACGGGGAAAGTAGACCCTCCTAAGCGCTCTCTTCATATCCCATCATGACTCGATGGCCCTTAGCCTCTTATCTTCCCGGAAGTACTTTATGTCCCTTCATCTTTCAGCGGCTTCATAGAAAAGTCACCTTTTGGCTAAGTCGACTTGCACGGGACCGGACATAAGGTAACACTCAAAGTAGTCGTCCATAATGGCTTCCCACTCTAAGTAGTCATTCGGGTTTTCGGAGCCATAGAAGTCCCGGGCTTCGGGCCTTTTGGGGTGGTTCGGGTGGTCCTTCCATTTTAGATAGTATCGCCACCATGCAGAAGATGCGGCCCCTTGGTCGTCCATGGGACACGGGGACACTAATGAATGGACATGCCAACACTTGGACAAGACACTAGATCGACTATGTAAGGTTGGGATGCATGCACACTAAGGACAAGACACCAAGACTCGGTACGTGGCAGAGTTAATCGATCCGAAGATCACTCGCGCAAGTGTGCGGCCTTCCCGATAGGTGTAGCCTAACGTTCAGACAACACCTTTTTATATACCGGGTTATTGGGATGAAATGCAATCTAGACCGACTTAGACGATGACTAGACGTAAATGACACTCTTTTTTTTTTGATTTTAGACACCCTAGACTCAAACTCGCTCTGACACCAAATTGATGCAGGACGGACACGCGACCTGGGACTCTAGATCGCGATCGTCCCTATGCGAGAGAATATATGTATCGTGCGCGGTTCAGAAATCGGTGGTGAGTCTCGGGTATCGGCCTTTCCGCGTTAACTCGGATCGAGTCACGGGACGGTACACTCAATCTCGCTCTCTCGCAGCGGTGATAACAGAATAACAAGCTAGAAACCTACAATCACAGCGGCATTCAAAGCTATACAAGATAAGCAAATGTGATAAAGAGTGGGGAGGAAGTGTACCTCCACGCTCCGGGCGTGGGGAAGACATTCCCGGCTAGTTACATTAACTCCCGGTAACAACAGTTAAAAAATTTAATTACAACAGTAATTCCATTGCCCACGCCACGCAGGGAGGTAAAGGGATACAAGTGGGGCCCGGGAGGACTGACCCTGGGTTGATGGGCAACAATCTGAAGGAGCCTTTATGACGAACTCAGCCTGCTGGTCCGACTCGGCACTATTGTAACTTGGTGCTGCGCCAACTCTGTTGCTGACTCGGTGGGCAGAAAGGGATGGATTTCAAATGAAAGCTGCCTTCCTAGGATCTTCTAAAGGCGCCGCTTGGCTGGGACGGTGGCGGGATGCCCCTGATCGACTCCCTGAAGGGGTGGCTCCTGAAGTTGACTTTGATATTTATTTCTGAATTTTCTCCCAGACTGAGTTGTGCTGGCTGAATTCGGATCTACTCTGCACACCTTCACAAAAAGAATTCCTACGACCAGATCCGATGTCGGATTGATTCACAATAGGCACCGATGGATAGAGGAATCATAGATATACAAGATATATTTTTGGTGGCTCCATCCACAGAACGGATTAAAATTAAAAACGACTGCAAACTACTTTTGTTTCTGACCCAAACTGACAGACACACAGGGCAGAGATGAACCTTCCTGAAATAGACCTTTGACTGATAGCTAAATGATTTTTCTTAACTCAATGAAAATTATGGTGGAATGGGGTATACGTGAGGAACACTAGGGATTTTTTGTGGATTTTCTAAAATTTTTTAAGTGGGTGGGGAAATTGCAACAAGGAGACTCTATCCCGTAGATCTACAAAAGGGCAAATTAATGAGTGGACAAACAAAAATACGGGGAAAATATCAAATGGACTCCAAATGACACGAAATTTTAACTGGAGGTTAGGGAAGATGGACAGAACAAACTCTCAAAATTAGGGCTCAATCAGACAACAAGAACCAAAGATACAATTTTGGAGGAGAGGTTTTATCCTGATTTGGACAGAACTTCGATGTAGTGGCGATGGCGGCGCGAGAGCGGCACGAACGGCGGCAACGGTAGCAGAAAGAGAACTCAGAGGGGCTAAGGAGAATATAGGAGAGGGCTGGAGAAAGAAGAAGAGAACTAGAGAGAGAGGAGAGAGGGCACACCCATCTTGCTTCAAGCAATTTTCACATAATTTCTTCATTAAATCTCTAATGACACTATACATAGGCTTATATAGAGAATGGCAAGGGGTGAGGGGCTGGGAATTTCGTGGGAAATAGGCCTTTTTCTTCCCCCATGTGGTCAAAAACCCAAAATAAATAAATTACATATGGAGGGGGCTCTCCTTTGACTAGGTAGGTAAGGTAGGTGGCCTCCCTTTGACATTTTCAACCACTTGTCTCCCATGTGTCCAATTGACCTTCTAGATGCCACCTAGGACTTTGACCAGCCCCACATGGACCCATATGGCTTATGTGGACTAATGGGGAAGGAGTGAGGGTCCCTTTCCTAGACCTACTGACATTTTGCACAAAAACCCAAATAATCTAAGGGAATGACACATTGGCTTATAAAGCCTGACAATTGCACATATACTTTCCCAAGGAAATAAAAGTAAACTAAAAGGACACAAGTGTAAAAATAAAAGTCAGTGCTCGACGTCGATTCCCATCAACTTCTGACGCGGGACGGCATCGGGGGCAGGATCGACGGCACTCCGATATCACGAACAGGACGGATAACTTGCTACCACACGCAGCTCGGCCTCACGCCGAACGGTCTCACATCGGGCGACACACTCAAATCTCACAAATGGGGAAGAGAGGGAAGGAAAGAAAAAGGAGTGGATACTCTCTCACGTAGGAAGCAAACTTCATTCTATTCATCATTCATACGTAACACACCCCTTAGCCTTCCTTTATATAGGAGGAGGCTATAACATTCATACCGTCCAACTTTCACAAATTGTGTTTATACCCTAGCCTAACAAGAAAAAACCCAACAACCAACTATTGACTTTGTGGGTTGAATAAAATAAAATACACAATTTGACTATGACTAGCCTAATAAAACAAAAGTAAATAACACATGTATTACTACATGTATTTTACACATGATATATATTTAATACACACATAAATAGGTGGACATACTACTTGACGATTCTCGTCAAACCCCTCTGCTTGGAGGAGGTTCAACCTCGAACCTTGAATCACAGGACCCGTGGTGGAAGTGGTTGTGGCATTGGTGGAGGCGAAGGCGGACGGCAGAAGAGGACGGACTTGGAGCTTTAAGTGGGGCCTCGCACCCGTCCCCATCTCAAGGACGATGCACCCAAAGCTTCAAATTCTCCCTTTAGGGCGGAGCGGAGAAGGACGGATCTGGAGCTTCGAATGGGGCCTCGCACCCGTCCCCATCTCGAGGACGATGCATCCAAAGCGTCAAATTCTTCCTTCTCGACGGAGTGGACTTGGCGAAGGACGGTCATGCACACCACACTCCTGAAATCACGGACTATCTGTTGACGGCCAGACGACGCGGACGCTGCTCAAGCCACCGCAGTGGAATGGGGGGGCACAGTTACTAATTTATTCAAATAATTTATATGTATATATATAATTATTAAAAAATATATATTTATATCTTGATATTATATATATATATATATCACCAAACTTCAACTGCTTTTTTGACTTTTTTTCAAATCCTTTTTTTCAAGCATTTCGGCTGGTGGTCAAACAGGGGAGGCGGCCCACGCGGTGCGAGGGCGACCAGGTCGGGCGGGCGGGGGCCCGGGCACCGGCTGGCAGCGCACGCGGCAGGTGGGCGCACGCTGGCGCACTGCAGCAGCGGTAGGGGGTGCGCCTGGCAGTCGGACCGACACGGGCGGGTGGGCTCGCACATGGGCACAGGGGTGCGGCCAGGTGGGGAGCGCTTGGGCACCTGCCGACGCGAGCGGGCGCGGCCCGGGTGCGAGGCGGGCGCACTGGGGGGGTGCGGCCGCGGGGCGAGAGGGCTCTGCCGACAGGGGCACCGGGCGCTGCGGTGGCAGGCGGTGGGGTCGCGGCGGCGGCGGCCGCCGCAGGCGGCGACCGAGCGCGGCGAGGGAGGGAGGACGTTGCTACCCTCCATCTTTTTTGAAATGGCACGGGCGAGGAGGGGCAGCGGGCCGGGGTCGGAGCGGACGGGCCTGGCGCATCTGGGTGCGTCTGGGCCCGGGCCGGGGCCGGAGCGGACGGGTCGGGCGCATCTGGGCGCGTCTGGGCTCGGGCCGGGCGCGTCTGGGCACGGCAGGCGGGGCCGGAGGGGGGCCGGCAACGGGCGGGCGGCCACGGTGGCAGCTGGTGGCTCAGGCGGCTGCTTCCGAATCCGGAGAGAGAGCGCGCCGGAGAGAGAGAAATAGAGAGTGAGAGAGAGAAACAGAGAGTGAGAGAGAGAAAGAGAGAACACGGGGAGAGAGAGAGAGAAGGAGAGAACGGTTGGGAGAGAGAGAGAGATTAACTAAGAGATAGAAAGATTCACAGGACGGGGAGAGAGATTAAGAGAGGGAGAGAGAAATAACACAATAGGGATTTTTTTCTTTTTGCTATTATTCTTTTTTTTCCTTCTTTTTTTCTCTTTTTTCACTCCTAGCAACCTAGAGAGAGAAATGGAGACGACGTCGGGGATGTCGGGGTCGTCGGAGACGCCGTTGTTGGGCTCTGATACCAAATCTGACGTGGGATGGTGTCGGGGGTAGGATCGACGACACTCCGATATCACGAACATGACGAATAACTTGCTACCTCGCGCAGCTCGGCCTCACGCCGGACGGTCTCACACCGCGTGACACACTCAAATCTCACAAATGGAGAAGAGAGGGAAGGAAAGCAAGAGGAGTGAATACTCTCTCACGTACGAAGAAAACTCCATTCTATTCTTCATTCATACATAACACACCCCTTAGCCTTCCTTTATATAGGAGGAGGCTATAACATTCATACCGTCCAACTTTCACAAATTGTGTTTATACCCTGACCTAACAAGATAAAACCCAACAACCAACAATTGACTTTGTGGGTTGAATGAAATAAAATACACACTTTGACTATGACTAGCATAATAAAACAAAAGTAAATAACACATGTATTACTACATGTATTTTACACATAATACATATTTAATACACACATAAATAGGTGCACATACTGCTTGACGATTCTCGTCACTCTTTTTGAGTCATTTTCGAAGAGCCAGAGCAGAGATAGTCAAGAGCACGTTTTGACATAAGCCACCTCACGTCTCAGGTGGAGTGTACCTAGTTACTCAGCACACCTCAACCATTTCTCTGCAATTAGTGCCTTGAACTAGTGTCTCATGAAAAGTAATGGTGGACCATAATACAGAGCGCATAATAAAACATGGTCACTGGATGAGCATGAGCAGACCGTACGTTAGGGTATATCAACCATAGTAGACCAATGAGGTCCCCCCGTCAGGGTTCAAAGATTCAAAAATGTAGAAGGTTGTTGAGTTTAAGCCCTTTTATTCAAAGATTAGCCTCAATGCTAAGTGTAGGGATTTCTTCTGAGAGTGGCCATTCGAGGAATGGATCTTAGAGAAGAACCTCTCATGAATTAACTTGCTCCCCATGAATCCATACGTGCAAAAGAAGAGAGAATGTAGAATGTTGAATGCAGGTTCCCTTGATACTTGGCGGAGGACTGGCCTCACGTATAGTGAGTGTTTCCAGGCAGCCTGAACCTGCCCTTCCCCACATTAGTATTTTATATACTAAAGGGAACATCACTTATGGCAGCATGTAGACATATGAGATGCAGCTAGCTAGACATGCACAATGGACTAAAAACAAAAAGACACCTTATGTGGGATGCACTTATTTCAAATGAGAACAATCTAGTGGGAGAATGACACAAACCCAGTTCTCTCTCAAGGTGGTAAATCTGTCAGTGCTCAGAGGTTTGGTAAAGATATCTGCAATTTGTCTTTCAGATTCAATAAACTGAAATTCAAAGTTTTTCTTATTTACCTCATGTGGAAGAAAATGATGCCTTACTTCAATATGTTTGGACCGAGAATGCTGGATGGGATTCTTATCCAGGTTGATGGCGCTTGTATTATCACACAAGATAGGCGTACATCCAAGATTTACCTCATAGTCCTGGAGTTGATGCTTGATCCATAGCACTTGGGTCCCACAGCTACCTGCCGCTACATACTCTGCTTCAGCAGTAGATAGGGCCACTGGGTGCTGCTTCTTAGAAGCCCAAGAGACCAGGCAGCCCCCAAAGTAATTGCAATACCCACTAGTGCTTTTCCGATCAAGTTTGCACCCAGCATAATCAGCATCAGTATATGAGATTAAATCAAAGGAACATGATGCGGGATACCACAGTTCTAAGTCATGTGTGCTAGCAACGTATCTTAAGATTCTCTTAACAGTAATCAAGTGAGACTCTTTTGGATTGGCTTGAAATCGAGCACACATGCACACATTGAACTGTATATCAGGTCGAGACGCAGTGAGATATAGAAGGGATCCGATCATACCTCGGTATGTTTTAGTATCTACAGACTTGCCATTTTCATCTGCATGTAGGGATGCATTTATCCTCATGGGTGTGGATATGGCCTTGGTATCCTTCATCTTGAACCTCTTCAGGATTTCTAATATGTACTTGGATTGGTTTATGAAGAGGCCTTCCTTAGACTGTGAGACCTGCAATCCAAGAAAAAATCGAAGCTCTCTCATAAAGCTCATTTCAAACTCTTCTATCACGAGTTGAGCAAATTGGTTGCATAGGGTAACATTTGTTGATCCAAAAATTATATCATCTACATATACCTGTATAATGATGATGTGGCCATTCATTACCTTGGTGAAGAGAGTTTGATCAATCTTACCTCTGATGTAGCCTTTGTCAGTTAACTATGTACTGAGTCTATCATACCAGGCGCGTGGAGACTGCTTCAGGCCGTACAGAGTCTTGTTCAGCTTACAAACATGGTTAGGCAAATTAGCAAGTTCAAAGCCAGGGGACTGTTCAACAAAGACTTCTTCCTTTACCAGCCCATTCAAAAAGGCACTTTTGTCATCCAATTGATATAATTTAATACCTAATGAACATGTAAAGGCTAGCAAGATTCTGATGGCCTCTAATCTAGCAACAGTGGCAAAAGATTCTTCAAAATCAATGCCACTTTCTTGATTATAACCCTTGACCACTAACCTAGTCTTATTTCTAACGATGGCCCCCTCCTCATTGAGCTTATTTTTAAAAACCCATCTAGTCCCAATGACCTGCAGGACGGTGGGTCTGAGAACTAGATACCAGACGTGGCTTCTTTCAAATTGATTGAGTTCATCATGCATGGCATTAATCCAATTTACATCTTGCAGGGCGTCTTCAATACATTTGGGTTCAAATTGAGAGACTAGTGCAGTGAGGTCTTCATTATGAACAACTTTATTGAAGGACCTGATCCTAAGGGGATCATGAATGCTTCCTATGATATTCAGAACAGGATGGTCCTTTAGAGTGTGAGCATTTGTTGAGGACTCACCTATCATGGTTGATGGTGCAGGGATTTCGGTTGGCTAACCGGTTTCATGTATTGCAGGTTGTGATTCCTGATTGTTCACCATAGGTTCTTCCTTGTGAAGTCCCGCGATCAATGACACCCAAGAGCGGGGGGTGAATTGGTTATTCAATATTTTAAGAAAACTTTTACTCGATTTAAAACATATGTGATAAAGTAGCAATTAGAAATCCAGATCTTGTATAATTACAAATTAGATCTATCAAATTCTATCGCCACGATAGTTCTTTGGTACTTGACAGAGGTATGAATCTAAGGATTCTGCTCACTCAAGGTGCTATCGTCTTGACAAGACTGGCCTTGTCAATTCAAAAACACTTTTTAATATACCAAAGATCTACTTATAGAATAGATCAATTTATGCTAGATCTGAAGAGACAACTGCGGAAGTGATAATATGCAATATCAATCACACAGAATGGGGGTAGAAGAATTGGATCAAACCACACAGCTCAAACCACAAGACATAAGGAATTTTAAGGTGGTTCGGATGCAACAATGGCAACCTACGTCCACCCCTCACCAAAACCCGGTGAGGCTTTACTACTGAAAAACCAGCACGGGGAAGACTCCCCAACACGGAGTAAAGCTCCAACACACACGGGAATAAATCCCAACACGGAGCAATGCTCTAACACACACACGGGGATGCACCCCAACACACACACACACACAGAGAGACGGAGTCTCCAACACGATCCGACGGTCGGATCAACAACACCCACACACACTACAATAGATGTAGTACTCTAAACACACAAACATCCAGATCTAAATAGATCCACAACACACATGCAGATCTGAAGAGATCCACACACAACCATGAATCTGAACGAGACAACCCACACAACTATGGATCTGAATCGATCCACACATAACTACGGATCTGAACCGATCCACACACACACACGAATGTTTACGGATTACAAGGAACACAACTTTGAAGCACAAGACACTTAAGAGAATGAACACAAAAGAAAGACTTCTGATTTAGGCCCCCCCCTTAGTATATAACGCAGATCTTGAATGAAGCTTGAATCTCCACTTGATTGGCTTCCTAATGATCTTCAAATGTTTGAGGTTTGATGAAGAATGGCTGGATGAAGTACTGTTCATGGAGTGTTTGGAACAACCTTCTTTCTCCCTTGACAGCCTCCATTGAATCCTCTTGAGTCATTAGGTTTTCTCGGCCCAAGAGTTATTTTTATAAGACCTAGGATGGTCAAGGTATAAGCCAAGACATAGATTCACAATTCCAGGGCTGTCTGGAGACTTTTAGGATTAAAAAATCCTTGGTAGATGCTTTATCCTTGTGGAGAAAATAAAGTCAACAATGGAGGCTTCGAAGCTGGCGGTCGATTGGGCATAGATGGGCGGTCGACCGGAATTTTACAGAATTTGATGCTGTCAACGCTGGGAAAACCAGTTGACCGGGCCCTGTCCAGTGGTTGACCGCTCGTTTGGAAAACCTGCAAAACAAAGTTGTTAGCCCAACAAAACATATCCAAATGAACAAGGTAATGTATGCTCATCTTGTTGCATTCATTAAAGGCCTTGAAACCTTTTTATCAACTCAAGTTTTCTCTACCAAAAACATCTTCTTATGGCCATGCATTTAGCAAACAACTTGCTATAGCCATGCATTTAGACAACATGTACGGGCCTCAAAATGCATGAATGAAATACATGTGACTTACATTAACAATTTGATCATTCTTCTCAAAGTTTAATCAAACCATGAGCTAGATCTCAAACACTTTACAATCTCGACCATATTCGAACATACAAAATGATATGCAAGCACACACAACATACAACGTTTGGTATCATAAAAAATATAACACAACAATCTCCCCCTTTTTGATGATGACAAACTTTATGGTATTTAAAGTTTGGTATCATCAAAAACATAACACAACACCTTGTCTTCTAGAAAGCTTCTGTCAGCATCCTCTCTTTCCCTGATCATGACCTTTTCATGTGTATCTGTTGATGTCTCAGCAAACACCACATGTGGAGTCTCCTCCACGGTTTGATTCCTGACATTGAACACCCTATATGCTCTTGATGTTTCTGCATAACCCAAGAAAATCCCAATGTCACTCTTGGCCTCAAATTTATCTAAGTCTGATTTGTTGTTATTATGCACATAGCATTTTGCACCAAATACCCTGAAATAGGCCAAGTTGGGTTTCTTACCTTTCAACATCTGATAAGGGGTTTTCTTACTCTATGACCTTACCATGGCCCTATTAATAATGTGGGATGTAGTGTTTGCTGCTTCGGCCCAGAATTTTCTTGGAAGTTGGCTCTCAACCAGCATGGTCTGGGCGATCTTCACAATCATGCGATTTTTTCTTTCCACAATGCCATTTTGTTCTGGGGTCCTAGGAGAAGAGAATCTATGAGTTAGTCCTTCTTGATCACATAGTTCAGAGAAGGATGAATTTTTAAATTCTCCTCCATTGTCAGACTGAATGGTGGAGATTCTGAATTTTCCTTCTTGCTTCACTTTCCTAAAGAATTTATGAAACACAGTAAATGCATCATTCTTGTTAGAGAGAAAGAAGATCCATGTGAAGCGTGTGTAGTCATCAACAATCACATATCCATACCTTCTCCCATTAAGGCTGGTTGTTCTAGATGGACCGAACAAGTCCATATGGAGGAATTCATAAGGAGTATAGGATAGGGGGTCACTCCTTGATTTGAAGGTTTTTCTAGTTTGCTTACCTCGGGAGCAAGCTTCACAGATCTGATCAACTTTTTTATAAGCCAATTTAGGTAATCCCTTCACCATTTCATGTTTTGACAGTTTGTGTAATGTACTATAACTGACATGTCCCAGCCGACGGTGCCACAAGCCTTCATTACTGAGTTGGCTGGCCGTCAGACATAGTCCTTCAAGACTAGGGGCATCAAGATCTATCATATAAACATTATCAACTCTGTGTCCTGTAAAAAATACAGATTCAGAATCTTTCTCAAGGATCCTGCATTCATTGGCATCAAACAACACCTTGTGACCTTTGTCGCACAGTTGGCTTATACTAAGTAGATTGTGCTAAAGTCCTTCAACGAGCATCACATTTTCAATTGATTTAGAGGGATCTTTACCCACGATGCCTGTCACGCCCCGGGCCGATAGCAGCGGAACGTGTCGTTTGCTCGGAACGTGGCAGTTAAACAGTCGTGAATGATCAAGAGCAATCGCATAAGACCAAGATAATTTTGAACAACAATAGAAATTTTATTTCTAATATGAATCTCTTACAAGAACTTGTTGTCCATCTTGGAGACTTCAACATAATGGAAAAGAAGATAACGACATACTAACAGACTTAGACCAGATAACTGAATAAGAGACGATAAGCTAACTTAGCTAGACAATACTATCTAGACTCAAGAAAAAATAAAAGACTCGGGTTCACTAGTTTCCACAGCTCGCTTGCACACTTGTCCCGCCCGTGTAGGTCTCGGTCTTGCTAGCTACCTGCTTACCTGAAAATGTTGGAATAAAACGGAGTGAGCGAACGCTCAGTAGGAAATTATATCTCAAGCACTAGCAATGGGTTTAAGTAATTACAAGTTTCATGAATGCAATAAAGCTATGCATGCTCGCATAAAACGACAAGATAGAGAGAATGTAATATCAAAGAATAAGATGAACTAATCATGAACTTTCAACAAGATACTTAAGATATTCAAGCAAGTACATTTAACAAGTCATGTCAAGAATTTTGGCTATCATGTATCAAGCAAGTAAATTACCCTTTTTCGGACCACGCATTTCATGTCAAGGCAAGTACGATTTCAAGCACAAGATTTATGTGGAATGTCCAATCTAGAAAGTAAAGTACTCGGTATAATGCCAGATACCTTATCATTTTAACTCCCATGGACACAAGTACTTTCGGGTGCTCCCCCCAGGACCAGATCGGGCCCTATATGCACAGGCATTTATCATGTATTTTGGCATCCACTCTTGTTTATAGCCAACATAGAATTTCAATAATCAAGCTTGTAGACACGTACGACAACTTTGATAGAATAGAGTCCAAAATATGACAAAGGACATAGATTGGCGATAATAATGGTATAATCACGATATCGATAAAACTAGGTAGAATATGGTTCCCTTAACTTGGGTACCATGACAAATCAATATGGACATTCTTTATATAGAATTGAGGTCCACATGAACAGTATATCAAAGGTAAGATGCCCTCATTCTTATCATAGAATTGAGGTTTACAAGAATGACATGATATGGCATGATATCATCATCCTATTAAGAATTTCTTATGATATACTCTTTGTATAATCATAAGGGCCGGTATACCATGTTTCTTTAGAGTGACATGGCATCAATGGTGTAATGGGTTTTTAGGGTACAACCAGCTCAGTCGGCCTTGAGGGAATCCAAGGCTATGAGGAGTCTTACGGAGGTCTCTATGACTAACTCGCTAGTCCAAAGGAACGGAATGTCCAATGGAGAGCTTGTATGTCAATGAGAATTGAGTGTGATCGATAAAATAATCGTGAAACGTGGGACTATACTCACGGAATGGAGAATAGTGCCGATATATATATTATATAACATATGAAACCATCGGTTAACAAAAACAGTGAAAATCAGTTTACAGTAAAATAACGACTTAAGTATAGTCGTTTCTCAAGTAATTAACGCCTAACAGAAGGGCGTTTACATATGTTTCCATTTTGGCAGATTTTTCAATAATTCAGAAATTTATCTAAAACGCGCCCTGGACAGGGGCGTTTCTTTGCAATGAGACGACTACAGTAGCAGGCGTCTTTTTATTTACAATATTTTACAGAACATATTTATTTTCAGAAATTATCAAGAACACGCCCTTGGAAGGGGCATTAATCATTAAATTCTTATTTTTACAGAACATATTGTTCGGGATTTTAACAGAAACGCGCCCTATGAAGGGGCGTTACTTTTTAATTCACGCCCTAGCGTCGGGCGTTAGTCCAGTGAAAGACGACCTAGCCACGGTCGTGAATTCAAGAAATACCCTGAATTTTCATGGGCAGTAATAATTTCAGGATAATAGAATTCATGAAGAATGAATGCATGGTCATGATAATAGAATTAACAGGTTTGAAGACATATGATCATGCATTATTGTAGAATCATGATTTCATAGATAAACAATTCTTAACGTGGGCGATTAATCAGTAAATGAAATTAACGCCTGTGTACAGGGTGTCAAATCTAAAATTGACGACCTTGGAAGGGTCGTGACATGTAAAACAGCGCCCTAGTCTGAGGCGTTTATTTCATAATCACGCCCTTGCTAAGGACGTTTCTTTCAAGAAATTAACAGAAAATCGTTCAGAAACTATAGTAAACCAAACCATGTATATGCATGATGATTATTGTACTGTATCAATTTAGTTTGGGCTACAGTGACTTGAGAAAATCCTACCTTAGTATGGTCTGGATGAAGGACACGTGAAGAACTTGATGGGGAACAATACTCTGTTTGTAACAGAGTCTTCTCGGAAGAAGAAAAGTTGATGCTGATGAAGGCTTCCCTAACCTGTATAGAAGAGAAAGAGATGAAGAGTCAGTAACTCTTCATATGATAGAAAGAAAAGAACGTTCAGTTCTTTACTCACCGTAGCAGACGATCGATCAAATAGGTTTAGGGTTTGACTGTCAAGGGTATTTATAGGATCTAGGGAAATCCTAATGGGCTAGAGTTATATTGGGAGTAATATATCCCTATTAGAGTCCTTGCCCTAGTAAACACTTACTAGATTAACATAATCCTTCCCTGGATAAGCTCCCGTGTCGAACGGAACTCGAATGGAATTAACGACTTTGGTCAGGGCGTCGATTCTTAAATTGACGACCTGGTTCAGGTCGTTTATTAAGAAGTGCCTTTAGTTAGGGCGTTCCTTTGTTTAAAACACGCCCAAGATAGGGGCGTTTCTTGGCCTTACCATTTTTGACGTTGGAATTTGACGCCGTGTGGTGAGGGCGTCACTTCTTGAGTCACGCCTTAACTAGAGGCGTTTATAATTTAAATAGCGCCTTTATCCGAGGCGTTATTTCCATTTCACTCTTTTATTTGTTCATTCGTATATAATATATACTTTCCTTTTATTTCTAGGTATATATACATATATACAGGTTTATGTTATGTACTTATGTATATATATATATATATATATATATATATATATATATATATATATATATATATATATATATATATATATATATATATATATATATATATATATATATATATATTGCCTATATGGGAGAAGATAATAAAACGTGTTAAAAAGCCCATTAAGCGTAAAATGCTTGGGGTTGAGTTTGGGCCAATGGAGCTTAGCATTAAAAATGTTAATCCTTTATCAAGGCCTAATAATTATATTTGTAACTAGTTATTTCTATTTGTTCCTTTACACAAGTTTACTTTGTTTGGAAGTCTTACTTGTTTATTTGTCAAGACCTTACACATACGACTTATATCTTTTAATAACTTGCATGTATTTCCGTCTATGCATAAATAAGGCTCTTAAGACTATCTCTAAGGTTCTATACCTCATTGATTTGGTGTGGCTAGTTCTCACTTACATTGAGATCTTAGTAATCTTCTATTTAGAGATTTTATTGCTCATAAGTTCTTTAACTTTTATTAGTCTTTGTCCTAGGTATCAGAGGCAGGTTCGATCTGAGCAACCCCTTGGGAATATCACTTGACCATTTATTTATTTGAATAAACATTTTATACTTATAAGAGTAGGTATATCATTATGTATATTTTTATTCCTGTTCCAAAAATTACCAGGTGTTACACCCTCCCCCACTTAAAAGAATTTGGTCCCCAAATTCACATCACCTTTCATTCCTAATAGAGAACTTATTATGAGCTTATACAGAAGAAATCTTCAGAATGAAAAAGGGCTAGTTTAGGATTACGGGTGAGGGATACCTTTCGCATCTTTCCCTTTGGCAAGCAGGGTTAAATCTTGAACTCCTCTTGGAGGCTTCTTGGGACATTCTGCTATCTTGTGATTTAAGTTCCCGCAACGCAGACATGCACCCGAACACCACCAACACTCTTTCGATTGGTGACCATATCTCTCACAAGATCTACACTTATCTTTCGAGTTATCCACCGAAGCTTCTTTCTTATTACACTTCTTACATTTCTGACATTTCTTACACCTTTGTGAAATATCATCCTCATTTATTCTTTTCTTGGTAACGGTGAAACTTTCGGAGTTATTTGTTTGATCTTTCCCTTCAACTCTTTCTTTTTCTTCCACTACTTTCTCTAGTTCTTGAACTCTCCTGACAAGGCTCGCGTAAACTTGGACATCCACCAAGATCATTTCATGAACAAGGCTCGGCTTAGAGGCTTCCATTTTATCTAGGTTCCTGCAAGGATGAGTGGAGGGATAATTTATTGACTCAAGATTTTGTGTTAATGAAATGTAAATACTTTATCTTTCTTTTATAACTTTAACCCCAAGTTCTACCCATCTCTCACGGAATTCCTATAGGACGACTGACAAAGATACTCAACCTATAATCTGGTTTCAACAACCTAAGGATTTTGGAAAGTTGAATCCAAATATGACCGACCGGGATACCGGACCTATCATGGAAACTTAACGATTGCGACAACCAAAGCTATGATATGACTAACAAGGATATCTGACCTATCACTGAAACCTAATAACTTGAGGATAAGAAAGCCGAAGCTCTGATATGGCAGACAAGGATTCTTAATCTGGAGGATACGAAAGCCGAAGCTCTGATATGGCAGACAAGGATTCTTAATCTGGAGGATACGAAAGCCGAAGCTCTGATACCACCTCTGTCACGCCCCGGGCCGATAGCAGCGGAACGTGTCGTTTGCTCGGAACGTGGCAGTTAAACAGTCGTGAATGATCAAGAGCAATCGCATAAGACCAAGATAATTTTGAACAACAATAGAAATTTTATTTCTAATATGAATCTCTTACAAGAACTTGTTGTCCATCTTGGAGACTTCAACATAATGGAAAAGAAGATAACGACATACTAACAGACTTAGACCAGATAACTGAATAAGAGACGATAAGCTAACTTAGCTAGACAATACTATCTAGACTCAAGAAAAAATAAAAGACTCGGGTTCACTAGTTTCCACAGCTCGCTTGCACACTTGTCCCGCCCGTGTGGGTCTCGGTCTTGCTAGCTACCTGCTTACCTGAAAATGTTGGAATAAAACGGAGTGAGCGAACGCTCAGTAGGAAATTATATCTCAAGCACTAGCAATGGGTTTAAGTAATTACAAGTTTCATGAATGCAATAAAGCTATGCATGCTCGCATAAAACGACAAGATAGAGAGAATGTAATATCAAAGAATAAGATGAACTAATCATGAACTTTCAACAAGATACTTAAGATATTCAAGCAAGTACATTTAACAAGTCATGTCAAGAATTTTGGCTATCATGTATCAAGCAAGTAAATTACCCTTTTTCGGGCCACGCATTTCATGTCAAGGTAAGTACGATTTCAAGCACAAGATTTATGTGGAATGTCCAATCTAGAAAGTAAAGTACTCGGTATAATGCCAGATACCTTATCATTTTAACTCCCATGGACATAAGTACTTTCGGGTGCTCCCCCCCAGGACCAGATCGGGCCCTATATGCGCAGGCATTTATCATGTATTTTGACATCCACTTTTGTTTATAGCCAACATAGAATTTTAATAATCAAGCTTGTAGACACGTACGACAATTTTGATAGAATAGAGTCCAAAATATGACAAAGGACATAGATTGGCGATAATAACGGTATAATCACGATATCGATAAAACTAGGTAGAATATGGTTCCCTTAACTTGGGTACCATGACAAATCAATATGGACAATCTTTATATAGAATTGAGGTCCACATGAACAGTATATCAAAGGTAAGATGCCCTCATTCTTATCATAGAATTGAGGTTTACAAGAATGACATGATATGGCATGATATCATCATCCCATTAAGAATTTCTTATGATATACTCTTTGTATAATCATAAGGGCCGGTATACCATGTTTCTTTAGAGTGACATGGCATCAATGGTGTAATGGGTTTTTAGGGTACAACCAGCTCAGTCGGCCTTGAGAGAATCCAAGGCTATGAGGAGTCTTACGGAGGTCTCTATGACTAACTTGCTAGTCCAAAGGAACGGAATGTCCAATGGAGAGCTTGTATGTCAATGAGAATTGAGTGTGATCGATAAAATAATCGTGAAACGTGGGACTATACTCACGGAATGGAGAATAGTGCCGATATATATATATTATATAACATATGAAACCATCGGTTAACAAAAACAGTGAAAATCAGTTTACAGTAAAATAATGACTTAAGTATAGTCGTTTCTCAAGTAATTAACGCCTAACAGAAGGGCGTTTACATATGTTTCCATTTTGGCAGATTTTTCAATAATTCAGAAATTTATCTAAAACGCGCCCTGGACAGGGGCGTTTCTTTGCAATGAGACGACTACAGTAGCAGACGTCTTTTTATTTACAATATTTTACAGAACATATTTATTTTCAGAAATTATCAAGAACACGCCCTTGGAAGGGGCGTTAATCATTAAATTCTTATTTTTACAGAACATATTGTTCGAGATTTTAACAGAAACGCGCCCTATGAAGGGGCGTTACTTTTTAATTCACGCCCTAGCGTCGGGCGTTAGTCCAGTGAAAGACGACCTAGCCACGGTCGTGAATTCAAGAAATACCCTGAATTTTCATGGGCAGTAATAATTTCAGGATAATAGAATTCATGAAGAACGAATGCATGGTCATGACAATAGAATTAACAGGTTTGAAGACATATGATCATGCATTATTGTAGAATCATGATTTCATAGATAAACAATTCTTAACGTGGGCGATTAATCAGTAAATGAAATTAACGCCTGTGTACAGGGCGTCAAATCTAAAATTGACGACCTTGGAAGGGTCGTGACTTGTAAAACAACGCCCTAGTCTGGGGCGTTTATTTCATAATCACGCCCTTGCTAAGGACGTTTCTTTCAAGAAATTAACAGAAAATCGTTCAGAAACTATAGTAAACCAAACCATGTATATGCATGATGATTATTGTACTGTATCAATTTAGTTTGGGCTACAGTGACTTGAGAAAATGCTACCTTAGTATGGTCTGGATGAAGGACACGTGAAGAACTTGATAGGGAACAATACTCTGTTTGTAACAGAGTCTTCTCGGAAGAAGAAAAGTTGATGCTGATGAAGGCTTCCCTAACCTGTATAGAAGAGAAAGAGATGAAGAGTCAGTAACTCTTCATATGATAGAAAGAAAAGAACGTTCAGTTCTTTACTCACCGTAGCAGACGATCGATCAAATAGGTTTAGGGTTTGACTGTCAAGGGTATTTATAGGATCTAGGGAAATCCTAATGGGCTAGAGTTATATTGGGAGTAATATATCCCTATTAGAGTCCTTGCCCTAGTAAACACTTACTAGATTAACATAATCCTTCCCTGGATAAGCTCCCGTGTCGAACGGAACTCGAATGGAATTAACGACTTTGGTCAGGGCGTCGATTCTTAAATTGACGACCTGGTTCAGGTCGTTTATTAAGAAGCGCCTTTAGTTAGGGCGTTCCTTTGTTTAAAACACGCCCAAGATAGGGGCGTTTCTTGGCCTTACCATTTTTGACGTTGGAATTTGACGCCGTGTGGTGAGGGCATCACTTCTTGAGTCACGCCTTAACTAGAGGCGTTTATAATTTAAATAGCGCCTTTATCCGAGGCGTTATTTCCATTTCACTCTTTTATTTGTTCATTCGTATATAATATATACTTTCCTTTTATTTCTAGGTATATATACATATATACAGGTTTATGTTATGTACTTATGTATATATATATATATATATATATATATATATATATATATATATATATATATATTTCCTATATGGGAGAAGATAATAAAACGTGTTAAAAAGCCCATTAAGCGTAAAATGCTTGGGGTTGAGTTTGGGCCAATGGAGCTTAGCATTAAAAATGTTAATCCTTTATCAAGGCCTAATAATTATATTTGTAACTAGTTATTTCTATTTGTTCCTTTACACAAGTTTACTTTGTTTGGAAGTCTTACTTGTTTATTTGTCAAGACCTTACACATACGACTTATATCTTTTAATAACTTGCATGTATTTCCGTCTATGCATAAATAAGGCTCTTAAGACTATCTCTAAGGTTCTATACCTCATTGATTTGGTGTGGCTAGTTCTCACTTACATTGAGATCTTAGTAATCTTCTATTTAGAGATTTTATTGCTCATAAGTTCTTTAACTTTTATTAGTCTTTGTCCTAGGTATCAGAGGCAGGTTCGATCTGAGCAACCCCTTGGGAATATCACTTGACCATTTATTTATTTGAATAAACATTTTATACTTATAAGAGTAGGTATATCATTATGTATATTTTTATTCTTGTTCCAAAAATTACCGGGTGTTACAATGCCTGTGCCAATTACCTTTCCTTTATCCTTACCTCCAAACTTGACTTGGCCTCCTTCCTTTTTGATTAAATGGCTAAACTTTTTGCTATCTCCCGTCATGTGCCGTGAGCAGCCGCTATCCAAGTATCAACGGTTGTGATGGGCTGCTAGGCAATCCTGCATAGAAGATATTAGGTAAAGGTTCTTGGAACCCAAACACATCTGAGTTCAGAGTCATAGCTGACAGTATGCAATACTTTTTTCGGAATCCACACTTGCCTGAAAACTATAATGTTACTCGATTGGTTGCAAGCATGACAAGCAAAATTCATGAAATTCATGGGGTGTGAGTTAGGCTGAGATTGTTTTCTGGGTTTTTTAAAATAATTGAACTTTTTATAGAAGATACCCATGCTGGGCTGACCATTGAATCTACTTCTGTCATTGTGCGGATTTTTCTTTTCAGCGTGGTAAGGGGCTTTGCATCGAGGCATGTCCCAGGTGCTTCGACCTGAAGGATGCCGGGGTGTGCTGAAGCCTCGACCTGTTGATCCAGACCAATGACCTCTCCCTTTGGCAAACTTGTTTTGAGTCTGGGTTTTAACAACATTGGGTCTGGTCTGATGACTGGTGCCCCGGTCTGATTGAGTAGCATGTTGAGTGTGATTTTCTTCCACGGGTTCTTCACAAATCAACTTCCCTTTCCCTTTCCCTTTCTCAGGACAGAAGGAGATAATTTTGAATTCAAAAGGCCTTTAATTGGTAGGATTGAAACCAAGCCCTTCCTTTCTAAAATTGACCCGGGTACCTAAAATAGCATCTGGATTAGATTTTTTCAGAGTTAATTTTTCTAGGGTACAATGTTTGCCCTTCAACTCTTCTTCAATCATTTCCATGTTCTTTTGCATTACAAGATTAACAGTGTTAACGGCCTCATACTTTTCAAGCTTAAGTCTACTCTCCTTTTCCCACTCTTCGCATCTTTGGTTAGTCTGGCCTAATTATTCTTTCAGAGCAACGCTCTCTTCTTTTAAGACTAACAAATCTGAACAGGTGATTTCAGCTTGTTTCTTCAGTTCTTCATTCTCAACTTTTATGGTTTCCAGCTCCTTTTTAACGGAATCATTTTGAGCAAGAGAGTTAAGTTTCTTCCTCATATGCTTATTCTCCTTTCTATACATTTCATATTTTTCAAGAAGATCTGCATATGCATCTTCCCAATCTTCTATAGAAAAGGTCTCGAAAGGATTCCTTACCTGATCCTCACTCTGGTCGCCCATGAGGCAGAAATCATTTTCATCTTCATCCGTAGAGAGGCTTTCTTCCTCCTCTTCTTCATCGCTCCAAGTGGAGACCATGGCCTTGGGCTTCTTTCCTTTGGCCTTGGTCAGCTGCATCCTCAACTCAGGACACTCTCCTCGCATGTGTCTTGGTTTCTTGCACTGGTAGCAAATCATACTATCAGACTTCTTAAGTTGAGTAGATTTGAAGTTAGAATTTCTACTTACCTGGGGGTACCTCTTCTTCTTCTGGATGCTACCTCTTCTTCTTAAGATATTTTTGAACTGTCTGGTGAGCATAGCATGGTCGGCCAGTGATGTCTCTAGGATGTCATCTTCATCCTCTTCATTTGAGTTTTTTGGGTTCTCAGGGACCTTGAGCCCAGCAGTCTTCTTGGGTCTAATATCTTCCTCACTTCGCTTGAAATTGAGCTCATATGTCATGAGCGAGCCTATCAGTCCATCAATAGTTAGTGTAGATAGATCCTTTAAATCTTCAATGACAGTGACCTTGGTGTGCCTTGCTGGGGTGAGAGATCTGAGGATCTTCCTGACAAGTTCAGCTTGACCATATTCTATACCTAGAGCTTTCAAGTTGTTTGTTAACTGAGCAAATCTTGCATATATTTCAGAGACAGATTCTTCTTGCTTCATTATGAACATCTCATATTCAGAAGTCAATAGGTTGGCCTTGGTGGCCCTTACCTCAGATGTCCCCTCATAGATTAACTCAAGTTTATCCCAAATTTCATTTACAGATTTGCAAGTGGAGATTCTTGAGTATTCAGTGGGGTGGATAGCGCATTGCATGATATTCATGGCGCTCCAATTAGTGGTGTATTTTTTGATCTGTTCAGGGGTCCAGGTGTCGTCTACCTCAGGTAAGACAAAGGGACCCTTACTAACCACACGACAAATCTGGTGATCCTGGGCACGCAAAAAGACTTCCATTCGATTCTTCCAATATAGATAATTAGTACCCTCGAAAAATGGTAGTTTGTTGACGGCCTGGCCCTCAGCTACATAGCTGCGAGGGACACTCCCGTCGGATCACCCTGGGTTGTTGGACCACATATCTAGGAACCTGCTCTGATACCAACTATTGGATGGTTAAGAGAGGATCAAGAGGGAGGGTGAATAGATTCGGGTTTACACAATGAACATTTTAAGCGATTTTCAAGATGAACAATGATGAATCAAAAACAAAGCACTGATCTGAACTGTAAACCGTGGGTTACGCAGCGGAATGGAAATCTTGGAAACCCTATGAATGGAGATAGGAGAGATGGAAGGAGAACATCACACCATTGCACAAAGATTTAAGGTGGTTTGGATGTCCCAAGATAAACTTACGTCCACCCCTCTTTAAGCTAGGAAAGGTTTTCACTCGATTGATCAAAAAAGAAAAAGAAACAAAGGATAAAACCAAAATAAGCTGCAAGTGCATTTGGCTCTGAAGGAAGGGGACCATAAAGGATATGGCAGATGCTAACAGGCACTCATCTCTTCTTCCCTTCTATTCTCCTCTTTCTTTTTCACCCTGGCTTCAGCCTGAAGGACATAGCTTCAGTTCATAGAGAGCTCTTTTTCGGCCGCCTTCCTTTAGCATTAGGTCTTCCCTTTATATAGGCACAATCAATTACACCAGAAGATGTTCCAGATTGCCTGCGATTGGCTCTCCATAAATTATAATTTCTTTTCAAGGATACTTGTCTTGGCACCCTCTGATTGGCCATAGAACTAGTAGAAATAATGTCTAGCAATTTGTCATTTTGGTAGACCATAAGGTGTGAGAGTAGAAGCTCCCAAGAAAATCTGCAACAGAGTCCTTTTGTCCTGTGCAATCTCAGTGACAGACCATTTCATTGCGTGGAGGCAAAAAGGTGAGTACCAGGAAAGGGACAATTCCTTGATAAGGTAACTTGATTTTCCATTGACCAAAAGGGATGATATAGCAGGCTAATGATGATAAGGATGGTTGACTGAGTACAGACCTTTCCAGACCTCAAAAGACATGTTTTTGGGCACTTGTGATTCTTATTTATGGTCTCTAGATCACCCAAAAGATTTCACAGAAAACTACTTAAAACAGATGAAGATTTACTCATAGAGGCATTTCATCAAATAGTTGTTCTTCTTCATGAGGTCGGTGCAGATTGGTTTGGCATGCCTTATGAGGTCGGTGCATAGTACTGTTTCTTCATAGAGAGTTCGACGCACATTTGGAGTTCAGGTCGATGCACATTTTGAGCTTAGCACACCCAAGTCTGTGCATATATCTATATAGCATGGCCAAGTCTGTGCATGTCCATTTGCCAAGTCTATGCACATTTCAAAGTCAGTGCACATATCAAGGTCGACGCTTGTTAAGGTTGGTGTACGTTTCAAGGTCGGTGCACATTTCATCCTATATTACAAGCAGATCGATGCATACCACAAGGTCGATGAATATTTGAAATTCCTTCATTGAGGTCGGTGCATGTTTCAAGGTCGGTGCACATTGGGTCCGTGCACATTTCTTTCTGAAGCACACGGGTCAGAGCACATCACTGTTTATGGAAATGAAGGTCGGTGCACATTGGGTCGAGGCACACTTTTGTCTGAAGCACAGAGGTCGGTGCACATCACTGTTTAGAGCAAATGAAGGTCGGTGCACATTTCACCAACTCGCAGCTAAGGTCGGTGCACATTTCTTACCATTGCGCATGAAGGTCGACGCTCATCACTGGTCGCGATATGCAGGTCGGTGCACATCACTATTGGCATCATGCAAGTCGGTGCACATTACTGTTGCCGCCCAGTCAAGGTCGGTGCATGATTTGATTGTGTACTAAGGTCGATGCACATCACTATTTGAAGCCCATTGAGGTCGATGCATATTTCCTTTGTGCCTAGTCAGGTCGATGCACATTCTGCAACTGGCTTTCTTAGGTCAGTGCATATGAAGGACAGGGTCAGTGCACATAAAGCTTTTGGCACGATTTCTTCACACTTGGATACATCAAAAGATGTCATGAATTTCTGAGCCATGTGACATCATCAAAATAGTATAATTAAGCATATTACACATATGCCCAACAATATGAACTATTTGCAATGAAGCCCGAGGAGAATATAATAGAAATGTATGCAAGGCTGAGCGAGATCACAAACAACTTGAAGGCTTTGGGAAAGGAATATTCGAATCAAGACTTGGTTAGAAAGGTGATGCAGTCCCTCACACATCCATGGCACACAAAGGTGACCGTCATAGAAGATTCAAAGGATCTCACCATACTGACGGTGGATCAACTCATCGGATCGCTAGTGACTTATGAAATCAACATTATGAAGCCAGCTGAGGAGGAAAGCAAAAACAAGAAGACGATAGCTTTGAAGGCATATCCAGCTTCATTGGTAGATAGTGATGGAATATCAAGCATCGACATTGAGGAAGAAGAATTGATGGCTCTAGTCACAAGGAGAGCTAGAAATTTTTTTAGAAAGGCAAGACGAGAAGGAAATTTTTGGAGGAGATTTTTGAGAAGAAACGCCATCAAGAAAGGAGAGCCGAGCAAGAAAGAGGAGATAATTTATTATGAGTGTAAGAAGCCCAGCCATATGAGGGGTCAATGCCCTAAGCTCCAAAAGAAGCTGAAAATGAACAAGCCAAACAAGGAAAAGCAATGAAAGCTACATGGAGCGATGAGGATTCGGATAGTTCAAAATCCGAAAGCAACAAGGATGAACTAGACGAGCTGGTCCAGAATCTCTGTTTGATGGAGGATGAGGAACACTCCGAGGTAGATTCCGATTCTGAAAATATTACTACTGAACAATGGCATGAAGCTTATGCAGATTTATATCAAAAGTATAAGAGGTCTAAAACTGATGTCAAAAATCTGAAAAAGAAATTTTGTGATTTGATTAGCTTTACTAATCCATGTGATAGGTGTAGCTTTTTTGAAATACAAATTAAGAAATACAAAGATGATAAAGAAGATTTTCAATCCAAGCTAACCTTGTACGTGGATGAACTTGAATGTTTGGAGGTAGAAAAACAACATGCTTATGAAAATATTAAAAAATTGAAAAATGAGAATGAACAATTGGTAAAGGAGTTGAGAGAACTAAAATTGAGATTGAATGAATCTGAAAAATCCAAGAAGGTTATTGAAACCAACTTTATTTCCATGCAAAATGAATTAAAGAAGTTGAAAGAAGTTGTTCAAATAGAAATGAAAGGAAAAGGAAAAGTATTTGAGCATGGTGAGACTGGTAATGTAAATGCTAGGAATGAGAAGAATAATATGGGATACTCTTCCATAAAGAAAAATTCCTTTGCAAGAAATCAATTTCAGAAATCTTTTGATTCATTTTACTATTCACCCATTGATTCATGCATAAACTCATTTGCTAATAGATCAAGCATGCATAGGAGAGGTAATTTTAGAAAACCAAATGTTAGATATTTTTATTGTGGAATGTTCGGCCACTCAATATATGTATGTGATTTAATGAGGGCCGATGATGAATATTTTGAAAAGAAGAATAAAATGCATTTCTCTCATGGTAGGACTAACACTTCGGGACCAAGCTTGCTTGGGTACCTAAATCTACTTGATAGTTATTTTGATTGTGTAGGTCTGTTTAAGTGCCAAGTGGAACAAATAGTACCAGGACAATGGATGCTCCAGACATATGATGGGAAATAAGGAACTCTTCTCAGACCTGAAGGAGAAGGATGGAGGATTGGTTACCTTTGGCGGGAACGACAAAGGTAAAATTGTGCGAATTGGATGAATAGGTAAGGATTCGAACGAATCTATTGAAGAAGTCTTGCTTGTAAATGGCTTAAATCATAATTTACTTAGCATTAGTCAACTCTGTGACAAAGGTCACAAAGTCATTTTTGAAAATACACACTGCTCTATTGTAGATAAAGATTCGCATGAAATAAAATTCATTGGTTTTAGAGATGGAAACATTTACTCTGTTGATCTTGAAAATTTTCCAAAAGAAAATCTTTGCTTAGTAGCTAATAAGTCGGATGATGCATGGTTATGGCATCGACGACTTGGTCATGCTAGTTTTAGTGTTCTTTCTAAATTGTACAGAAAAGATTTGGTAAGAGGCTTACCAAAATTAAATTTTGATGTAAATAAAATTTGTGATGCATGTGCTATGGGGAAACAGACCATGGTGTCTTTTAAATCCAAAAACATTGTCACCACCACTAGACCCTTTGAACTCCTTCATCTAGATTTATTTGGTCCCACTAAGACACACAGTCTTGGAGCGAAACTTTATGGGTTTGTTATTGTAGATGATTACTCAAGATACACTTGGGTATTGTTTTTAACTCATAAGAATGATGCTTTGTAGGAGTTCGAAGATCTTTGCAAGAACTTACAAACTGATAAGGGGTATCAAATTAAAGCGATTCGGAGTGATCATGGGAGAGAATTTAATAACCATGACTTCGATGATTTTTGAAGGAAATAGGGGTTTACACACAACTTCTCAGCACCTCGAACCCCACAGCAAAATGGAGTCGTGGAATGGAAGAATAGGACGCTCGTGGAGATGGCGAGAACAATACTTACGGAAAATGGGTTCCAAGGTACTTTTGGGCCAAGCGGTGAGCATGGCCTGTCACATCATCAATCGAGCCATGGTAAGACCTATTCTCAAGAAAATTCCATATGAGCTTTATAAAGGTAAGAAGCTGAATATTGCATATCTTAAATATTTTGGTTCTCCATGTTTCATTTTGAATAATTCTAAAGAACATTTGGAGAAATTTGCCACATAGAGGTATATTTCTTGGATATTCTTCATCATCTAGAGCATATTGAGTATATAACCTACATACTCTTGTGGTAAAAGAAAGCCCACATGTGATCATTGATGAATACACTTTGAGGTTATCTAACAAAGATAATCATTTTATTGATGTAGGGCATGAAGATGGAGAAGAAAAGAAAGACAAGGAAAATCAAGATGTGGATCAAGCGGAGTCGAGCACCAAAAATGATGAACCTCCAACCTAAAATGAAGATCTCCCTAACCAATGGACGTTCTACAAGGACCACCCACAAGATAATGTCATAGGAGACGTGGAACAAGGCGTAAGAATAAGGGCCTCAATCAGGGAAGTTGAACAATTCGATAATCTTGCTTTACTTTCCGATATTGAGCCCAAATCTGTAGATGAGACAATAAATGACAATTTCTAGATCTTGGCTATGCAGGAGGAATTACACCAATTCCAAAGGAATGATGTATGATTTCTTGTGCCTAGACCTAAGAATCACCCGGTGATAGGAACTAAGTTGGTTTTTTGAAACAAACTTAGTGATCAAGGGGTGGTGAGTAGGAATAAAGCTCGGCTTGTAACCCAAGGCTATAGCCAAGAATTATGAATTAATTTTGATGAATCATTGCACCCGTGGCTAGGCTTGAAGCGGTTAGAATATTACTTGCAGGGGAAGCAGCTAAAGGATGGAATATTCATAAATCAAAGGAAGTACACAAAGGAGCTCATCAAGAAATTCAAGTTCGACAATGCAAAGCCACAAAAGACACCATGTCAACAACGGTGAAATTGATGAAGAGTGAACAAGATAAGTTTGTTGATCAAAAACTCTTTCTTGGAATGATTGGTTCTTTATTATATTTGACTGCTAGTAGGCCGGATATAATGTTTAGTGTTTGCATGTGTGCGAGATTTCAATCCGATCCAAGAGAATCACATATGTTAGCAATCAAAAGAATTTTTAGATATTTGCTTGGCACATTGGATCTTGTTCTATGGTTTCCTCATAGTTGCAATTTTGATTTAGTAGCTTACACAGATTCTGATTATGCTGGGTGTTTAGTGGATCATAAGAGCACGAGCGGGTACTGTCAATTTCTTGGAGGTTGCATGGTCTCATGGGCCTCTAGGAAATAAAATATTGTGACATTGTCAACTACCGAAGCTGAGTACATGACGACAGGCAGTTGTGCAGCCCAAGTGCTTTGGATCCAACAACAATTAGTTAATTTTGGCATTTCTTTGAATAACACACCCATTCTTTGTGATAACACTTCTGCAATCAATATTTCTAAAAATCATGTTTTGCATTCTTGCACCAAGCACATAGATATTCGACACCACTTTTTGCGAGATCATGTGAGTAATGGTCATTTTGAACTTACACATGTAAATATGGAAAACCAACTTACAGATATTTTTACAAAACCCTTATCTCCTGAAAAGTTTGAAAGAATCAGAAGAGAACTAAGAATTTGATGTTTGAATGAGTAATTGCACATATTAGGCTTGAATAAACACTTATGCTTACTTTGCAAATAACATTTCAGATTTGGATATATTCAACTTCATGGTTAACATTGCATATATTGTTGCATGCTTGTGAATAGAAATAATTCCTCATCATCTTTTCATTCACTTGCATATGCTTGTATATACTTGACATACTTACTTGCTTGAATGTCATGATTCTTCGGTATCTCAAATCTTGAGTTGTGGAAGGGTGGATAAACTCCATTTGGAAACACTCTCGATGCGTGAGTTGGGTCTTTGGACCTTCACCTCCGCCATGTACCGAAAATCATATTACAAGAATTTATTTTCAAATCCTTGCTTGATTGCCTATATATATTTCAGAAAACCTTTCTCTTCAAAAAAATTTCTATGATCTCGCCTCCTTGATAAATAATCATGCAGTGATTTTAATCTTTTGTGAATCGTGTCATATACAAAGGAGGAGGATTTATTTCTAACTATGCATACATTTAGGGAGAGTCATAACTATATCATGGCAAATTCATTTTCTACATACATAGCAATTACCAACACATTTTGCCGAAAAATGATGCATATGACTTTGAATGATAAGGATTCCAGAAATTCTTTTTAACACTTCATGGGAAACAAATTCCTACATGAAAATTTAGAGTAATCGTGAGGAAAAAATTACCTACCCTATAAAAAATTTAATAAGTGGAATGTAAAATCAAGTAGCTGGGAATCCACACTAAAATAAATGAGGAAACTTGCATCGAAAGGTGAAACAAAAATCCACAATACGTGATGAATCCTAGTAGTTGGGAAACTCCATTGAGACACATGAGGTAACTTGCGTCGAATGGTGAAATCCTATAAAAAGAAACGAAAAGGGGTTGTGCGAAGCTACCAAAAGTCGAGGATCAAAATGGAATTGTAGAAAGGAAATAACCCTCTAGTATTTTCTAGAAATTCTACCAATATCCATATAATTTTGAAGTTCATTGCTCATTTTCACATACTTCACTCTTGGGTATCATTGTGATGGATGTGTATTTTGAATTTGTTCATATCTTGGTTTATGAAGTACCTCTAGCATATGAATGTACTACCTTTTTTGATTATGCTTCATATGACACAATTTGATTTTGAATCCACTGTTCACTTGTTATCCTATTACCCCTTTGAGGGGGAATTATAAAGTTAATATGCTTCTTTGGTTGCTTGCTTGCATGAAGCATTTCACATTTCAGATCATACATCTTCATAATGACTTTAATAACCCCGTTGTTAGTCATTTTTTATTGATGTCAAAAGGGGGAGAAAAAGTACATGCATAGACCATATACATGTTCATATCAGTTTTGCACAGTTTGAGAGCTTTTGAGTTTTGAAAAGTTTGGAAGTTCACGAGCATACATTTCAATTTCAGCTCTAGATACTTCACAGTGCAAATAAAAGTTAAAATGTTCAAAGCTCACATGTTCATAACCGTTTACATGTTCATCGTTTCACACATGTTCATAGTTTCATATTTGTTCATGGTTTTGACCTTTAAATAAATCATGTTTTTATTTTTATGCATACACATGCACACGTCGTTTTGTCATCATCAAAAAGGGGGAGATTGTTGGATCTCCTAGTTGATTTTGGATAGTTATGTTTCGATGATGACAAATCTTGTGTGTGTGTTTCTTTATGTGGTAAATTGAGAAAGGCTTGATATCCAAGGTGCTAATTTACTGACCATCCGGTTATGCAGGAAAAATAGCTTTGGTGGACTCTTTGAACTCAAATTCTTGAGTGATTGAGTCATCTTCGGTTTGGATTCAAGTTAGATGGTAAACCATGCTCATATACTTTAAAAGGATATGGTAAGATCCTACAACTCTAAAAATGCTCAAACTAGTTGAGTTGGGGTTCATGATGCTCACCATTGTGCATTATTGGATAGCCATGGGTTTTTGATGTTTAGTTATAGCACTTGTCATTGGCAAGGCTATTCCATGCATATCCTTCTTGAGATTTTTAAGCTTACATGTTGATTAGTCATCTCTTGTGAAGATTGGTAGAAACTAGTCATTTTGGTTCTCACACCTTGTTCATGGTCATGGTCATATGCTAATCATGTTAGGTGTGTTAACCTTGCTTTTAAAGGGCTTTCTTGCAAATGTTTTTAGAGGTTTTGAAAGATGAAAATAGATTTTGGTTTTTGATACAAAACTTGGTTGTAATTTGGCATCACATTGAGCATTCATGTTAATTAAATATTAGGTTGTTTAATCCTTGGTTTGATTGGCATAAATGATGATTTGAATGGGTTTCTATGTGGTTATATGTCTATTATCATGTTGGGGTCCAATGTATATTCATCATGCATATCGTCCCTTGGTGTTAACTCTTTCATTTTTATCAAAATCTGGGTTTTCTGAATTTTGGTCGACCGCCCCTATGCCTTTGGTCGACCGAATTTTTGAAAGTCAGAAGGTGTCCTGCCCTGAAAAAGTTAGGTCGACTGGCCCAGTCCTTTAGGTCGACCGAATTTGCCAGAATGCACCAGTCTAGACGCTGTAAAAGTTAGGTTGACCGAACCCCTCGCTTAGGTCGACCGAATACGGCAGGTGACCCATTTTAGTTGAGTTTGAAACCCATTAAAATGAGATCCGTTTTTGTTGAAATTTGACTCCATTGCCCCTAGGATTAATATATATATCTTGGGGCTTGTTCTAAAGGTTTTAGATAGGGGCTAAATAGTCTTTTCACACTTTTCTCATGGGTGTATATATATCCAGTGAATTTGGGAGAAACACAAGAGCTCTAACATTTTCTATCTATCTTGTAGGAGTAGAAAGGGAAGAAGGAGAGAAGCTGGAGGAAGATTGAGGATTTCATCTACTTCCATACATTTCTGGAGATCGTGATTGAAGAAACAAAGGAGAGGATCAAGAAGAGGAACGCATGGACGTTCTCATCGTCGGCATCCGGCTACCCTCCGACCCGAGGATTAGAGAAGAGTTTCTACAGCCTTTTCTACTCATGGGGATTTATTTCTACACCTTTTTTGCATCTATTTTGGTCATTTACTATTGGTCTATGAGCTTGTATTGATCACATCTTTATTTTCCGAACTTGGACTCTGTTAGTGTGTTGAACGATGGTGGCGTTTTTATGCCGCGGGTGTTGTGGTTTGTTTGTGTGTGTGTCTTGATCCTTCGTGGATCGTGTAGGAGACGATGTCTCCTTGAGTTTGGAGTAAAAGCTCCGTGTGCTTCATTTGAAGCGAGTGGATCCTCACCGATTCGGTGAGGGGTGGACGTAGGGAGCCTGTCGTAGTCCTGAACCACCTAAAAATCTCTCTCGCATTTGTCTGCTTGTGGTTTGCATGATTATCATTATCGTCTTGATCATGTGTGAAGGGAGAGGTTGAGAGAACTAGCTTTTTAATTTCATCCGTTCATATCTTGTGTTGGTAGTAAATTTTTATTCTGCTTTGCTAAAAATTTAAATATACCATTTGTAGACACGACAAAATCAATACTATGATGGGTAAATTTCATGTCACGATGTAATGCCCCAAAGTGGACTTCATTACTGGCTTAATAAGTTGGTTTTCCCATTTCTTTAGATTTTCTTTGAATATAGCGACCGTCCATATGGTCGCTATTTAAATAACGCCCTATGAGCTGTCGCTATTTCCTCTTGTTATAGGTCGGCCTACTTGAATAAGCGACCGTGGGCGTGGGTGTTGCTTCTAATCTTTTCATAATTTCAATCAGAATTAAATTCCTTGAAATGACGCCCTTCCTGGCGGGCGCTCATTAATGAACGATTCTGTGCGCGGTCGCGGATTATGAATTTCAAAATATGGCAAGTCCAAAATTCCAGAGAAATAGCGGCACACCCGGGGGTGCTGTTTAGAATAGCAACTGCCTTTAGGTCACCATTTCAGTTTTCATTTCTGTCTCCTCTGCAACCTTCCCTGAATGTGTCCTTCCTTATTTTAAACTCTGTGATCAATTGAGGAAAGGAGATCTATGATTGATAGTTATCTTCCTTTGATCTTATCCTATTGAAATAGGGTTTCCATCCCGATAAATACCCTACGTTATTCCCCACGTGAGAACCTTACACACACGCCCCTCTGGATTAAGAGTTCTTCTGCTAAAGCTCCATTGATCGCAGCCATTCCTTGTTGCCGCTGCCAAGGGGGTGTTGTGCTGTGGTGTTTAGCTCAAATCTTGAGCTTTCATTTTCTCTCCTATCCTCTGTCCTGCTCACAGGCGCAGAAGGGGGATCCCTCTTTCCTTCTTTCAATTCTTATAAATTCTCTGCATATCATCATCATACCCACGATTACTACGAGCATCTTAGCATATCTTATATATATTTTTTGCATACATATACTTCCCATCCCTTACTCCTCTTAGGGGTTTAAAACAAACACCACAAGGTGTGTTCATGCCCATATTGCACATTGTCATTTTATTGGGTATAAATACTTCTCTTGGCTAATCCAAATTTCTTGATTTGATTGTTTTTATTTTAGGGTAATCAAGAGTAAAAACCCCCCTTCATCGACCGGCCGATAGGAGGAGGAAGTTGGATCCACGTCCACACCCGCTTTACAAGGTATTCTCCGCGATCATCTTTCTACTTTTGAGGTAACCCCTCTGGCGATCACACTCCTTAGTAGCATCACATGCTCCCTTCCCTTATTATTTTTATCATGCATATGATGATTTTTCTTCCTTTTTATATGTCTTTGTGACATGTTCATAAATTGGCGATCACGGTGGGACGCTTGTTATTTTTATTTTTGATTACCCCTCCTCCTTTGGCACCCACATGTGCCCCTCCCTTTGGCACCCTTGCGTGCCCCCCTCCTTTTGGCACCCACGTGTGCCCCTCCTTTGTGCTCCACGTAGCACACTCCCTTTGTGCACCACGTGCACATCCCCCACTTGATTAGCCAATTTTTGCACTGTCCATAGCATTTTTAAAGAGAAAATTTTATTTTCTGGCAGTTTACATTACTCTCTGTTCTCTCAAACTAATCAGCGACCACTCAGAAGTCGTTATTTTATGAACCAGCAACCTCTCACAGAGGCGCTCATCAGAGCATTTTTCATATTATTTACTATTTTTATGATCTGCGCCCCTTCACAGAGACGTTATTCATAATTTCAGTGCCTACCTCCAAGGTGCCAATTCCTGGGTCACTGTTGACTGTCTTCCGCAGCCGTTTACTATTTCGGCTATTAGCTCCCCTTCACAGAGGCGTCATTAATTATATCAGTGGCTGTCATACAGTTGCTATTCACTGAGACAGCGACCGCTGTCTGGTCGTTATTTCCCTCTGTGTTCACAGAATTGCCATATCTGCTATTGTTTTGACTTGTTTGATTGGATTATTGATTTTATTTATATTATTGTTGATCTTGTTTGCATTAGCTTGCATTCTAGGGCATTTGGTTGAGAGACCTTCTCTCTCTACACTTTTAGGATCCCCCACACTTTCTTGGGAAAGAAAGGACCCTCCATTGAGCATTCCGTCTCTTTGGATAGGAAATTCCTTGACCAAGGCCTCCATAAGTCCCCGCACCCGAGGATTCCCTCACGGACGCCGGGCTTGTTGTACCTTTGAAGAACCCCAGAGTTTAGTTGATCCATGCGTTGTGAAGAGAGGGAAAGAACCTAGTTAACCCGGAGAATACATCCAAATTGAAACTAGGATCTACATTGAAGAGAGTGCTAACTACTCCATTAAAAATTCATCCTTGATTAAACTCAAAGAACGTTAAAATCCTCCTTAAGCATCATAACTTGTTTTCCAACTTGTTGGACAATTAACTTAAGTGTTGATCTTGTTTGCTTGAAATAATTCCTTATTATAATCATGAAGCTTCGTTCAGGTAGAATTGTCAACATGGCCAATCAAGAGTATTAATATGATTATGAGGACGGTCAGCATGCCAAATTTTATGAGGTCCATCCTTAGGGACTCACTCAATATGAGGCCCTTCCTCAAAGCTTTGTTCAGCATGAGGGAAACTATGTTCCCTCCTACCCTCAAGTCTATGTGGTGGACACCACCACTCAAGGGGTTGAGCCCTCTTCTCAAACTCAACCCATCACTCAATCCACTCCCGAGGAGACCTCCCCGTCTTTCAATCTCAATGATCTTATCAACGCTCTATCCTAGTTGGATGATGTCCAACGCCAAGCGGTCCAGGCCACTCTTAAAGGGAAATCGATCCCTTCTTCCTCTTCCAATCCCCCTCAGGCCACGGGTGGCCTTCAAGTCAACCCCGCTAATGACCATGCGGTCTCCTAGGGAATTCTATCCCGTCCATGAACCCCTATTATGGCTACACCGGCCCAACTGGCAAGCCATTCTGTAGCTAGGCCACAACAACCTCTACCTCCGCAACTCTTAAGGAGGCTTATGCCAAACTCCTTCCTTATTCACCCGGCACCGGCCGAGTCTGACACCAACACTATACTCCTCCAAAAGATTGCTAACATGGAGGAACAACTCAAGAAAGTCACGGCCCCCAAGAATGCCCCAAAGGTCACTCTCCCTACCCTTCCGGTCTTCCATTTGCCTCCGTCGGAGATGCCTAACTTCAGGCGCTACAATGGAACGGGCAATCCGTTCATCAATTGGAAAGATTTCATGTATGAGGCATCCTTTTGGCAGGATAATAAAACATCTTTGGCATATCTCTTTAGAAGGTCTCTTGATGTCCCGGCCATTGAATGGTTTTACTCTCTGGAACCGGCCGAAGCTGGAGATTTTGATGTTGTTCAACACAAGTTTCTACAAAAGTACAAAGACCGAGTGGGTCCTTCCTTGTCTGTTACTGATCTTGTTGCCGAAAAGATGAAGTCCGATGAAGACTTTGTGCAATTCACTGACAGATGGAGGTCGATGGCCGAGAAGTTAAAAGATACTTTCTCATAATCTGAGCATGTAAAGATGATAATCTCTAATGCAACTCCACAGTTCCGACACATATTGGCCATGAATAAGCTCAACACTATGGAGGAACTATATGAAAGAGCTTGATATATTCAAACTCAAATGAAGGATTCGCCCATCATGGGCATGTTCGAACCAAGGCCGAGGATAATAAGGAAGAACAATAATGTCAATACTAACGGTGGCACAACTGAGGGTACTATTACCAATGAGCAGGTGGGTGCGTTTGGCAACCCTGGACCTTTTCGTAATTCTTCCAACCTAAGACCCCCGCAACAATAATAATCACAACAGCAACCCTCATTCTTTAACCAAAATCCCCACCAAGAAAATAATCCTCCTATAACCTTTCAACCTCCACCTCCTCCTTTGAATCAAAATCTACCACAAAATCCTCCAGTTCCCCAGAAATACCACAATGTGCCTCCTTCAACCAATTATGATCCTCAACAGCCGAGAAGACCTGTAGGCCCTAGAAAAGCTCACTACCCTCGATTACCCGAGAGCCTCCCTGACATATTTAACGCCCTCATGGCCGCCAACCTGCTCACTCTGCCAAAAGAAAGAACGGCCTAGCCTCCTAATGTGGATACCTCTCGGTATTGTGTCTTCCATCGACAACCCAGTCACAACATAGATCATTGCTTTCATTTCAAAGATTATATATATGATTTGAATAACCAAGGCGGTATTGACTTGGATGAGATGAGAAAATTTGTTACTACAATGAAAGCACGAAGACCTCCACGACAGTAGCAGGCTCAGCAGCCTCTCCAGCAACAAGTTCAACCACCTCCCCCGATCCAGCCGGCTCCCGAGCCACAATTGAACATGGGGATTGTCAATAATCCACTATCAGAGCACCCAACTAATCAATAACTAAACCCTATCACCTCCTTCGGCGAAGTGGAGATAGGAGAAGGGTGGAAAGAAGAAAGCGCCTCTGTTGTGGCCATAAATCAAAACACAAACCAACCACCACGTCTGCTAAGAATAATCCCACAACCAGTACTTGCACCTCAACTCATACGCACCATCGACCCAGTTCCCACAACCATTGCCAACCCCGTGCCGGCTAGGCCCCTCCTTATCTGTCCCCCACTTCCTCCCACAGTACAACAAACCCCTCCTCCTTCCACCGATCTCTTACCGTCTAAGCCATTCCTCATTCACCCCTCATCGGCACCCATTCCTCCACCCGCTACCACTAACCCTCCGTCAGCAAGGGCTTTCACACTCCGACTCACACCATCATCCACCATGACTACTGCAAATCCTTCGCCTCCGCCTCCGCCTAGGCCCCTCCTTGTCCGGCCTACACCGCCTCTAACCACCCGGACATCACCTACTCCTGCTAGTCCTGCTCCCATACCTACCCTCTTAACACCCACTAGCCTTCAGCCGACGTGATATCTCATAAGGGTTCCCGATTCGATCACTTTACCTCCACCATATGTTAACCCCGATATCCTTTCCATATCCACCAATCCTCCACAAAACCCGATAGAGGCACGAACGTCACAAACTATGGTGCTCCGTAGTGGACGGATATTTCACCGTGTGTTTCCACAACGGAAGCCAGAGCCAGCACAGGAGAATGAAGAACAAGAGCTAGAGCAGGAATCCATACCGGGCACCCAATATGATTTGTTGAAATATCTGGACAAGACCCCGGCCAGGATTTCTATTTTGGAATTAATCAAGAGATCCACCACTCACCAACAAGCCTTAAAGGAGTATTTGCAGAAAACGATGGTCAATGAAGACCTCCCCGCTGAGCAGATCACTTCAGTCCTTACATCGGCAAGTGACCAACTGGCTATTAGTTTCCACAAGCATGAGTTAGCTCCAAAGTCAGCCAGGAAGTATGCCATGTGTATCATAGTGGATATTAATAAAGTACCCGTTAAATAATGTTTGGTGGACATTGGGGCATCTATCAATGTGTTGCCTCATAGCACCTTAAAAATGTGTGGCATTCCGGATAGTCAGATTCGGCCATCTACTATTACAGTCACAACTTATGACAATACAAAGAAGCCGCCCCTCGGCATGATTACTTTAAAAGTTGGGCTGGGTCCTGTCTCGATTACAGCAGATTTCCACATTCTAGACATGGATCCAACTTTTAATGGCATTTTGGGACATCCATATATCCAAGAGCTTGATGTCGTACCCTGTACGAATCATCAATGTATAAAGTTCCCACATAAGAGGGGCATCATCAAAGTCACTTGTATGCCTATTCTGCCGTCAGGTGATATACACTCCGCAACCTCAGTACCCTCTATATGGCCGGCTAACATGCCTTTGTTATTAGTGTTAGATTTTACCGATCCTCCGCACGACCTGTTAAGGCCACCAGTTTCATCTCCTGTTTCAGCACCAACATCACCCCTACCCTCCAAGGGGAAGAAAAAGAAGAATATGATGAATACCCCGGGGTGGAACATTTTGATAAGAATTGGGTACAGAATTGGCAAGGGCTTGGGTGTCAACCTTCAGGGCAGAGTAAAGCCTATTAAGAATTGCAAGTTAATTCCCCAAGGCAGCCTAGGATACAAGGGGCCGCGCAATGAAAGATTTGATAATGATGATGAAGAGCCATGGGCTACTATGACTTCTACTTTAAAAATAGATAGGAAACCACTTACATGGTCTCTATACACTCACTTTGTGAAGGGGCCCATTCAACAAGATGACGAGCAAGCTACAGTGGTTACTTCATTACTAGATCATCAAGATGTGCATTCACGCCAGTTTTCTCGCCATTTAGCACCTCTGGTTACCTATAAGGCTCTGGAATTGTTAAGACCTCTTAAAAGAAGAAAGATGGATGATCCGGAGTGTGACTGGTACAGGTGGTTTCATATGAATGATATTACTATTTCTCTGAGCCGATTGTTCATGCCTACCGATCCGGAATGGCCGCCACTGATTCATGATTTGTTAGAAAAGCCGGTTGTAATCATCGACAAAAGGTAGATGTTAAGTAACTACACTGATACCGGAGAGCCTGACGTGCCCTTTGAAGAAGGCTTCACTATAGACAGGCTATGGGCCGGCCTCTTTTCCCTCAGTTCTATTCATCCATCACTTATTCTCCGTTTGCTTGATAAACTGTTTACCTCCAACATTTCCATACCACCTGCAGTCTTGATATCTTTCTCCCCAAGTTTACTTCAAAGTCTATCAATTCCTACGTTGCTCCTCGAGCAATTCTCTCAGCTTTCTATCATACCCGTGCCTGGGCATTCCCTTATCCAACCATTCTCCAAGCTTTCGATTTCAACATCATTTTTTACTCCTGCTTCCCATTGTTTCATTATTGAAATAGAAAAAGAGAAAAAAAATGACAAAATTCCAACTTTTCAATCCTCCATCTCTGTTGATTAGACCTCCTATTTTGCTCATGAGCGTGTCTCGGTCCAAAGGCCGCTCATTCGGGGTCCGTTAACAAGCTTCCTTTTCTCCTCCGACGAGGGGGATTCCTTTGTACCTTCTCCTGTATCCACTGATTCTTCCTCTTCTCCTTTAGATTCTAATGATCAGGCTAGTCCATCTTCCTCCTCTAGTATTAAGAGTCTTGGGGTAGTTCCCGCTAGGAAAGCCAAGGGTAAGTAGATTCCCCATAGGTTCTTGTTGGATTTAGCTACGAGGTGTCGGGCATCTTTAGCCCTTCCCGAGTTTTTGGAGGATCCAATTTTTCTGCCAGATTTGCAATATGAAGATGTGTGCTCCTTTGATGAAGGGTTCGGGGTTTATGAGATTATGAATGATGAGGACCCTGTTGAAGAGGGGGATGAGGAGTACGCAGAATATGAGGATGAGGCTGACAGTTTTGCTAGGGGCATGAGGAGATTCGATGAACCGTCTGCCTCAGTAGAAGAGGCTACCAAAGAAATCAATCTGGATACCGAGGAAAACCCTAGGATCATCCTCATAAGCAAAAATTTGCCGCCCTCTGAAGAAGAGGCACTTGTTCAAGTTCTTCGAGAGTATAAGGACGCGTTTGCATGGAGTTATGAAGATATGTCGGGGCTGGATCCTGCGCTTGTTGAACATCGCTTAACACTTAAGGCAGGGTCCGTACCGGTCAAATAGCAGTTAAGATGTTTCCACCCTCATATGGCATTAAAAATGAAAGAAGAGGTTGATAAGCTCCATAAAGCTAGATTTGTTAAAGTCATCCTCTATCCTAATTGGGTGGCTAACATCGTCCTGGTTATGAAGAAGGACGGAAGAGTCAGAATTTCTATAGACTTCCGAGACCTTAACCGTGCGTGTCCAAAAGATGATTTTCTCCTCCCTAACATGGATGTTTTAATTGATAATACGGCATGATTCGAGACCCTCTCTTTTATGGATGGCTTCTCCAGATATAATCAAATCCGCCAGGCTGAGGAGGACCAAGAGAAGACTTCATTTACTACACCATGGGGTACTTATTGTTATGTGGTCATGCCGTTTGGACTCAACAATGCCGGAGCCACCTATCAAAGGGCCATGATGGCTATTTTTCATGATATGATCCACATCTATATTGAGGTGTATGTTGATGACCTGGTAGTGAAGTCAAGAACAAGGATTGAGCATCCCAGGGTTCTAGCCAAGGTCCCCAGAGAATATCAATTAAAAATGAACCCCAAGAAATGTGTGTTTGGTGTTTTGTCAGAGAATTTGCTTGGGTTCATTGTCAGTAAAAGGGGTACTGAGATTGATCCCAACAAGGCAAGGGCAATAAGAGATATGTCTCCTCCCAGGAATTTGAAAGAAGTTCAAGGTTTGAACGGGAGGTTGCAGTTTATTCGCCGATTCGTTTCCCAACACTCACAAAGGTGTAGGCCGTTCTACGAGCTTACTAAGCCGGGGGTCAAATTTCATTGGGATGACAAGTGCCAGGCGGCTTTTGATGGACTAAAGGACTATCTATCAAATCCTCCTGTCCTAACGCCACCAATTCCAAGCAAACCGCTTGTTCTTTATGTTTCTATCCTAGATGACTCGGTAGGTGCTGTCGTGGCGCAAGTTGATGAAGAAGGTAAGGAGAGGGCAGCCTACTACTTGTCCTAGCTTCTCAATCCCTGTGAGCAGAAGTATACATCTATGGAGAAGACCTGCACAGCTGATGTGACACAACCTAAGACCTAGATTGCAAGAAACGCAACGGACATGGCAATGTCACACAAGCGGACTCACTCGCATTTGGCACACTCGGGTCCGTAGGTGTACGGGGATGGGGTGAGGGTCCAAGGTTGGACCCGGAGGTTTTCAAGGGTGTGGCTGGCTTGGGGAGGACTCCTAAGGGCCTGGGGTTGCCCAAATTCATGGGCGGTTAGCACGCCGAGGGCATGGGTAAATTCATCTCGTGCACAACTCACCCGCGGTGGACACTCACATAGTAGCAATTTGAGTTCGAGCACTCCTCACCGACCGACGACACACTAGAAGCAATACTAATCAAGCACAAATAATCCAGCATAGGAGTGTGGTCATAAGCTCACCTGATCGGTGTGAAGACACCGATCCTGGTCGGAGACGAGGGTGAGCGAGGAAGCGTGGGCTTACCCGCACGCCGCGCCGATGAAGCTTCAACCTGAAATTTTAATTAATATGCACTACGCCTCTTCCAAGGGGGTTGGACTAGGGGTGGGGATTAGTTTTACAACCAAAATGTACCTTCACATAGGGAGGGGTGGTCAGCTGGCCAGGCGGGGTGGGGAAAACTACGCTAGAAGCTGAAGCGGAAGAAGATCGTAGGTTCTGTCCACTCTCAGGAACAGGGGATAGACTATCACTGTCGGCACCGCTGTAGACTCCCCTGAACTCCGATTGTGACAAAACCAGTGGAAAAACCTTCATAGTTGAGCCGGGAGGACGTCTAATTTTTGGGGGAATTTTTCAATGGCGGCGTTGGTCGGGGCAGAGGCACGAACGAGGTCTCTATTTGCTGGTTCTGGTAGCTTCTGCACCTCCACAGTAGGAAGATGAGGCTGCCACGGACGCTGTCAAGATATGATTCAGGCATGGCCAGAGTCAATGGATTCATGGTTGAGTTCTCTTCGAACGGATACCTGCGGGGGCACCGGAGGAGGCCAGAGTAGGTAGCGAGGACCCAACAGTGGTCGGGTGTCAGATCAATTCCTGA
This sequence comes from Amorphophallus konjac, assembly GCA_022559845.1. NCBI lineage: Eukaryota > Viridiplantae > Streptophyta > Magnoliopsida > Alismatales > Araceae > Amorphophallus > Amorphophallus konjac. The sequence goes on along the minus strand of CM040128.1, from coordinate 110,630,374 downwards.
GGGAACAGACCAGCGCACCAGAGGGAGAAAATTTGGAACTCATATCTCTGGGATCCGAATGGGGCACTACTTCTTGGTGACGGAAGAGGACTTGTAGGGAAAGTCTTTAGCCAAGCAGTATCTCAAGTAGCCCAGGGATCTGGTCGTGGAAGCCTCTGTAAGTCGTTGTTGGTCATCTGACTGGGAGGAAATGTGCAGTCTGGGGAGATCGGGTCCTCTGGGTGGCACTGAAGTTGGTTGATGGCAGGACCACCTCCGTTGGAAAGCTGACTGGATGACAATTCTGACGGTATATGGTACGCTACCTGAAGCCTCGTGGTGATGATGTGGTTGACTCTGCAAACTGTCGGTACCTCTGCTACCTGGGAACCATAGCAGTGCCTTGTTGGGAGTGGTGGTAAGAGAGGGGAGAATGGGAAAGGGAGGTTGATGGCTAGGGGGGGTGCGACCTAGATGGTAAGGGGGTGCTGGGGAAGGAAGGGAAACAGCCAGCAAGGGGAGGGAAATACAGATTTGGCCTAGTAGATTTTCATTAGCTTAAAATGGAAAGATGGGGTCCTATTTATAAGGAACCCACATTTTACAATTAGTCCCTGACTTTAGGACCAATGACAAATAACCAAGGGGGAAGGGGGCGCCCCTGGGCCTAGCCCATTGAATTAGGCCAAATAACCAAACTAATCAACCCTATGACACTTAACTTAGGTAGATGACTCATTAACCTAGGTACATGACTTAAATAAAAAGAAAATTATAGTGATATGACTCAAATAAAATATGAAAATTACATGACTCGACTCAAAAAATGTGAAGGACACAATGGAACCATGCTGGCGAGCAATCGGAGCTGTAAAAAATGTGAAGGGCGAGAGTTGCCCCCATCATACCCCCGGGGTGCAAAGAACTCGACTCCGTCGAGTATGGGTCGGCCGGGGAAGGGGTCCTCCGATGCGGCTCCGGGCGAGCCACGACCTCCAAACTCAATCCTGCATCTGCAACCAAGGGACGGTCCTTCATCCTCTCAAGGTGGCTCGGGCACACCCTCTTGTTGGTGATGGAACCATGCTGCCTAGTGTTGCCTCTGTGTGTACACGTCGGGCACTCAGGCTGATATGTGGTGGCTCTCCGAGTGTGTCTCTCACAAGGGTAGGGGTAGGCCCGAAACACTCACTAGGATCCACCGCGGTGCCCATATTGGGTGCCAGACCCGCTACGTGAGAAATGGGGTGAATCACAAAACCCATTAGAAAGCCCAACCCATAAGCCAGGTTGCCAAGGCCACTCGAAACTAGGCAAGGTCCAAGTCCTCGTGCCCTCAAGTTGGAGGTGACCCTAGGGTAGAGCCACTCCAAAGTCACCATTGCCAAGTTGCCAACTTGGAATTCAAAGTGGCATTCGCAAGGTTTTGCCTGCTTCTTTGGATTCTCACCGCTCGTTGTTTGTTGCTTGCTTAAATGCTCATGCCAAGTACTACGATGCAGTGCGAGTGGGAGATGCATGATATGCAAAGGGGGGCCAGGACAATCATATTTAGACCAATCATGTAGAGATGCCATGGAGACTTTGAAGGGTGTGGGAGGACCGGGGCATCCATAGGTGTCTCTCTCATGCGTGGGTGTGATGAGTGCCGGAGGACCCGGACATCCATGAATGCTCCTAACATGCTTAAGACTCATGATGAATGAAGGTGGACCATTACATCCGAATATGGACCACTAATATTTTCTACTTGACATGTGGGTGATATGAATGAATGTACCCGACTTATGAATCATGCCAAGTGGTTAGAGGTGCCAAGACATATGTTTTCCTAACCCAAAAATGACTTTGATGTGTTGGGGTATGGTTTGGCATTGGAGTTTCCATTCAAAAGGGTCGAAGGGGTCAAGGAAGGTGGACATCATGGGGAGTGGCACCTCCTTGTTCCTTAGGTGTACATCTTCCTTGGTCATAGCTACCCTTGTGTCGCCCGGGACTTGCGAGAGGTGGGCTTGGCCCAACATGGTGGGTGAGGGTAGGAAGGAGTGGGTGATAAGTTATGTGGGCGGATCACATGGGTTCCCGGGTTCCCATTGGGAGGGGTCAAAAGGATCCACATAAGTGTACTCGAGGGAAAGGAGCTCTAAGTTCATCTCAACATCCTCAAGGTCCTCACAATATGGTGGTGGATCATCCTCCTCTAATGAAATGATTGGGCCGAAGTTCTTAGTGGGTGGGTTGGCCATGAGAGGATGGCTTGGCTTTCTGCCCGATATGAGGGACTCCAATTTGAGGATAAGGTCGAGTTCATCGGGTGTGGGGAGGAATAATAGAAGGTCACTAGTGTAGCATCTAATGGTGTAGATTGGGGTGATAGATCTGACACATAGGTGTAGGAGATCAAGGCTCCTAGGTTGGTTGGCCACTGTGGTCAACATGTCGGTCAACTTCATGTGCCATGCTAAGCCCTTGAGAAGATCCCCTAATGTGTCCACTTGGTAAGATGATTGGATGGTGGTGTGATAGGAGAGGGGCACTATAGGGAGGTTTTGCTCCATAGGAGGGAAAACATGGGCCATAATCTTTCTAATTGGGCTCTTCTTTAGTTAACTATCAAGGGGTTCTCCTAAGATGAGCTCGGCCCCAATTAGAGAGGGTGGTGTAAGGTGAAGACCACCGTGGAGGTTTCTTCTTCTACTTGGACATGAGTGGTCTCCATGGGGGGGATAGGGTCTGGAGTGTTCACCACTATGGGGTCGGGTATGGGTTTCTCTACCAAGGAGGTGAGAGGGTCTTTTGAGGGTGGGGTGATGAGGGTTGGTGTATGGCGCACCCGGGGTAGAGGGTAAAGGGAAACTTGGTTTGGGATAGGTAGGGGAAGTAGTGGAGGCCTAGGTTGGGGTAGGATTGGAGTTGGAAGTGGAAGATGGGTTGAGTGGGCCTCGGTGGGGGTATCCCTTATAGGGAAGGTGGAGGGGCAGAGGTCATCTGGGTCTGGGAGTGAATTGGATAAGTGAGAGTGGGTTTGGGGGTGGCGGCCGTCATGGGCCTAGGTGGAGGGGTGGACATGGGGTTCACTTGGGTTTGAATGGTGAAGGTTGGGTGAGTGACGTTGGACGGGGGAGTGGTGGTCATCACGGGGGAAGCCGGGTCGGTTAAGGGTCTCTTACCCTTAGGATCGGCCAATTGTGGAGGGGTGGGAGTGGGGGCCAATTTGGTTTGAATGGTGGTGGTTGGGTAGCAAAGTGTAAAGGTGTTGATTGGGGTTGGAGGTGGTGGGTGTTGTGGGGGTTGGGAGATGTAGAGGGCCTTTATGGCGGCTTTGAACTGGCCGGGAGAGAAGGGAGGAGTGGTAGTGCTCCTCGGACTATGGCTCTCCAAGTAGGGAGGGTGATATTAGGGAGCGTAGATCTTCCTAAGTTCTATCTTCATCTCCTCCCATGAGAAAATGGGCTCTTGCTTCCTAACGCTCCTTAAGCCCTCTATGTGTTCCAACTTACTCTTGGCTTGACCCCGAAGTCGTCCCTTGGCAATGCGGACACTCGCGGGTCCATATGCCATAATCCTTTCAAAGTGCATTTCCATGGTAGCCTCCCACTTTAGATAGGCAATAGGGCTCGATCTGTCAAAGTGAAGGTCCTCATCTAGAATGATGCCCAAGAGGGGTGGACCACTAGGACCTTTGTGGAGGGCCGAATTATATGGAATTGACCAAAGAGGAAGAGCCATGATGATGCACCGGAGACTCTAAATGCATATGCACCCTAGGACCAACTTGATAGAGACAAGTTGTGAACTTGCTCTAATACCAATTGATGTGACACAACCTAAGACCTAGATTGCAAGCAACGCAACGGGCACGGCAATGTCACACAAGCGGACTCACTCGCATTTGGCACACTCGGGTCCGTAGGTGGACCGGGGATGGGGTGAGGGTCCGAGGTTGGACCCGAAGGTTTCCAAGGGTATGACTGGCTTGGGAAGGACTCCTAAGGGCCTGGGGTTGCCCAGATTCATGGGCGGTCAGCACGCCGAGGGCATGGGTAAATTGGTCTCGCTCAAAACTCACCCGCGGTGGACACTCACATAGTAGCAATTTGAGCTCGAGCACTCCTCACCGACTGACGGCACACTAGAAGCAATACTAATCAAGCACAAATAATCCAGCATAAGAGTGTGGTCAGGAGCTCACCTGATCGGTGTGAAGACACCGATCCCGGTCGGAGACGAGGGCGAGTGAGGAAGCGTGGGCTTACCAGCACGTCGCGGCGATGAAGCTTGAACCTGAAATTTTAATTCACATGCACTACGCCCCTTGCAAGGGGGTTGGACTAGGGGTGGGGATTAGTTTTACAACCAAAACGTACCTCCACGCAGGGAGGGGAGGTCAGCCATCCAGGCGGGGTGGGGAAAACTACACTAGAAGCCGAAGTGGAAGAAGATCGTCGGTTCTGTCCACTCTCAAGAATAGGGGATAGACTGTCACTGTCGGGGCCGCTGTGGAATCCCCTGAACTCTGATTGTGACGAAACCAGTGGCAAAACCTTTATAGTTGACCTGGGAGGACGTCCAATTTTTGGGGGAATTTATGAATGACGGCGTTGGTCGGAGCAGAGGCGCGAACATGGTGTCTATTTGCCAGTTCTGGTAGCTTCTGCACCTCCGCAGTAGGAAGATGCGGCTGCCACGGACGTTCCCGAGCTCTGATTCAGGCGTGGCCAGAATTGATGGATTCGTGGTTGAGTCCTCTTCGAATGGAAACCCATGAGGGCACCGGAGGAGGCCGGAATAGGCAGTGAGGACCCGAATTGTAGTCATGTGTCAGATCAGTTCTAGAGGGAACAGACCAGTGCACTAGAGGATGAAAATTTGGAACTCATAGCTCTGGGATCCGAATGGGGCCCTGCTTCTTGGTGATGGAAGAGGACTCGTAGGGGACGTCGTCAGCAAAGCGGCGCCTCAAGAAGCCCAGGGATCTAGTCGTGGAAGCCTCTGCAATTTGTTGCTTGTCATCTGACTGGGAGGAAATGCGTTGTCTGGGGAGATCGGGTCCTCTGGGGCGCACTGAAGTTGGTTGATGGCGAGACCACCTCCGTTGGAAAGCTGAATGGATGACAATTCCGATGGTATATGGTACACCAAATGAAACCTCGTGGTGACGACGTGGTTGTCTCTGCAATAGCTGGTACCTCTACTACCTGCGAACCAGAGCAGTGCCTTGTTGGGAGTGGGGGTAAGAGAGGGGAGAATGGGAAAGGTAGGTTGATCGCTAGGGGGTGCGACCTAGATGGTAAGGGGGTGATGGGGGAGGAAGGGAAACATCCAGCAAGGGGAGGGAAATACAAATTTGGCTTAGGGTTTGAGCCCCTTCAGCCTTGAGAAGATGGAAGGGTGCTTGGGAAAGGTTAGTGGGTGGTTGGGGGTTGGAGGGTGGCTTGGAGATTGGTGGGTTATCCCTTGGGACTAGGGGTGGAGTAAAGAGGTGTTGTGGGAAGTTGTGGTGACTATTGAATGAGGGGAGGAGAGAGAGAAAGTAGGTGGGAGGGGGAGGAGAGAGGAAGGGAGATAGAGAGAGGGGTTGGAGCTTCTCACTCCACTCTAATGGTTTCTCACCAAAGAAATTCAATTTTATGGACTCAAAATAGTAGATTTTCATTAGCTTAAAATGGGGAGATGCCTATTTATAGGGAACCCACATTTTACAATAAGTCCCTGACTTTAGGACTCATGACAAATAACCAAGGGGGAAGGGGGCGCCTCTGGGCCTAGCCCATTGAATTAGGCCCAATAACCAAACTAATCAACCCCATGACACTTAACTTAGGTAGATGACTCATTAACCTAGTTACATGACTCAAATAAAAGGAAAATTACAATGATATGACTGAAATAAAATATAAAAATTACATGACTCGACTTCGAAAATGTGAAAGACACAATGGGACCATGCCGGCGAGCAATCGGAGCTGTGAAAAATGTGAAGGGCAAGAGATGCCCCCATCAGTAGCTTTAGTCTGGGTATTTCAGAAATTAAAACATCATTTCTTAGCTCATGAGGTTCATCTCATTTCTCGCATGAATCCCATCAAATTCCTTCTTGAAAAATCTGTCCTCACTGACCGATTAGCACGATGGCAAAGCTTCATTTCTCAGTTTGACATCATTTACGTTCAGCAAAAGGTAATTAAAGGTTATGCCATCGCAGAACATCTCGCTCATCACCCTCTTACACGGTTCGACCATGTCCGCTCAAAGCTTCTAGATGAGAAATTGATGTCCATTAACCAACCCTCAGATCCGATGTTGACGTTACATTTTGATGGGGCTCTGAATTCTCATGGTAGGGGGATCGGCATAGTCCTTTTAACACCCGAGGGTATCACCATTCCGCTCGCCTCTCAGCTTGCATTCCATATTAGAAATAACATAGCTGAGTACGAGGCTCTTCTGGCCAGACTTAAGGCCGCTCATCGATTTGGTGTTACCCAGCTTAAGATCGTCGGTGATAGTCAGCTCATCCTTCGTCAAGTGCTTGCCAAATGTCGCACACTCAATCCCAAACTCAAACCCTATCAGGAACTTGCTTCTGCCTATGCCAAGCTCTTCACTAAATTAATATTTGTCCATGTTCCTCGTAGTTAGAACATTTTAGCCGACGCCCTTGCTTTACTTGCTTCCTCCTTGGTTTTCCTCCCTGAGCGGGATTTCCATTCTATCATTATCCAAAAGCGACTCACTGCCGCTGTTAAGGTTCTACATTCGTTAGTGTTAAGGAGGAGGTGCTCAAGAAGGTTAAGGATGGTGAGATCATCGAGAACAAGGAGGTCATGCTATTAGATTTAGAAGGGGAGCTGGCTGATGAAGAAAAACTGTGGTATTACGAGATTGCTAAGTATTGTCATGATCAATCATATCCTTAAGAGGCCACGGCAGAAGAGAAGAAGGCTATCAGGAGAGTCACCCAAAGATACACTTTGGTTGGAGGTGAGCTCTATAGAAGAGGTCTCACTGGTGTTCTTCTAAGGTGCCTTGATGACGTTGAATCTTGGAAGGTCGTGGAAGAGGCACACTCAGGGGTCTGTGGGGGTCATGTCAATAGCCAGATGCTAGCTAAGAAAATCCTTAGGCTAGGTTTCTATTGACCCACTCTAGAAGAAGACTGCTCAATCTATGTTCGAAGGTGTGTTAAGTGCCAACTGCACGCTGACAAAATTCATTCTTTTGCTTCTTCACTTCATCCCATGTCCTCCCCATGGGCTTTCGATATTATTGGACCTCTTGGTGATTCAAACCGCCTCACAAGATCAAAATCATTTATACTCACGGTCACAGAATACTTCACCAAGTGGGCCGAAGCAGAAGCTTATGTGGATATTAAAGCGTCAACCGTCTGCAAATTTATAATGAAGAACATCATTGCAATATTCGGCATCCCGAGTACCATCGTCACCGATAATAGGCCTCAATTTATCTCTCAGGAGCTTCAGGACCTCTGCAACAGGTATAACATAGCATTGCATCATTCATCTCCGTATTATCCACAACGCAATGGCCAAGCAGAGGCAACAAATAAAACTCTGATTAAAAGTATCAAAAAAACATGTGAAGCGAATAAATTTACGGACTGGCCAGAGAAGCTCGTAGAAGCTCTATGGGCCTACCGTACTTCCAATCGTACTCCTACTGCGCAAACCCCATTTGCCCTTACCTATGGGATGGAGGCGGTAGTTCCTTATGAGATCCTTATTCCTTCTCTTAGAGTACAATTCGACAAGGAGCTCTCTATCGATGAACACCGTGAATCTCTCCTAGCACAGTTGGAACTCTTAGATGAAAGCCGATTGGCCGCCGCCGAACATGCAAGGGTTTATCAAAACATGCTTTCATGTTTTTATCAAAAGAATGTGATTGAAAGAAAATTCAATGTCGGTGAAATGGTAATCAAGAGAATATTTGTAAAACCCAGTGGACCCCGTTCAAAACTCCAACCAAATTGGGAGGGCCCTTATGTAATTAAAGAAGCCTATCCTGGCAATGCTTACAAGTGTAGACACGCCAAAATTGACGTTATGTTGATCAAATCTCACGTCGTTATATAAACGCCCCAAGTAAACTTCAATATTCCTATAAAATGAAGTTTTTCTATTTTTGAGAATTTTATGCATTTTTCCTGCATTTTCGTGATTCACGACCTGAAGAAGGGCGTTATTTTTAAAATTAGCGACCTGTCATAGGGCGTTTTCAAAGAAAGGACGACCACAAGAGAGGGCGTCAATTCCTGGTATTATCCGTTAATTTCTGGAATTATCTATTTTCAAAATAAAAAGCATTTCATGAGTAACGTCCTTCCTCAGGGCGTGTTTTTAATAAACGCCGTTACCTCAGGCGTGTTCCCTTGATTTCTAAACAAAGAAAGTTTTATTTCCAAAATTAAATCCAGGAAGAAACGGCCTTTCCTAGGTCGTGTTTCAAGAAACGCCTTTGTGAAGGTCGTCAATTCATGATTTGACGCCCTGTCTTAAGTCGTGTTTCACTCCAGAGTCCTTCCTTTTTCCATCTTTCCCTCACAGTTCCCTGCCATCCATGGGACTCTTGCTCGATCTTGATCCTTCCTTGGATGCCTCATTACCCGTTCTTATCTTACCTTGTTTGATCACATCCGATTGAGGCTATAAATTGAGGCCTTGATCGATCGTGTAAAAAGTTAATGATTGAGAACGACTTAGAAGGTTAAACACTCAGAAGCATTCAAGAGTTTAAGCATTCAAAAGGTCGCGAGCAGAGCCTTCTTCATCCTTTGCCGCGTCCCCTCTGCGTCCTTCATCCGGCTTCATCCATCTACTTCCATCATATTCATCCGATTTTCCCTTTACTGTCGCCAGGGACAGCAGGGTTTCTCAGCTTTTTTTCATCTATTTGTTTTACTTCATTCATACCACTCCATTCATCATATCTATTCATCCTTCGTACTTATTCACACCTTGTTGCATTTTTTTATCATCATACTCCCCCTCCCTTAAGTCTTATTAAGGGGTTTAAAAAAAACAAAAAAAGAGGTGTGCACGTTGATGTCCTTTTCATCATTTTATGTTGGTTTTGGATTGATACTATTGCACTTTGGCTGATCCCCCTCCCTTTTGTTTGTTTTTCATTGTCTTTTTTTTTACAAGGTAATCAACCAAGAAAACCCACTTCATCGGCCGGCCGATTGAAGTTGGAGGAGGAAATCCACATCCATCCCGCATCCCAATTTCCACCAGGTACACGCGATCTCCTTTTCTTCTTATTGAGGTAATCCCTCTGGCGATCACAACTCCCCTTTAAGCACCTCGTGCTATTTTTATTGCATCTTATGCATTTTATTTTTTCATTCCTAAAGAGCGGATTTTAATCCGATCTACAAATTGGCGATCACGGTGGGACATCCACTGTTTTCTTTATTGATTACCATCTCCTTTGGCACCCTCGTGTGCCCTTTCCCCTTGACACCCTCGTGTGTCCTTTCCCCTTAGGCACCCTCGCGTGCCCTTTCCCCTCGGTACCCTCGGTACCCTTTCCCTTGTGCCCCTCGGGCACCCTCCACTGTGCACCCTGCACACTCCCCGGATCAGTCAATTGCTGCTTATTAACGCCTTCAACAAGGGCGTCTTTTGATTTAACGCCGCTCACAGGGACGTGTTTTGTTGATTAACGCCCCCTTCCAGGGCGTGTGTTTATTGCACCTGCTGGCGTTCTGTCCGCTCATTTTATCGTCTGCTATTTAACGCCCCTCTCAGGGACGTGTTTCGTTGTGTAACGCCCACTTCCAGGGCATCTTTTACCATAACTGCTGTCTGCTGTATGCTTATCATATTGTCTGTGGATTAACGCCCCTCGCCGAGGCGTTTCATTTCTCATGAACGCCTGTCATTAGGGCGTTTCTCTTTATCATAACTGCTCTCTGCTACATGCTTATCATATTGCCTGTGGATTAACGCCCCTCCCAGAGGCGTTTCATTTATTATCAGCGCCTATCATCAGGGCGTTTTCTCTGAGTTTTGACGCCCTCCTGTGGAGGCGTCCTTTCTTTATAACGCCTCACCTAAAGGCGTGTTTTTCTACCGTCTGTGAGCTCCTCACAGAGTTTAACGACAGCCACGCTGCCGTGTTTTCATTTTGTCACGACCTACCACAGGGCGTGTCTTTCCTCTGGCTGTGAAAACGACCTTTCCCAGGGCGTTTCTTTACTGTTCTTTTTCACAGATTAGCTCTTATTCATTGCTTGGCATTTGTCGTGATATTACATTGCTGCTTGGATTGTCTTGATTTGTTGGCTTGGTTGAGAGACCTCGTCTCTCTACCCTAGGATCCACACACTCTTCTTGGAATCGGGACGACCCTCCATTGAGCATTCCGTCTCTTTGGACCGGAAATCCCTTTTCCAAGACCTCCATAAGTCCCCGCACCCGTGGATTCCCTCACGGATGCCGGGCTGGTTGTACCCTTGAAGTACCTGGAGTTTAGAGAACCTATGCGTTGTTAAAGAGAGAGAAAAACTTAGTTGACCCAGAGGTTACACTTGGATTAAACTAGGTCTCATTTGGCAAAAGAGTGAACTTTTACAAATAATTCACCCTAATTCAAACATCAAACATTAAAATCTTGCGTTTCTTGCCAACCTTGTTTGCATAAACATAGTTGGGTGATTTGATTGCCTTGTTTGGATTAAATATTTTGTGATAGTTCCTTCATTAAACACTCTCCCTCTTAAGAATGAAACTCCGTTCAGGTAAAACCATCAACATGTCAGGCAACGGGTACTCTTATGATGATGAGAATGAGAACATATTTGGTCAATATGAGGACCCTCTCCAGGATTCTGTTTATTATGAGGGGAACTACCTTCCTCCTCACCCCCATTACTCACAAGTTCATGTGGTTGATACCACTATTCATGAGGCGGACCCTTCGTCTCAAGTTCCATCTTCCAACACTTCGGGGAACCCTTCCCCATCCATTAATGTCACGGATTTGATCCAGGCTCTCTCCCAGTTGGATGACTCCCAGCGGCAAGCCATTCAGGCCGCTTTAAAAGGGAAGTCGGTTCTTTCTTCTTCTTCTAATCCCCCTCCGGCCGTGAGTGGCCATCAGATTGTTAATGACCAGGCGGTCTTGCATCCCCCCTCCTCTCGTCCACAAACGCCTACTGCGGCCATGCCGGCCCAGTAGGCGAGCTATTCAGCGGTTAGGCATCAATCCTTCCAACCTCCTCGGATTCTACGAACGCCTATACCGCCTTCTTTTGCTCAGAATCAGGCCCCGGTCGAGCCCGATACCAACACTCTCTTGCTTCAGAAGCTGGCCAGCATGGAGGAACAGCTCAAGAAGGTTACAACGACTAAGAATGCTCCGGAAATTTCTCTTCCTACGTTGCCAGTGTTCCATTTACCACCTTCTGAAATGCTGAATTTCCGGCGATATAATGGGACGGGCAACCCATTCATTCATTAAAAGGATTTCCGATATGAGACTTCCTTTTGGCAGGACAATAAGGCCTCCTTGGCCTACTTATTCAGGAGGTCTCTTGAGAGGCCAGCCCTCGAATGATTTTATTCTTTAGAGCCGACTGATGCCGGCGATTTTCATGTTATTCAAAGAAAATTCCTGCAAAAGTACAGAGACCGGGTGGGACCTTCCCTTTCTGTTACAGATTTAGTTACCGAGAAAATGAAGCCCGAGGAGGACTTCATTGTATTTGCTGATAGGTGGCGGTCTATGGCCGAGAAACTAAAGGACACATTGTCAGAACAGGAGCAAGTGAAAATGGTCATTTCTAATGCAACCCCCCAATTCCGGCACATTTTGGCCATGAATCGGCTAACAACTATGGAAGAGCTCTATGAAGGAGCTCGTTATATACAAACGCAAATGAAGGACTCGCCCATCATGGGCATGTTTGAGCCGAAGCCTCGGCTATTTAAAAAGAATACAAATGTCAACAGCGGGCCCACGACTGAAGGCACTGTCACAAATGAGCAGGTTGGCGTAGTTGGCAACCCCCATAATCAAGCTAACCCACGTCCACCGCCACCTCCATGACAGAACCCTCATTTTAACCCTACTCCACCACCCCAATTCGCGCCTCAACGCTCCTTCGCTCCACCGCAAAACCAAGCCCCCCGCATAGATCCTCCAGCTCCACCACAATACCATCAAGTGCCCCCACCAGCCAACTACGGCCAACAACAACAACGGAGACCGCCACTTGGCCCCAAAAGGGACCACTATCCCCCACTTCCTGAAAGTCTCCCCGATATTTTTAATGCCCTGATGGCCGCCAACTTGCTCGCATTACCAAAGGAAAGAACCGTGTGGCTCGTTAATGTTGACACATCCCGTTATTGTGCCTTTCATCGCGGCCCTGGTCACAACCTAGATCGTTGCTTCCACTTCAGATATTACATCTATGATCTAAATGACCAAGGTGACATCAATTGGGATGAGATGAGACAATTCATAGCCGCTATGAAAGAAAGAAGGGCTTCTCGGCAACAACAAAATCAGCAACAATAGCAGCCAGCTCCGCAACAAGTTCAGCCACAGCAAGCTCCAGCACCCCAGCAAGACATGGGGATCGTCCGTAATCCATTGCCGGAGCACGCTCCTAATCAACATGTGAACCCTGTCACGTCTCTCTACGAGGTGGAGAGAGGGCAGGGATGGCACGAAGAAAACGCCTCTGTCGGGGCATTTCACCATGATCCAACTCAAAATCAAACTCCGCGCCTTTTGCGCAAACCTCCTTCTTCTTCTATGCTCCTATCGGGACGTCCCCTTCTACGCCCCGTCAATCCTTCTACCTCCACCAATTCCACAGCCTTGCCGACTCGCTCTCTTCTTACCCGCCTACCACCTCCACAACCTACCATTCCACCTTCCACCACCAATCCCACACACGCGCCATCCAGGCCACTCCTACTCCGCTCACCGCCATCACCCGCTACCCCCTCTGCCACTCCTACACCGGCAAGAGTTCCTCCGTCATCAGTTCAACCACCTTTTGTGCCACGATCTCTCCTTATTCCACTACCTGCCAATGCTCCTCGCATTCAGATATCCCTCTCTTCTCCCACGCCTCCTGCGAGGGCACCTTCATCAAATACTCCTCCCATGCCTCCCACGGGGGCATCTTTGTTAAACACCACTACCACGTCTCCTACGGGGGCGCCCCTTTCATTGAATTCCCCTTTGATATCCCCTAGCAGGGTCTCTGCTACCAACATTCCGTCTTCTTCTTCCAACCCTCCTCCTATTTTTGCCCCGACAGAGGCGCGTCAAGGCGTAGCGCCGCTCCGCAGTGGACGGATATTCCACCGTATTTTCCCACAGAGAGAGCTAGAGCCCGTACAGGGGCCGCGAGAGCAGGAACAGGAACAAGATTCAGTGCCGGGAACTCAGTATGATTTATTAAAGCACTTGGATCACACTCTAGCCAGAATCTCCATTCTTGAATTAATCAAGAGGTCCACCACTCATCAGCTGGCCCTGAAGGAATACCTGCAGAAGGTCATGGTCAATGAGGACCTTCCGGTTGAACAGATAATTACAGTCTTGACCCCTGCTAGTAGTCAGCCGGCAATCACATTCCATGAACATGAGTTAGCACCTCTACCGGCAAGAAAATATGCCCTATGTATTACGGTTGATATCAACAAAGTGGCCGTTAAGCAGTGTTTGGTAGACACCAGTGCATCTATCAATGTGTTGCCTCCGAGCACTCTGAAGTTATGCGGTATCCCTGAGAGCCAGATTCGGCCATCTACCATTACTGTCACGGCATATGACAATACAAAGAAACCCCCTCTAGGTATGATTACTCTCAAAGTCAGCTTGGGTCCAGCCACCATTACAGCAGATTTTCATATTCTGGATATGGATCCGACCTTTAATGGCATCCTGGGTCACCCTTATATTCAGCAGCTTGACGCAGTGCCCTCTACAAACCATCAGTGCCTCAAGTTTCCGCACAAGGGCCGCATTATCAAGGTGACCAGCGTGCCGATCTTGCCAGAGGAAGACATTCATGTAGCTTCATGAGTTCCTTCCATGTGGCCTGCCAACAAGCCGTTATTATCTGTGCTGGACGTTCCCCGTCCACGGCCGATGCTATCTGAGACGGTTACCACAGTTGCTATGACACCCCTACCTTCTAAGGGGAAGAAGACAAAGAAAAATATGATGAATACCCCCGGCTGGAACATTCTGATAAGAATGGGATATCAAGATGGCGAGGGCCTGGGCGCCAAACTCCAGGGCAGGATTAGGCCCATTAAGCCTCAAAAGGTGATTGCACGAGGCGGCTTAGGCTACAAAGCACCGGGCAAGAATGAAGGAGAGCCGTGGGCTGTTATGACGTCCACCTTCAAACCAGACCGCCAGCCGCTCACCTGGACTTTAAAGACACATTTTGTCACCGGTGGCATTCAGAACAATGAGCAGACTACCGTCATTACTTCATTGCTTGATTGTCAAGATGTGCACGCCAGACAGTTTGCTCGTCACATTGCCCCACTGGCTACCTACAAAGCCCTGGAGACTTTAAGGCCAGATAAAAGAAGAAAAATGGGTGATCCGGAATGTGACTGGTACAGGTGGTTTGACATGAATGACATCACGATCTCTCTGAGCCGCCTGTTCATGCCGACGGATCCAGAGTGGCCGCCGCTGATTCAAGAACTGATTGAAATGCCAGCAGTAATCACAGATAAAAGGCAGATGTTAAGTGACTACACAGATACGGGGGAGCCAGATGTCCCCTTTGAAGAAGGATTTTCCGTGGATAGGCTGTGGGCCGGCCTTTTCTCCCTCACTTCTGTGCATCCATCCTTGCTGGCTTCTTTATATTCCCATTGGTTTGGTCACGTGCCGCGGCCACCACCGATTACCATCAACTTGTCTCCCGATTCAATTCAGATTTCCCTCCCGATTGCTCCTTCGCTCCTCGAGCGATTTTCTAAAATCTCCATCTCGCCCCCGCGTGGGCCATCTTTGATTAAATCTTTCTCCAATCTTGCAATCTCCACTCCTCCTGCTATTCTCCCTTCACATTGCTTTTTACTTGAAGAAGAAAATAAAAACAAAGGAAAAGCTAAAAACGAAAAAAAACGCCAAATCTCCAACATTCCAATCCTCCATTTCTATTGAGGAGACCTCCTATTTTTCTCCCGAGTGCGTCCCAACCCAGGGGCCGCTCCTTCAGGATTCCTTGATCAATCTCTTCTCCCCCTCTGGTGAGGGGCACTCCTCTGTATCACCTCCTGTATCCGCTTTTTCATCTCCTTCCCCTGGTCAAGCTAGTTGTTCCTATTCTTCCTCCTTTCCTTCTAATAATAAAAATCAGGGGATAGTTCCACATAAGAAGGCCAAGGGTAAGCAGATTCCCCGAAGATTTTTGTTGGAGTTGGCTGTCAGATGCCAAGCTTGTTTAGCAATCCCTGAGTTTGTGGAAGAACCGATCATCCTGCCGGAATTAGAATATGAGGATTCTGTTGCTGCTTATGAGGGTTTGGGCGTTTATGAAATCATGAATGATGAAGACCCTATTGAAGAGGGGGAAGAAAGTTATGAAGACTATGAGGACGAGGCGGATGCCTTTGCTAGTGGCATGAGACGATTCGACGAACCATCAGCCTCGGTAGAAGAGCCAACTAAAGAAATCAATCTGGGTACCGAGGAAGACCCTAGGATTGTCCTCATCAGTAAGAATTTACCGCTCTCCGAGGAGGAGGCGCTCATTTTGGTTCTGCAAGAATACAAGGACACGTTCGCGTGGAGCTATGAAGATATGCCTGGATTAGACCCTGCGCTCGTTGAACACCGCCTTACACTTAAGCCAGGGTCTGTCCCGGTCAAACAACGGTTGAGGCGTTTCCACCCTAACATGGCTTTGAAGATGAAAGAAGAGGTCGATAAACTCCATAAGGCTAGATTTGTTAGAGTCGTCCTCTATCCCAATTGGGTGGCTAACATTGTCCCGGTTATGAAGAAAGATGGAAAAGTTTGAATTTGCATAGATTTTCGGTACCTCAATCGGGCGTGTCCTAAAGATGACTTCCCCCTCCCTCATATTGATGTTCTAATCGACAACACGGCAGGATTTGAAACTCTTTCATTTATGGATGGCTTTTCAGGTTATAATCAAATTCGTCTGTCTGAAGAGGATCAAGAGAAAACCTCATTCACTACACCATGGGGTACATATTGCTATGTGGTCATGCCCTTTGGACTTAAGAATGCTGGAGCCACCTACCAGAGGGCTATGATGGCGATTTTTCATGACATGATTCATATTTACATCGAGGTGTATGTGGATGACCTCGTAGTGAAATCAAGGACAAGGATTGAGCATCCTGGGGTTCTAGCTAAGGTTCTACAGAGGTCGCGAGAATATCAATTAAAAATGAACCCCAAGAAGTGCGTATTTGGCGTTTCTTCAGGAAAGTTGCTTGGATTCATTGTATGTAAGAGGGGAATTGAAGTTGATCCCAACAAGGCAAAGGCCATTAGAGATATGCCTCCTCCCAAGAATTTGAAGGAAGTTCGAGGATTAATAGGGAGGTTGCAATTCATTCGCCGCTTCGTCTCCCAGCATTCACAAAGATGCAGGCCGTTTTACAAGCTTACCAAGCCGGGAGTCAAGTTTAATTGGGATGACAAATGTCAGGCAGCCTTTGACGGATTGAAGGATTATTTGGCCAATCCCCCTGTCCTGAGGCCGCCAATCCCAGGCAAACCACTTATTCTGTATGTTTCAGTCCTGGATGACTCTGTAGGTGCTGTCTTAGCTCAAGTGGATGAAGAAAGTAAGTAGAGGGCAGCATACTACTTGTCTAAACTTCTTAACCCCTGTGAGCAGAGGTACTCAGCCATGGAGAAGACTTGTGCAGCTTTGGTTTGGGCAGTTCAGAAATTAAAACACTATTTCCTAGCTCACGAGGTTCACCTCATTGCACGCATGAATCCAATCAAATTCCTCCTTGAAAAATCTGTCCTCACTGATCGATTAGCACGCTGGCAAAGCTTCCTCTCCCAGTTTGATATCACTTACATTCAACAAAAAGCTATCAAAGGATATGCCATCGCCGAACATCTTACTCATCACCCTCTACCTCATTTTGATCCTGTCAATTCTGAGTTCCCAGATGAAGAATTAATGTCCATTAATCAACCCCTTGATCCTATGTGGACGTTACATTTTGATGGAGCTCTTAATTCTCAAGGAAGAGGGATCGGCATGGTTCTTTTAACACCTGAAGGAGTCACCATTCCATTTGCTGCTCGGCTTACTTTCCCCGTCACCAATAATATAGCCGAGTATGAAGCTCTTTTGGCCGGTCTACAAACCGCTCATCGATATGGTGTCACTCACTTGCGGATTGTCGGTGATAGTCAACTCATTCTGCGCCAGGTATTGGTCAAGTGCCGCACCATCAATCCTAAGCTTAAGCCCTACCAGGAACTCGCTTCAGCTTCTGCCAAACTCTTTACCAAGTTAATCTTCGTTCATGTGCCTCGCAGTCAGAACATTCTAGCTGACGCTCTTGCTTCTTTAGCTTCTGCTTTAGTCTTCCCCCCTGAGCGTGATTTCCATGTCCCTCTGATTCATCAGCGTGACACTCCAGCTATTAAGGATCGTGCTTTCCTTGATATTAGAGATCAGGTGCTCGAGAAGGCTAAGCAGAAAGAAACTCTTAAAGGCAAAGAGGTCATGCTTTTGGACTGGGAAGAAGAATTGGCTAACGAAGAGAAGCCTTGGTATTACGAGATTGCCAGATACTGTAATGATCAGTCTTATCCCGAGGAAGCCACAGCAGAAGAAAAGAAAGCAATTAGAAGAGTGGCTCAACGTTATACTTTGGTTGGAGGTGTGCTCTCCCGAAGAGGGCTCATCGGTGTTTTATTGAGATGCCTCGATGATGATGAATCTTGGAAAGTCGTGGAAGAGGCGCATTCTGGTGTGTGTGGTGGTCATGTGAACAGCCAGATGCTAGCTAAGAAAATCCTTAGGCTAGGTTTCTATTGGCCAACTCTAGAAGAGGATTGCTCTATCTACGTTCGTAGGTGTGTTAAGTGCCAACTGCACGCCGACAAGATTCATTCTCCTGCTTCTTCACTCCATCCTACGTCCTCCCCATGGCCTTTTTCCATGTGGGCTTTTGACATCATTGGACCTCTTGGTGACTCGAACCTCCTGACCAAGCAAAAATCATTCATTCTCACGGCAACGGAGTACTTCACCAAGTGGGCGGAAGCGGATGCTTACGTGGAAATTAAAGCATCAACCGTTTGCAAATTTATCATGAAGAACATCATCACGAGGTTCGGCATCCCGAGCACCATCGTCACCGACAATGGACCTCAATTTATCTCTCAAGATCTCAAGGATCTCTGCAACAGGTATAACATTGCATTGCATCATTCTTCTCCCTATTATCCGCAGGGTAATGGACAAGCAGAAGCAACTAACAAAACTTTGATCAAGATCGTTAAAAAGACGTGTGAGGCTAATAAATTTTCGGACTGGCCAGACAAGCTGGTTGAAGCTCTTTGGGCCTACCGCACTTCCATTCGAACTCCCACTGGGTAAACTCCTTTCGCCCTTACTTATGGGATGGAGGCAGTAGTCCCTTATGAGATTCTTATTCCCTCTCTGCGAGTACAATTGGATGAGGAACTTTCTATTGATGAACGTCGTGATTCACTCCTTGCCCAATTGGAACTCCTAGATGAGAAGCGTCTGGTCGCCGCTGAGCATGCGCGCATTTATCAAAATAGGCTCTCACGTTTTTACCAAAAGAAAGTAATTGAGAGAAAATTTAAAGTCGGTGAAATGGTAATCAAGAGAATTTTGTTAAGCCGAGTGGCCCCCGTTCAAAACTCCAACCAAATTGGGAGGGACCGTTCGTTATAAAAGAAGTTTTTCCTGGCAATGCTTATAAATTAACTAATGCTGAAGGTGAAGAGTTAACTCACCCGTGGAACGGTTTATATCTTAAGAAATACTACCCCTGATTTCCCAAAATCCAACAAAAAAAATGAATTTTTTCCAAAATCCCACAAAACAAAAACAAATGAATATTTTCCAAATCCAAAAAAAAATAGAATATTTGCTAAAATCCAAATCCAAAAAAAAAAGAAGAAAAGAGAGAAATTTCAAACAAACAAAAAGGGTTTTGTCATGGCACACAAAAGATCAAGGCCTGAAAGGTCAAAATTCAGAATTCATTTATCAGTCTTGGTAACTTAAAAATGGGGTTGACACCCGCACACACTACACGCTTTATTTTTGAACTCAAGCAGTGCAAAATCTGATAGAAAGTCAAAAACCTGACTAAAAGTGAAAGACAATACCCGTTCTTTTCTTCTTCGGCCCATAAGGGGGGAAGGGAGACCTCGAGGCAGAGGCGCCAAGCCTGTCCGCCGCCCTAGTAGGTGGAAGTCAAGGCCCAAAAGGGAGCAAATGTCGCAAAAGCCCAAGTACAATTAGGTTTATTTTTTTTCATCAATGCAAATCAATTCCAAAGTGAAAGTCAAGTTATGAAAAGAAAAGCATGTCAAGAGGGCAAAGTCCCCGTAAGGAAAATCTTGGGCGTATGCATGCATTATAAATGGGTAAAAAGGTAATAATTTCCTACGCCAAAGACCGAACCCCAACAGGCATAGGGCAGGGGAGGTAACTTTACTTTGAGCATCCCAGAACCCCTTATGGGCTTCCCTTATATTTTCTTCCATCCTTTCTATGTGGTAAAGTCACGAACTGGCAGGATGGTCAAGACGAACTTAAGAAATTGCGCTATGCGAAATCTCGGATATAAGTCAACTTTGAGCACGTTGACTCCCTTTTAATTATTCAAGAAAGATTAATGAATCCTAGATGATGACCGTGTAGGGCCCGCGATCTGGATAGCCTTGTCAATCTTTTTTGAAAATTCATATAATTCACGCCTCTCACTAAGGCATTTTTAATTTAACTCACGCCCTCTTGAGGGTCGTCTTTATCAAATTAACGCCCTAGTTCAGGTCGTCTTTTCACCAAATTCCAAAATCCTTTTAAAATGCATGCCGTCTGAGGGGGCGTCTTTCACCCGAGTCACGACCTAATCTAAGGCGTTTTATTTCAGGAAAATAACAAAAAAAATAAATATAATGCCTTCTTCATTTGTATGCCTGCATTTTGCCTGTGCATATTTTGATTTATTGTTTGCATGTGTGTGCTTGCATGATGCATCTCCCCTTTATTGGTTATTTCACTTCACCTTATTTGATTAAAGGCTTGGCCCCTTTACCCGTCATTAAGGTCAGAATATTGCCACCCCTTGCTCATTGGGCAAGGGGCCAAGTCGAACAGATGAATTAACCTGTTTTATTCAAGTGAAAACCGCAGCTGCAGATACAGGGCAAAAGCAAAGTAAACATGAAGAATGTGGAGGAAAGGAAAAGTACACAAACACAAGTCCACAACAACACAAGTGCTCAGGTAACAAAAGCTCAAATCTCCCATATATATATATCATCATGTCTATCATGTACAGGTGTGAGGGTGGAGGAGTACAAGTACAAAACTCTCAGCTCTCGCCTCCACCCTCCTCTACTCTCCTACTCTCAACCTCCTCCTCACCGTCCCGAGCTGGCGCTGGTGGAGGAGGCATAGGCCCCCGTGAAGAAGCCGGAACCCAAACGTGTCCCCCTGTCTCGCTCCTCTCTCGGAGGGAAGAACCCGCCACGAAGGTGGAGCTGGTGAAGGAGTACCCCGCAGCCCGTGCTCGCTCACGGCCTCGCTGCAACCACTCCTCGGACACTCGCAGCCGCTCCTGAGAAAGGATCAACTGGGTCCTCGAGTCGGCTAGCTCTCGCTCCCGTGCTGCTACCTGCTCCTGGAACTGGGCACGCTCCGCCTGCTGAAGCTCAAGGAACCGGGCACGCTCCGTCTGGTGCTCCTCTCGCTCTTGGGCACCCTCCCGCCTCTCCAGCTCCAGGGCAACCCGCAGCTCCGCCACGTCCTGGGGAAGCTCCTCCCGACGCCTTGCAGAGCGCTCCAACTCTATGATCTGCTGCTCGCGGATCGCCAACTCGGTACGCGCCGCTCGCAGCTGTTCACTCTGAAAACAGGCAAACCAATCATCAAATTTCACAATTCAATGAAGCAAATAAACAACACATGGTTGAAGGTAAATCACTCACCTGCGAGGACGTCGTCTGCTGTCCCTCACAGACACAAGCAAGGGCGGCTCGGAGCTCCTCAGTCTGCAACACAACTTTTATCAGTACACAATGCTATATTTAATCAATAAATGAACTGACTGAGTTTGAGTTCAGAATTTACCCGTGAGGCGAGAGCCCGCTCTGCTGCCTCAGCCCGTGCAACCGCTCCAGCTAGCTGCTCTGATAGCGCGGTCACCTCAGCGCTAGGTCCCCTCGAGCTGGAGGCCTCCCCTGGATCTCTCCTCACTACTCCCTGCTGGGCACGCTGCATTCATTGAGATCGTCAGTGGCTAATCATCAATAATTCAACAAAAAAGATTCATTTGCATATGGAAGTAATTTAAACACTCACCAGGGCCTCTAGGTCTGCCCGTGTGGCGGCTAGCTGGTCCTCCAGGCCGTGTAGATGGGCCTGGGCATCCATCGCCGCGATGTCTCGCGCATCCTGCATTCATCACATATTAGTTGCATAATAGACATGTATAAGCATCTGCATTTAGAAATAATTGCATTCATACATACCCCTAAGACCCTCATCTGGGGTCGGCCGGCGTATACCTCCCAGTAGCGCCGGAGGTACTCGGAGCTGTCGGTCGCTCGGGAGGTGACTCTGGTCCCGCCACGCTGCCAGTCGGCGTACTGCTCCTCAAAACGTACCCTCCAGTCGGTCGTCTTGGTGCGACCGCGGGTCTTCTTGCCAATCCCTCGAGGCTCCCCGACCTCAATCCATTCCTGGTGCAAACCCAGGGTCCTCATCACCAACCTGAGACGTAACGGCTCAATCTCGCTCAAGCAGTGCAGCCACAGCTCACGCCCAAAGCGAGGTCGCCCCGATACGACCCAAGGCTGGCCCTCATCTGTCATACCCTCGTATGGCCTCCACTGCACCTGCATTCATACATGTCTTTATCATTTCATCATAATCAATTCAAATCAATTCGAAAGAAATGCATATCATTTATTCATACATACCAGCGAGGGAGGGAAGTCGCGGAACTCTCTCCGTAGAACCCACAACTCGTAGTCGAGTGGGGCACCGAAGACGACTGGTAACCAGCGTCGCGCCAGAGGGAAGGATCCCTCAGCTCCTGGCCGTGGGTCGACGCGCCCCATCGGCATGTACAAGTGGCTCCACACTTGCATCCATGCATTGCATTAGTAAAGCATTCATTTGCATGAAAAGAAAAGAAAAGGAAAAAAGGAAAATAACTACCTGAAGAAAAGGTGAGAACCCACTGACGGTCGTCTCACGTCCTGTGCCCGTGGACAGGTCCGCCAGCAGGTGTGCCAACAGTGCCGCTCCCCAGGCGTAGGTGCCAACTGTCTCCAGGTCCTCGAGGATCGCCAAGAAGCGGCAGTTGATGACGTCGGCTTTCGTCCCCAGCAATAATCTACCGAGCAGCAGCAGCAGGAACCTCCTCAGGTCTCGATCCGCTCTCTCATGGTCAGTCGGGTCCTGGCAGCATACCACTCTCACCCCGTCGGTCAGCCTCTGTACAAACTCACTTAAGGTCTCCCCTGACCTATGCCTGGCATCTCCTAAACCCATCACCGTAGTCAGGTCGGTACGGAAGATGGTCCTGCACTCACTAGGTACCTCATAGACCATATCCAGCCCTAACAATCTCTGGGCCATCTCCGTGTAGTCAGGATAGGTGAACCCACTCACGGCCTCACCATCTACCCTCAATCTTGTGATCCTGGCCACATCCTCCAAGGTAGGAACCATATGCCCCCAGGGCATCAAGAAGGACCGGCTCACCCTATCCCAGCGTTCCCGTAAAACCTGGATAAGTGTTAGGTCGGGTCTAAATGGCTCAATGGATAGGAAAGCCCCGAACCCCATGGCATCTACCCTAACCCTCTGGAAGTCGGGGAGACCCTGATATGCTGCCCAGACCATGACCCATGAGATACGGGTCCTCATCAGCCCCTGCACGCATTAAAAGAGAAGAATTTTGCTTAATTGTTTGGTTAATCGTGTGTCATTGCACTATGTTTTGCCTGGGCATTGATTTTAATATTTTGGGAGCCACGACCCTCCTCAGGTCGTTTCTTGGTAAATTCACGCCCCTAAGGGAGGCGTTTTTCTAAATGTGGTTTGAAGTAACGTCCTTGGTGAGGGCGTTTTCCATATTTGAAACGCCTCTGGGTAGGGCGTGAACATGTTGTTCATTTCTAAAATCCTAAATTGTTTTCAAATCACGCCCTCGTCCTGGGCGTTTTCCATTTAGGACCGTTCAGTTTAAAAGAGAATTAATGAAGAGACGCCCTCTGGTCAGGGCGTTTCCTGTTAAAATCACGCCCTGGGGAGGGGCGTGGCTTTCATGATTTTCAGATGATTTAAAAGGCAACATGCGAAATAATTAATGAAAACATCTAATGGGCATGGAATTAATGAAAAATCATAATTTTTGGAGAAACGACATGCTTCAGGGCATTTTTCATGGAGGTTAATTGATTTTCAGAAAATAAAAGAAATTTACGCCCTGGGTCAGGGCGTTTCGTTTGTGATTAACGCCCCCGTGGGGGGCATTTCTTTTCTGAGTTGCAGGTTTCGCACCCGAGGGCTATGAAAAATCAGGAAAAATGCAAATAAAATAAAAAAAATGGAATTGAGGCGGGGGAGCTTACCTTTTTGTGCTTCTGGGGTTGTGGCCGAGGCAGTGGCCGTCTGGGCTGCCGGAGTTGGCCCCGGGGAGTGACCGCCGCCGTGAGCGGTGGTCCTTCTTCTTCTCCATCTCCCTCTTCTTCATCTTCTTCTTCTTCTTCTCCACCTCCGTCTTCTCCTCCTTCTTCTGTTGCCGCTTCACCGGCTTCGTCGCCGCCGGCAACCACCGCCGGTTCTTCAACCGCAACAATGGCGAGCTCCTCCACGGCGGGTTCCTCTTGGGCGTGGGCAACGTCGAGGTCGACCACCTCTGGGGCACTCACCCTCTGGCGTTTGGCCATGGCTCGGCCTAGGAGAGAAAGAGAGATATAGAGAGATTGACAGAGTGAGAGAGGAGAACGAGAGAGGGAGATCGAAAGAGGGGGGGTTTCGGTTTGGGTTTGCAGAAGGGGGGAAATGAGAACGGAAGGAGGAAGAAGAAAGGGGCCGATGACTTTTGGGTTTCGAAAAGAAGACACGCCCTAAGGGAAGGCGTTTCTAATGGAATTCACGACGAAGCTCTGGGCGTTTCTTAAAGGTAGACGACGATAATTAAGGCGTTAATTTGTTTTGCATGGGGAACGATAACCGTCGTCAGACGCATTGAATGGGCGTTGATTGATGTAATGAAAGTCATCATTGCTGGCTTAGAGTAACGCCTCTGTTGAGGGCGTGTTATGCTTGAGAAAGGACTAAGGCGAAGGCGTTACTTTTAATTAGTCAACGATTATATTCTTTGGGGTTTGAACTTAGTCACGCCTTGCTTAAAGCCGTTATTTCAAGTCACGCCCACTCATGCAGGCGTCAAATGTGGAAGATGGGCCGGTGGAGGCGCCTTGAGGTAAGGCGTTATTTCTTGAATTCGCGCCTTTATTTGAGGCATTATTTGCAACAGAAACGCAGGTTTTGGAAGATTTCGATCATAATCACAGTGGTATTTGGCTCAATCACAAGGGCAATCTTTATTATTTTGAAGAAGAAACTACAATGACTAATGAGGCACTTTGGGCCTTAATTTTCTCAATGAGATTACTTAATTTTTCCACTGTTCCTTGTCTTCATCTAAGTCTTCTACAGGTTGATGAAGCTTGCTTAGCCTCCACAGAGCTTGAATGGTGATAACCTCCTCACCATCTTCATTACTGCCTAGGTCTCTTCATTTGATTGGAGGGAGATGGGAGATGTCTTCTAAGTGTTGCCTTGAAAGTCCAATTTGAGGAAGGCACCTGTGAGGGTTGTACAAAACGAAGTCCGAAGCGCCAATAAGACGAAGGTCCATCCCGATAGAGAAGCGTGCACGAAGTTCCTGCATTTTGAATACACCCGGGGCACAAGTAAAGAGATTCTTTGGCATTACCTTTAAGTGCTCCCTCCAATCCCCTCTCTTCTTGATTTGAGGAATCCGGTTAGTCACTCTATTGCTTATACCTAATGAGCCGGTTATATAAGAGAGTGGGCTCTTTGAGAAAATTCTTGAGGGTTGTTGGGCTTCGTGGCATGAATCGAATTTGAAGTGTAGATCAACCCAACTTGAGAGTGCTAGCATGCACCCGTAGATGGGCCTTCCCATGGCCGCCGATGTAAGCCCGCTATAGAGATATGCTAGGATCGCCGGTCCAACTCTTTCTTCTTCCCATAAGCTCACCACTGCACTTATTTGACTCTCTTCAAGGAAGTCCTCCGTGGATGGAAACAAGAGTGCGCCTGCTAAGCACACCACGAAGGCCTTTGCTATCTTTTCTATCTCCTCCTCTTCCTTTGCTTGATCCGCTCTCTTGTATACCCATGAGGCGAGCTTCAAGAGGTTCATTCCTTTAGTGACCTTGATTTGGTTCATTATGTTTGGACTAGATATCAATGAGGTTAGCAATTCATGAGAGGAGATTGGCCTTGGCATATTGGCCATCTTTTCTTCTTCTCCTTGTTTCATCCTTTTCAAGCCTAAGATCAACTCTAGTTCTTCCAGCAAGATGGTGGCTTCAAAAGTGGAAAATAAGAAGGTATGGGTGGAAGGATGCCATGTTTCAATCAATGCTCCTATGGCAGCCCAATCTATGTGGATTTGATCATAATGCTTGGCATGGGTTATCAACCCCAAGAGATGCCATCTAGCAACATATACCCTCATATCTGAGGAGAATTTGGAGAGGATGAGGGGTAACCACTTGACTTTTATGTATCTTCTAGCTCCTGGAAGGGTTGGGTAATCCTGTGAGAAGAGAATATAACATGCAGTGACAAACATAAGCATATGCAATATAAGAGGAGAGTTCGGTGGAAAAGAAAAGAAAAGGAACAGTACAAAACAAAGAACAGAGGAATATTTTACCTGATTCGAAGCAATTCGGTTGCTTATGTGCCCTTGTATTTCAGTAATTCTGGGAGAAGAAAGCCTAGGTTTCTTCATCACCCTGTCCATCGCCTTACTGCAGATGAAGAAGAACAGAAGCAGATGAAGAAGAACAGAAGCAGAAGAAGAAGAAAAAGAAGTAGTTCGGCTGCAGAGAAAAATTTCGATTGGTTTGTGAAAGAAAGCCTTCATTTTTATAAGGATTTGAAGAGACCTGAAGAGTCCCGAAGATAGAAGTTTGGTTAGGTTAAGGACTGTGTTCTTGATTTAGAAACGGAGGTTTGTGCTGAATTAACGCCTTGTGTAAGGGCGTCGCTTTTTGATTTGACGACCTGACAGTGGTCGTGTTTTATGTAACGCCCTTGATGAGGTCGTGTTTCTTCTAAGCTTTCGTTATTGGTTACGGCTTTGAGTAGGGCGTGTTTTAAGTGTTTAACGACCTATAGTCCAGGCGTTTTTCATGCTGTTAACGCCCTGTTCTTAGGCGTGTTTTATTGGCCTACGGATTTTTGACCTCTCCATGCTTTTGATGAATTTAAGTGCTATTATTTTGGTGAAGTTGTTTATGATTAAGCACTTATGTTCATGTCATGTTCTGAATTGATGGATGAAGGCTAATAAGTTTCAAGTGCAGAAGTTTGCAGGATTCGAGGCGTTTGGATCATTCATGGGAGTGACATAGTGCCACCTTGTATCTGTTTTTGTAAGCATTGTTACTATATGATATCTATACTATTATAGTATGTCAAGGACCTTGTGGTTCTGATGAACCTGAAATTCGAGTTCCCCTTCATCAAAAACAATGACGATTTCAGGAAAGTCTTGATCACACGGATAGGCCGTTGAGTTGTTAAAGGTTTGGGACGATGGTTCCACTTTCTGAGTTGATGCGTGGATAAACGGGCTTCGGCTTAGTGTTAGCTCAGAGATATGGATTCTTGACCAGATCAAAATAACTTAGCAATATTATCCTTGATTATTTTTTATTTTTAGTTTGTTTTAAACCTTTTTCTTTTAGCCCAGCATGCATCATGTAGGACTTTGAGTTTCATGCTGAAAATCTTCATATTATGGCAATAATGAAGTTCACTCGCTCTCGATTGAGTTGACATGAGATATTCCACTTCAAATCAAGTACTTCGTTCTATTTGAAGCCGTTCAGGCTGATTCCTTGAAAGTATCCCTTTTGTTGGATCTCTATCCCAATTCTCTTTACTTTTCTGCAAAAATTTACCTTGGTTGTAGCACGTCCACGTTGGCTGGTAATCGCTCTCCAATGGTCTTTCCCTGTCATGCCCACGCGCACATCCCTTTATTTGCTTAGTTTAATCTCCATTTATCCAACAAATTGATGTTTCCTTGGAACCACTCAGAGTTGTTTCACTCAGAATTTTGGAAAGATTTCAAATGCTTAATGTTCTGAGGCGTGTCACATCACACCTTGGTGTCTCCTTATCAGTTCATTCCACTTCATTTCTTTCATTACACTTCATTCCATTTCCGTCTCACTCCCTTGCAAAGCAGACGCCAAGGCGGGGCAGCTGTAGACACGCCAAAATTGACGTTATGTTGATCAAATCTCACGTCGTTATATAAACGCCCCAAGAAAACTTCAATATTCCTATAAAATGAAGTTTTTCTATTTTTGAGAATTTTATGCATTTTTCCTACATTTTCGTGATTCACGACCTGAAGAAGGGCGTTATTTTTAAAATTAGCGACCTGTCATAGGGCGTTTTTAAAGAAAGGACAACCACAAGAGAGGGCGTCAATTCCTGGTATTATCCGTTAATTTCTGGAATTATCTATTTTCAAAATAAAAAGCATTTCCTGAGTAACGTCCTTCCTCAGGGCGTGTTTTTAATAAACGCCGTTACCTCAGGCGTGTTCCCTTGATTTCTAAACAAAGAAAGTTTTATTTCCAAAATTAAATCCAGGAAGAAACGGCCTTTCCTAGGTCGTGTTTCAAGAAACGCCTTTGTGAAGGTCGTCAATTCATGATTTGGCGCCCTGTCTTAAGTCGTGTTTCACTCCAGAGTCCTTCCTTTTTCCATCTTTCCCTCACAGTTCCCTGCCATCCATGGGACTCTTGCTCGATCTTGATCCTTCCTTGGATGCCTCATTACCCGTTCTTATCTTACCTTGTTTGATCACATCCGATTGAGGCTATAAATTGAGGCCTTGATCGATCGTGTAAAAGGTTAATGACTGAGAACGACTTAGAAGGTTAAACACTCAGAAGCATTCAAGAGTTTAAGCATTCAAAAGGTCGCGAGCAGAGCCTTCTTCATCCTTTGCTGCTTCCCCTCTGCGTCCTTCATCCGGCTTCATCCATCTACTTCCATCATATTCATCCGGTTTTCCCTTTACTGTCGCCAGGGACAGCAGGGTTTCTCAGCTTTTTTTCATCTGTTTGTTTTACTTCATTCATACCACTCCATTCATCATATCTATTCATCCTTCGTACTTATTCACACCTTGTTGCATTTTTTTATCATCATACTCCCCCTCCCTTAAGTCTTATTAAGGGGTTTAAAAAAAAATAAAAAAAGAGGTGCGCACGTTGATGTCCTTTTCATCATTTTATGTTGGTTTTGGATTGATACTATTGCACTTTGGCTGATCCCCCTCTCTTTTGTTTGTTTTTCATTGTCTTTTTTTTACAAGGTAATCAACCAAGAAAACCCACTTCATCGGCCAGCCGATTGAAGTTGGAGGAGGAAATCCACATCCATCCCGTATCCCAATTTCCACCAGGTACACGCGATCTCCTTTTCTTCTTATTGAGGTAATCCCTCTGGCGATCACAACTCCCCTTTAAGCACCTCGTGCTATTTTTATTGCATCTTATGCATTTTATTTTTTCATTCCTAAAGAGCGGATTTTAATCCGATCTACAACAAGCTGATTAACACTAAAGGGGAAGAATTGGCTCACCTTTGGAATGGATTGTATCTTAAGAAATACTGCCCTTAATCTAAAAAAAATAAAAAAAAGAGAAAAAAAGAAAAAATGATGATGGCATGGTGCGTGGGTCACGAGATCCGAAAGATCAAAATCTCTAATTCATTCTTCAGTCTTGATGATTTAACTTTGGGTCAATACACACACAACACGCTTAGCTCTTGAACTTTGGCAGTGCAGAATCCAATAAAGTCAAAGCCTAACTATGAGTGTAAAGACTTTACACATTCTCTTCCTTTCGATCTACAAGGGGGAAAGTTAGACCCTGGGCAGACCACCCGAACCTACCCGCCACCCTAGTAAGTGGAAGTCAGGGCCCAAAAGGGAACAATATGTCGCAAAAGCCCAAGTACAATTAGGTTTTTTATTTTAAAAATAAAAGTAAAAATAAAAAATGAAGAAATGAAGAAAAAAATCAAATACAAAAGAATAGCATGACAAGAGGGCAAAGTCCCCGCAGGGAAAACCCTGGTCGTAAGCATGCGTGAATAAAGGGCAAAAGACAACAAAAATTTCCCTAAGCCCAAGACCGAACCCCAACAGGCAATAGTGTAGGGGAGGAAAGTCTTCCTCGATTTTTCGAAACCCCTTGTGGATTTCCCCAATATTTTCTTCCATTCCCCCCCTCCGTGGTATGTCATAAGCTTGAAGAATGGTAGAGACAGACTTAGGAGGATGCGCCGTAAAAGGTCAGGAGTGAAAGCAAAGCTCGAAGCACTTTGACCCTTTGTTAAATTATTTAAGAACGGTTAATGAATTTAAGATGATGAATGTGTAAGATTTTGGAGCCTATGTACTATGCTACGTCATTTTCAAAAAAAAATATTTTCAATCAGCGCCCTGTCAAAGGGGCGTTATTTCTTTAATCTGTGACATTTCGCGTAGTCGTCATTTTCAAAAAATAAAAATAAAAAATTGTTTTCAATCAGCGCCCTATAAAGGGGCGTTATTTCTTTAATCTGTGACATTTGGCGTAGTTGTCATTTTCAAAAAAAAATGTTTTCAATCAACGCCCTATCAAAGGGGCATTATTTCTTTAATCTGCGACATTTGGCGTAGTCTTCATTTAAAAAAAAACAAAAAAAATAAAATAAGAAAATGGTTCTTTAATCAACGCCCAGACAAGGGGGCGTCAATTATTTAATTCACGACTCTTCCTTAGTTGTTATTTCTAAACGGGAATTAGCGCCCACCTATCTGGTCATCATTTAAAACAGAAACTCTACTAGCTCCTCTTGCCCTATCATTTGCTTGTTCGCATATTCTGTGAGCATCTTTTAATTCTAGTTCACATTTGCCTGCCTGTATGTCACATTTTCCTATGTTCTTTGTTGTTTTGCCATAGTTGATTAAAGGCTTGGCCCCTTGACCCTTCATTAAGGTCAAAAAGGATATCCCCTTGATTATCGAGCAAGGGGCCAAGCCGGACAGATTGATTAATTTGTTTGCTCAAGTGTAGCACACAGGGATAAGAAGAAGGAAAAGACAAAGGTATACAAGGCTCAAAACGATAACTCAGTGCTAACGATCTTTTGAGTGTGGGAAAAGGACAGGTTGCGTAGATTTCAAGGCACTCTGGGTTCTTCTTCGGTGACATTTCTTTTTCCTATATTCTCTCCTATATGCATTTTTACTATATGTTACGTACACTATTATAGTATATCAAGGACCATGTGGTTCTGATGAACCTTGACTTTGAGTTCCCCTTCATCAAAAATAGTGATAATTCCAGGGGAGTCTTAATCGCACGGATAGGCTGTAGAGTTGCCTAAGGCTTGGAACGATGGTTCAAATTTCTAAGTTGATACGTGGATAAACGGGCTTTGGCTTAGTGTCAACTTAGAGGTCTGGATTCTTGTTCAGGTCTGGATGGATTAGCAATAGTATCCTTGATTATTTTCTATTTTTTAGTTTGTTTTATCTTTTTTCTTTTAGCTCAGCATGCATCATGTAGGACTTTGAGCTTTCAACGTCAAAAAAATTCTCATATTAAGTTAGTAATGAGGGTCACTCGCTCTGATTTGAGTTGACATGAAATATTCCATTCTAAGTCGAGTACTATGCTCTCCTTGAAGCCGCTCAGGCTGGTTCCTTGAAAGTACACTTTACCCAGATTTCTACCTCCTTTCCTTTATTTTCTTATATTACACATTGGTTGCAGCACGTCCACATTGGCTGGTAATCGCTCTCCAATGGTGTCTCTCCTTTCGTGCCCTTGTGTACATTTTGTTAGCTTAGATTTTCATCCTATGAGCTGTCGCTATTTCCTCTTGTTCTAGGTCGACCTACTTGAATAAGCGACCGTCGACCTACTTCAACAAGATACTTAAGATATTCAAGCAAGTACATTTAACAAGTCATGTCAAGAATTTTGGCTATCATGTATCAAGCAAGTAAATTACCCTTTTTCGGGCCACGCATTTCATGTTAAGGTAAGTACGATTTCAAGCACAAGATTTATGTGGAATGTCCAATCTAGAAAGTAAAGTACTCGGTATAATGCCAGATACCTTATCATTTTAACTCCCATGGACACAAGTACTTTCGGGTGCTCCCCCCCAGGACCAGATCGGGCCCTATATGCGCAGGCATTTATCATGTATTTTGACATCCACTTTTGTTTATAGCCAACATAGAATTTCAATAATCAAGCTTGTAGACACGTACGACAACTTTGATAGAATAGAGTCCAAAATATGACAAAGGACATAGATTGGCGATAATAACGGTATAATCACGATATCGATAAAACTAGGTAGAATATGGTTCCCTTAACTTGGGTACCATGACAAATCAATATGGACATTCTTTATATAGAATTGAGGTCCACATGAACAGTATATCAAAGGTAAGATGCCCTCATTCTTATCATAGAATTGAGGTTTACAAGAATGACATGATATGGCATGATATCATCATCCCATTAAGAATTTCTTATGATATACTCTTTGTATAATCATAAGGGCCGGTATACCATGTTTCTTTAGAGTGACATGGCATCAATGGTGTAATGGGTTTTTAGGGTACAACCAGCTCAGTCGGCCTTGAGAGAATCCAAGGCTATGAGGAGTCTTACGGAGGTCTCTATGACTAACTCGCTAGTCCAAAGGAACGGAATGTCCAATGGAGAGCTTGTATGTCAATGAGAATTGAGTGTGATCGATAAAATAATCGTGAAACGTGGGACTATACTCACGGAATGGAGAATAGTGCCGATATATATATATTATATAACATATGAAACCATCGGTTAACAAAAACAGTGAAAATCAGTTTACAGTAAAATAATGACTTAAGTATAGTCGTTTCTCAAGTAATTAACGCCTAACAGAAGGGTGTTTACATATGTTTCCATTTTGGCAGATTTTTCAATAATTCAGAAATTTATTTAAAACGCGCCCTGGACAGGGGCGTTTCTTTGCAATGAGACGACGACAGTAGCAGGCGTCTTTTTATTTACAATATTTTACAGAACATATTTATTTTCAGAAATTATCAAGAACACACCCTTGGAAGGGGCGTTAATCATTAAATTCTTATTTTTACAGAACATATTGTTCGGGATTTTAACAGAAACGCGCCCTATGAAGGGGCGTTACTTTTTAATTCACGCCCTAGCGTCGGGCGTTAGTCCAGTGAAAGACGACCTAGCCACGGTCGTGAATTCAAGAAATACCCTGAATTTTCATGGGCAGTAATAATTTCAGGATAATAGAATTCATGAAGAACGAATGCATGGTCATGACAATAGAATTAACAGGTTTGAAGACATATGATCATGCATTATTGTAGAATCATGATTTCATAGATAAACAATTCTTAACGTGGGCGATTAATCAGTAAATGAAATTAACGCCTGTGTACAGGGCGTCAAATCTAAAATTGACGACCTTGGAAGGGTCGTGACTTGTAAAACAGCGCCCTAGTCTGGGGCGTTTATTTCATAATCACGCCCTTGCTAAGGACGTTTCTTTCAAGAAATTAACAGAAAATCGTTCAGAAACTATAGTAAACCAAACCATGTATATGCATGATGATTATTGTACTGTATCAATTTAGTTTGGGCTACAGTGACTTGAGAAAATCCTACCTTAGTATGGTCTGGATGAAGGACACGTGAAGAACTTGATAGGGAACAATACTCTGTTTGTAACAGAGTCTTCTCGGAAGAAGAAAAGTTGATGCTGATGAAGGCTTCCCTAACCTGTATAGAAGAGAAAGAGATGAAGAGTCAGTAACTCTTCATATGATAGAAAGAAAAGAACGTTCAGTTCTTTACTCACCGTAGCAGACGATCGATCAAATAGGTTTAGGGTTTGACTGTCAAGGGTATTTATAGGATCTAGGGAAATCCTAATGGGCTAGAGTTATATTGGGAGTAATATATCCCTATTAGAGTCCTTGCCCTAGTAAACACTTACTAGATTAACATAATCCTTCCCTGGATAAGCTCCCGTGTCGAACGGAACTCGAATGGAATTAACGACTTTGGTCAGGGCGTCGATTCTTAAATTGACGACCTGGTTCAGGTCGTTTATTAAGAAGCGCCTTTAGTTAGGGCGTTCCTTTGTTTAAAACACGCCCAAGATAGGGGCGTTTCTTGGCCTTACCATTTTTGACGTTGGAATTTGACGCCGTGTGGTGAGGGCGTCACTTCTTGAGTCACGCCTTAACTAGAGGCGTTTATAATTTAAATAGCGCCTTTATCCGAGGCGTTATTTCCATTTCACTCTTTTATTTGTTCATTCGTATATAATATATACTTTCTTTTTATTTCTAGGTATATATACATATATACAGGTTTATGTTATGTACTTATGTATATATATATATATATATATATATATATATATATATATATATATATATATATATATATATATATATATATATATATATATTGCCTATATGGGAGAAGATAATAAAACGTGTTAAAAAGCCCATTAAGCGTAAAATGCTTGGGGTTGAGTTTGGGCCAATGGAGCTTAGCATTAAAAATGTTAATCCTTTATCAAGGCCTAATAATTATATTTGTAACTAGTTATTTCTATTTGTTCCTTTACACAAGTTTACTTTGTTTGGAAGTCTTACTTGTTTATTTGTCAAGACCTTACACATACGACTTATATCTTTTAATAACTTGCATGTATTTCCGTCTATGCATAAATAAGGCTCTTAAGACTATCTCTAAGGTTCTATACCTCATTGATTTGGTGTGGCTAGTTCTCACTTACATTGAGATCTTAGTAATCTTCTATTTAGAGATTTTATTGCTCATAAGTTCTTTAACTTTTATTAGTCTTTGTCCTAGGTATCAGAGGCAGGTTTGATCTGAGCAACCCCTTGGGAATATCACTTGACCATTTATTTATTTGAATAAATATTTTATACTTATAAGAGTAGGTATATCATTATATATATTTTTATTCTTGTTCCAAAAATTACCGGGTGTTACAATGCCTGTGCCAATTACCTTTCCTTTATCCTTACCTCCAAACTTGACTTGGCCTCCTTCCTTTTTGATTAAATGGCTAAACTTTTTGCTATCTCCCGTCATGTGCCGTGAGCAGCCGCTATCCAAGTATCAACGGTTGTGATGGGCTGCTAGGCAATCCTGCATAGAAGATATTAGGCAAAGGTTCTTGGAACCCAAACACATCTGAGTTCAGAGTCATAGCTGACAGTATGCAATACTTTTTTCGGAATCCACACTTGCCTGAAAACTATAATGTTACTCGATTGGTTGCAAGCATGACAAGCAAAATTCATGAAATTCATGGGGTGTGAGTTAGGCTGAGATTGTTTTCTGGGTTTTTTAAAATAATTGAACTTTTTATAGAAGATACCCATGCTGGGCTGACCATTGAATCTACTTCTGTCATTGTGCGGATTTTTCTTTTCAGCGTGGTAAGGGGCTTTGCATCGAGGCATGTCCCAGGTGCTTCGACCTGAAGGATGCCGGGGTGTGCTGAAGCCTCGACCTGTTGATCCAGACCAATGACCTCTCCCTTTGGCAAACTTGTTCTGAGTCTGGGTTTTAACAACATTGGGTCTGGTCTGATGACTGGTGCCCCGGTCTGATTGAGTAGCATGTTGAGTGTGATTTTCTTCCACGGGTTCTTCACAAATCAACTTCCCTTTCCCTTTCCCTTTCTCAGGACAGAAGGAGATAATTTTGAATTCAAAAGGCCTTTAATTGGTAGGATTGAAACCAAGCCCTTCCTTTCTAAAATTGACCCGGGTACCTAAAATAGCATCTGGATTAGATTTTTTCAGAGTTAATTTTTCTAGGGTACAATGTTTGCCCTTCAACTCTTCTTCAATCATTTCCATGTTCTTTTGCATTACAAGATTAACAGTGTTAACGGCCTCATACTTTTCAAGCTTAAGTCTACTCTCCTTTTCCCACTCTTCGCATCTTTGGTTAGTCTGGCCTAATTATTCTTTCAGAGCAACGCTCTCTTCTTTTAAGACTAACAAATCTGAACAGGTGATTTCAGCTTGTTTCTTCAGTTCTTCATTCTCAACTTTTATGGTTTCCAGCTCCTTTTTAACGGAATCATTTTGAGCAAGAGAGTTAAGTTTCTTCCTCATATGCTTATTCTCCTTTCTATACATTTCATATTTTTCAAGAAGATCTGCATATGCATCTTCCCAATCTTCTATAGAAAAGGTCTCGAAAGGATTCCTTACCTGATCCTCACTCTGGTCGCCCATGAGGCAGAAATCATTTTCATCTTCATCCGTAGAGAGGCTTTCTTCCTCCTCTTCTTCATCGCTCCAAGTGGAGACCATGGCCTTGGGCTTCTTTCCTTTGGCCTTGGTCAGCTGCATCCTCAACTCAGGACACTCTCCTCGCATGTGTCTTGGTTTCTTGCACTGGTAGCAAATCATACTATCAGACTTCTTAAGTTGAGTAGATTTGAAGTTAGAATTTCTACTTACCTGGGGGTACCTCTTCTTCTTCTGGATGCTACCTCTTCTTCTTAAGATATTTTTGAACTGTCTGGTGAGCATAGCATGGTCGGCCAGTGATGTCTCTAGGATGTCATCTTCATCCTCTTCATTTGAGTTTTTTGGGTTCTCAGGGACCTTGAGCCCAACAGTCTTCTTGGGTCTAATATCTTCCTCACTTCGCTTGAAATTGAGCTCATATGTCATGAGCGAGCCTATCAGTCCATCAATAGTTAGTGTAGATAGATCCTTTGAATCTTCAATGACAGTGACCTTGGTGTGCCTTGTTGGGGTGAGAGATCTGAGGATCTTCCTGACAAGTTCAGCTTGACCATATTCTATACCTAGAGCTTTCAAGTTGTTTGTTAACTGAGCAAATCTTGCATATATTTCAGAGACAGATTCTTCTTGCTTCATTATGAACATCTCATATTCAGAAGTCAATAGGTTGGCCTTGGTGGCCCTTACCTCAGATGTCCCCTCATAGATTAACTCAAGTTTATCCCAAATTTCATTTGCAGATTTGCAAGTGGAGATTCTTGAGTATTCAGTGGGGTGGATAGCGCATTGCATGATATTCATGGCGCTCCAATTAGTGGTGTATTTTTTGATCTGTTCAGGGGTCCAGGTGTCGTCTACCTCAGGTAAGACAAAGGGACCCTTACTAACCACACGGCAAATCTGGTGATCCTGGGCACGCAAAAAGACTTCCATTCGATTCTTCCAATATAGATAATTAGTACCCTCGAAAAATGGTAGTTTTTTGACGGCCTGGCCCTCAGCTACATAGCTGCGAGGGACACTCCCGTCGGATCACCCTGGGTTGTTGGACCACATATCTAGGAACCTGCTCTGATACCAACTATTGGATGGTTAAGAGAGGATCAAGAGGGAGGGTGAATAGATTCGGGTTTACACAATGAACATTTTAAGCGATTTTCAAGATGAACAATGATGAATCAAAAACAAAGCACTGATCTGAACTGTAAACCGTGGGTTACGCAGCGGAATGGAAATCTTGGAAACCCTATGAATGGAGATAGGAGAGATGGAAGGAGAACATCACACCATTGCACAAAGATTTAAGGTGGTTTGGATGTCCCAAACTTACGTCCACCCCTCTTTAAGCTAGGAAAGGTTTTCACTCGATTGATCAAAAAAGAAAAAGAAACAAAGGATAAAACCAAAATAAGCTGCAAGTGCATTTGGCTCTGAAGGAAGGGGACCATAAAGGATATGGCAGATGCTAACAGGCACTCATCTCTTCTTCCCTTCTATTCTCCTCTTTCTTTTTCACCCTGGCTTCAGCCTGAAGGACATAGCTTCAGTTCATAGAGAGCTCTTTTTCGGCCGCCTTCCTTTAGCATGAGGTCTTCCCTTTATATAAGCACAATCAATTACACCAGAAGATGTTCCAGATTGCCTGCGATTGGCTCTCCATAAATTATAATTTCTTTTCAAGGATACTTGTCTTGGCACCCTCTGATTGGCCATAGAACTAGTAGAAATAATGTCTAGCAATTTGTCATTTTGGTAGACCATAAGGTGTGAGAGTAGAAGCTTCCAAGAAAATCTGCAACAGAGTCCTTTTGTCCTGTGCAATCTCAGTGACAGACCATTTCATTGCGTGGAGGCAAAAAGGTGAGTACCAGGAAAGGGACAATTCCTTGATAAGGAAACTTGATTTTCCATTGACCAAAAGGGATGATATAGCAGGCTAATGATGACAAGGATGGTTGACTGAGTACAGACCTTTCCAGACCTCAAAAGACATGTTTTTGGGCACTTGTGATTCTTATTTATGGTCTCTAGATCACCCAAAAGATTTCACAGAAAACTACTTAAAACAGATGAAGATTTACTCATAGAGGCATTTCATCAAATAGTTGTTCTTCTTCATGAGGTCGGTGCAGATTGGTTTGGCATGCCTTATGAGGTCGGTGCATAGTACTGTTTCTTCATAGAGAGTTCGACGCACATTTGGAGTTCAAGTCGATGCACATTTTGAGCTTAGCACACCCAAGTCTGTGCATATATCTATATAGCATGGCCAAGTCTGTGCATGTCCATTTGCCAAGTCTATGCACATTTCAAAGTTAGTGCACATATCAAGGTCGACGCTTGTTAAGGTTGGTGTACGTTTCAAGGTCGGTGCACATTTCATCCTATATTACAAGCAGATCGATGCATACCACAAGGTCGGTGAATATTTGAAATTCCTTCATTGAGGTCGGTGCATGTTTCAAGGTCGGTGCACATTGGGTCCGTGCACATTTCTTTCTGAAGCACACGGGTCAGAGCACATCACTGTTTATGGAAATGAAGGTCGGTGCACATTGGGTCGAGGCACACTTTTGTCTGAAGCACAGAGGTCGGTGCACATCACTGTTTAGAGCAAATGAAGGTCGGTGCACATTTCACCAACTCGCAGCTAAGGTCGGTGCACATTTCTTACCATTGCGCATGAAGGTCGACGCTCATCACTGGTCGCGATATGCAGGTCGGTGCACATCACTATTGGCATCAAGCAAGTCGGTGCACATTACTGTTGCCGCCCAGTCAAGGTCGGTGCATGATTTGATTGTGTACTAAGGTCGATGCACATCACTATTTGAAGCCCATTGAGGTCGATGCATATTTCCTTTGTGCCTAGTCAGGTCGATGCACATTCTGCAACTGGCTTTCTTAGGTCAGTGCATATGAAGGACAGGGTCAGTGCACATAAAGCTTTTGGCACGATTTCTTCACACTTGGATACATCAAAAGATGTCATGAATTTCTGAGCCATGTGACATCATCAAAATAGTATAATTAAGCATATTACACATATGCCCAACAATATGAACTATTTGCAATGAAGCCCGAGGAGAATATAATAGAAATGTATGCAAGGCTGAGCGAGATCACAAACAACTTGAAGGCTTTGGGAAAGGAATATTCGAATCAAGACTTGGTTAGAAAGGTGATGCAGTCCCTCACACATCCATGGCACACAAAGGTGACCGTCATAGAAGATTCAAAGGATCTCACCATACTGACGGTGGATCAACTCATCGGATCGCTAGTGACTTATGAAATCAACATTATGAAGCCAGCTGAGGAGGAAAGCAAAAACAAGAAGACGATAGCTTTGAAGGCATATCCAGCTTCATTGGTAGATAGTGATGGAATATCAAGCATCGACATTGAGGAAGAAGAATTGATGGCTCTAGTCACAAGGAGAGCTAGAAATTTTTTTAGAAAGGCAAGACGAGAAGGAAATTTTTGGAGGAGATTTTTGAGAAGAAACGCCATCAAGAAAGGAGAGCCGAGCAAGAAAGAGGAGATAATTTATTATGAGTGTAAGAAGCCCAGCCATATGAGGGGTCAATGCCCTAAGCTCCAAAAGAAGCTGAAAATGAACAAGCCAAACAAGGAAAAGCAATGAAAGCTACATGGAGCGATGAGGATTCGGATAGTTCAAAATCCGAAAGCAACAAGGATGAACTAGACGAGCTGGTCCAGAATCTCTGTTTGATGGAGGATGAGGAACACTCCGAGGTAGATTCCGATTCTGAAAATATTACTACTGAACAATGGCATGAAGCTTATGCAGATTTATATCAAAAGTATAAGAGGTCTAAAACTGATGTCAAAAATCTGAAAAAGAAATTTTGTGATTTGATTGGCTTTACTAATCCATGTGATAGGTGTAGCTTTTTTGAAATACAAATTAAGAAATACAAAGATGATAAAGAAGATTTTCAATCCAAGCTAACCTTGTACGTGGATGAACTTGAATGTTTGGAGGTAGAAAAACAACATGCTTATGAAAATATTAAAAAATTGAAAAATGAGAATGAACAATTGGTAAAGGAGTTGAGAGAACTAAAATTGAGATTGAATGAATCTGAAAAATCCAAGAAGGTTATTGAAACCAACTTTATTTCCATGCAAAATGAATTAAAGAAGTTGAAAGAAGTTGTTCAAATAGAAATGAAAGGAAAAGGAAAAGTATTTGAGCATGGTGAGACTGGTAATGTAAATGCTAGGAATGAGAAGAATAATATGGGATACTCTTCCATAAAGAAAAATTCCTTTGCAAGAAATCAATTTCAGAAATCTTTTGATTCATTTTACTATTCACCCATTGATTCATGCATAAACTCATTTGCTAATAGATCAAGCATGCATAGGAGAGGTAATTTTAGAAAACCAAATGTTAGATATTTTTATTGTGGAATGTTCGGCCACTCAATGTATGTATGTGATTTAATGAGGGCCGATGATGAATATTTTGAAAAGAAGAATAAAATGCATTTCTCTCATGGTAGGACTAACACTTCGGGACCAAGCTTGCTTGGGTACCTAAATCTACTTGATAGTTATTTTGATTGTGTAGGTCTGTTTAAGTGCCAAGTGGAACAAATAGTACCAGGACAATGGATGCTCCAGACATATGATGGGAAATAAGGAACTCTTCTCAGACCTGAAGGAGAAGGATGGAGGATTGGTTACCTTTGGCGGGAACGACAAAGGTAAAATTGTGGGAATTGGATGAATAGGTAAGGATTCGAACGAATCTATTGAAGAAGTCTTGCTTGTAAATGGCTTAAATCATAATTTACTTAGCATTAGTCAACTCTGTGACAAAGGTCACAAAGTCATTTTTGAAAATACACACCGCTCTATTGTAGATAAAGATTCGCATGAAATAAAATTCATTGGTTTTAGAGATGGAAACATTTACTCTGTTGATCTTGAAAATTTTCCAAAAGAAAATCTTTGCTTAGTAGCTAATAAGTCGGATGATGCATGGTTATGGCATCGATGACTTGGTCATGCTAGTTTTAGTGTTCTTTCTAAATTGTACAGAAAAGATTTGGTAAGAGGCTTACCAAAATTAAAATTTGATGTAAATAAAATTTGTGATGCATGTGCTATGGGGAAACAGACCAGGGTGTCTTTTAAATCCAAAAACATTGTCACCACCACTAGACCCTTTGAACTCCTTCATCTAGATTTATTTGGTCCCACTAAGACACACAGTCTTGGAGCGAAACTTTATGGGTTTGTTATTGTAGATGACTACTCAAGATACACTTGGGTATTGTTTTTAACTCATAAGAATGATGCCTTGCAGGAGTTCGAAGATCTTTGCAAGAACTTACAAACTGATAAGGGGTATCAAATTAAAGCGATTCGGAGTGATCATGGGAGAGAATTTAATAACCATGACTTCGATGATTTTTGAAGGAAATAGGGGTTTACACACAACTTCTCAGCACCTCGAACCCCACAGCAAAATGGAGTCGTGGAATGGAAGAATAGGACGCTCGTGGAGATGGCGAGAACAATACTTACGGAAAATGGGTTCCAAGGTACTTTTGGGCCAAGCGGTGAGCATGGCCTGTCACATCATCAATCGAGCCATGGTAAGACCTATTCTCAAGAAAATTCCATATGAGCTTTATAAAGGTAAGAAGATGAATATTGCATATCTTAAATATTTTGGTTCTCCATGTTTCATTTTGAATAATTCTAAAGAACATTTGGAGAAATTTGCCACATAGAGGTATATTTCTTGGATATTCTTCATCATCTAGAGCATATTGAGTATATAACCTACATACTCTTGCGGTAAAAGAAAGCCCACATGTGATCATTGATGAATACACTTTGAGGTTATCTAACAAAGATAATCATTTTATTGATGTAGGGCATGAAGATGGAGAAGAAAAGAAAGACAAGGAAAATCAAGATGTGGATCAAGCGGAGTCGAGCACCAAAAATGATGAACCTCCAACCTGAAATGAAGATCTCCCTAACCAATGGACGTTCTACAAGGACCACCCACAAGATAATGTCATAGGAGACGTGGAACAAGGCGTAAGAATAAGGGCCTCAATCAGGGAAGTTGAACAATTCGATAATCTTGCTTTACTTTCCGATATTGAGCCCAAATCTGTAGATGAGACAATAAATGACAATTTCTAGATCTTGGCTATGCAGGAGGAATTACACCAATTCTAAAGGAATGATGTATGATTTCTTGTGCCTAGACCTAAGAATCACCCGGTGATAGGAACTAAGTTGGTTTTTTGAAACAAACTTAGTGATCAAGGGGTGGTGAGTAGGAATAAAGCTCGGCTTGTAGCCCAAGGCTATAGCCAAGAATTATGAATTAATTTTGATGAATCATTGCACCCGTGGCTAGGCTTGAAGCGGTTAGAATATTACTTGCAGGGGAAGCAGCTAAAGAATGGAATATTCATAAATCAAAGGAAGTACACAAAGGAGCTCATCAAGAAATTCAAGTTCGACAATGCAAAGCCACAAAAGACACCATGTCAACAACGGTGAAATTGATGAAGAGTGAACAAGATAAGTTTGTTGATCAAAAACTCTTTCTTGGAATGATTGGTTCTTTATTATATTTGACTGCTAGTAGG